>JALJCO010009481.1:0-243029 GCA_023101725.1 Atherinomorus stipes | reverse complement strand
TGACAACTGTAAGGAGATCAATTTTATTATAAGTAATCCATTTAGATGTTGTTTAATCTTGAAATTACACATAATTAGGGGCATGTTCTTTTGATTGACAGGCTGTCAGTGCTAGTGGCTTGCTCTCAGGAAAGCCTCAGCCAACAGCAGAGAAGCACAATCATTGTTTTTAGCTAACTAGGAGCATACCTTAGCTTTAGCCGACCTGTAGTAATAATAATGCATTTTATTTGATGGCGCCTTTCAAAGCATACAAGGTGACTTTACAGCAAAATAATAAAACACAGAAAATACAACACCAAAGAAGCCAAAAAACAAACAAACAAAACAACAAACTATCCCTGTTAGATCCCATTAGCTCTGGGCTAGCTCAGCTAGCTCTTAGCTACTCATAGCTCAAAGTCAATCATTCGCTTCCGCGCTCACAGCCCCATTTTTAGCTCCACTTCTTTGCCCATTTTTGTAGTTTCCTGGATTGACGAGATGCATAGCACAGCCAAGATGGCGATGGTGGGAACGGCCCACCAAGCTTCAGTTCAGCTCTTCAGAAACCAACGGGTGACGTCAGTAGGGTTTGTCTCGCAATTACACAGTCTATGATCTACATACATGGCAGCTGCCATATTTCTGCCACCATTTCTACTACGGTGTCTCTGAATGGCAAACAACTCTGTCTGTGGAGTGAGAACTCAAAGCTTTAAAACCACAGTACTGATCTTGTTTGATAGGAGCTAGAGCACCGTTTAGAATAAGTAACACCTAAAATGACCATAGAAGAAGACAGTACATATGTACATGATGTTGAAGTACTTACCTCTAGTGCAGACATCACTGCACCTGAGGCCACTGGAACCACTCACAGATGAAAACATGTTTGTGTCTGAAAGAATTTTGGTCACTGATGGCCACCGTCCATTCCCATCCTTACTACTAGATGTCAGTAAATCTTACACATAGTACTTTTAAATCATTTGTCCCTGGTTACTTTGGTTTTTCTTAAAAAGAATGAAAATGTAGGTTATTGTTTCCCAATCTTTCTTGACTTGTGTACCCTGAGCCATTTTATCATACCCCAAGTACCCCTTCAGTCAAATGTATTGACAACTCTTTAAAAGTAGAATTTACAACTGATTTCTAATTCAAAAGTAAATCAAATCTGCTAACTTGAACCTTTAATTCCCAGGTATTTTAGTAGTTTCAGTTCAAATTAAACATAAATACAAATATATTGTCATGAAACCAAAAAAGCAAAATATTAAATTTAAAAAGAAGTAAATAAACCTCCCTTTGTTATAACAAAAGCTGGAGCTTTTTTTGAATAAGTACCCTTTAAACAGCCATATAAACTTAGAAAATCAGGGACAAATAAATATTTCAGTTTTAGTTTGTTTTCATCATTCAAATGAGCTTTAATGAGACACCTGAGCTTGCTTAGCTTTAAGCTCTGATAGATATGGGGCAGTGTGGAAACAGCTGTTACCAGCATTGCGAATGCTGTCCAATAACTGATAATATTTACCCATCATCTGGGAAATAAAATATTAAATGTTTCCACGTACTCCCTGTAATGTGCTCACGTACCACTAGGGGGTACGAGTGCCCCCAGTTGGGAGTCACTGGTCTATGCGAAATTGCATTACATTACTGAATCAAACATAAGCTAACCCCAATGTGGCTAGATGAGGCTCTCTGTAGTTTCTGGCACACATTTAGCTTGTAGATGTTGACTCTGAAAGCCCCGAGTCCAAACATGAAAGCCAAATGTGTGTGTGACTGTATTACCAATCCAGAAACTCTCCCTCCGAGCGCACCATCGCGTCACCGCAGGACGGGTCACATTCCCTTAAACTCAGTCTAAAAGCCATCTGAGGACAGAGCAGCTACTCTCCTCTTCATCACCAGAGCACCACACACAACTGCAGCATGTCACTTAACCATCACCTGTAATGTAATGACGGAGATGTTTACTCTCTGCAGAGCCGATACCACCGGTATCACCGCAAGGAGCTGTTGGTTAATGTTTTATGAAACACATCAAGCAGTAAACAACCTCTTATACGCACATCATGCCCAACCGGAGCCAACACCAAAGCATTGCCATCATTATCCATCAGCATGCTGAACTTAATTGCCACTGCTCTGCATGCCTCTGCTTAATGAGAGGAGGCCCTGCAGGGCCACATGGAAAGCCAGGTCAGCTGACCAGGTGGAGGTAAAGCCTGTTTAACACCGAGCAAGCCAACAAGTGGGGGAGCTCGTGCATTTTAGATACATATAACTGTGATTGTGCTGTGTGGATATGGTGAGAGACAGTGAAACATCTTTTCGGTCGTGATTAAAAACAACCTGAACCAAAGCTTTAAAGCATCTGCACCTCGGTCTTCATCCTTGATCATTCATTAAGAAGTAAAGTTAAAGTGAGAGCAGGCTGTGCATTAATTTGGTTCAACGCTGAAGAGGAGAGTGAGGATGTATAGCAAATATGTTTTCCAGCAGTTAAAAAAAATATGAATTTTTACATTGAAATTCCCAGCTTGTCTTTCTGCCACTTTATTGACTTTTCGTCAAAAACTCTCTTAGGGGCAGATTGGTTTAAAATAATTTTCTGCTCTCATTCCTGTTAATGCAGAAGAAACTCTCTGGCTTCAAGAGGAATTTGTGATTTACAGATCAAAAGGTTCCTTGAATTGTGAGAACAGCTCTTACTAAGCTTGGGAAAAGAAGAAAATAAGAGAAGTGGGCAGCAGATCAGTGAGAACAGGCTCAATTCAAATCAAAGTACATCTAAAGACAGATGAATAACATTTTAACCTGGTCAACATGTCTAAGTGTTTTGTCTAACCTGCTATGTGGCATTATTCAATTAATCCTTTATTCCCTTTTTTTCCATTTCTGTCAGTTGCACATTCAGTTATTTTTATTCTGATTTATTTAAAAAGCCTGATAATGCTTGCACATTTTTATTTATTTAGCTTTGGGTGAAGGTGAGTTTGCTCCTCAAGAACTGCAGTCCTGCTAGTTTTAGATGTTTAACTGTTTCAACACACTTGATTCAAATGTATGAGTCACTGAGCAGAACTTAATGAGCCACTGGAACCATTTAATTTGAATCAGGTGTGTTAGATCAGGTATGCATCTAAAACCTGCAGGACTGTGGCTCTAAGGAACCTGCCTACCCCGATTCAGCCATTTACGCTGAACCAGTGCTTCACACTGGTTCAGGTTTTTCTGATTATCTCACTGCTGCTGTGTTATACACACCTGTTTGCAATCAGTCATTACTGCTCTGGTGTATTTTTACTCCTCAGCTTCTTGGCTCCTCTGCCGGCTTATTTTAGTTCCTCTGTGACAAGCATTCCTGTTTGTGTATAAGCCTGGCTCATCTCCCTGCATTCATCTGTTTGATGGCAATATTGTCAAGCTCCTGGTAGACATGTATGTTGTGATGAAGCTGCATGAAGCTTTGAAACCTTCCAGCAAATTGGTTCAGAAAAGGGCGTTTATTTGATTTTTGGCCCTTTAGAGTTTTCTTTTTCTCCAAAAATAAAATGCAACAAAAAGATCAAATGTCACACCTTGCCACTGGGGATGTACGATATTGGAATTTTAGATTTCCGATATGCCGATATTTTAAAACTCATGTGGCCGATAACTGATATCAATACCAATATTAAAGCTGAAAAAAATAAGCAGTCGTTGCAAATAGCAGTTTTCTTATCTGTTTCCAACACTTTGAAAAATCGTGGTGGGAAAAATATCGATACACTGATATATCGTGTTATTTTCATATGCCAATATCAAATCGTTATTTAAAACCGCAGTATCGATCTATTTTACTCACAAAATCTCGTGAAATATCATCGCTCTGTTACAAAATCTTGTGGGATTTCATGAATTCTCTCGAGATTGTAAGCAAAATAGATCGATACGATGTTATTAAAGGTCAATATGATATCAACATGTAAAAATATCGCAAAATTTTCATGAATTCTCGAGAGATTTTGTAACAGAAAGATGAAAAATCTCAAGATTTCATTAGTGAAATAGATCGATACTGCGATGTTATATGCCAATATGATATCAGCCTATGAAAATGTTGCGACATTTCAATGTATCAGTATTTTTTCCCACCTTAGTCTTTAGAAGTTTTAAAGTCGGTAAAAAAGAAATTTTTGAAGAGGAAGGAGTTGTTTTTTTTTAAGACTTTAGAAACAGCGGGCTGATCGGTTAAATATCGGTTAAATATCGGTGGGGTGGCCGATGGCCGATACTCAGTTTTAAGGCCAATATAGGCCGATACTGATAAGGGGCTGATTATATTGTGCATCCCAACTTGCCACACCTACCTTACCTGAGTCGTCATCCTCTAAATATGCTGCCATACATTAATTTAAGATTTTATTTAAAGAATGTGTCTTTTAGTCATATATCCCATAGAAACGTCAGCACAAGCATGGTGGTAATGAAATTTTACAATTTTTAGCTAACTGTGCTAAAATGGTATAGTTAGCATAAATAATCTTTAGCTAGATATAGCTGTACAATGTTTTTATATGAATCTGAAGTTTTTGCACAAAAATCGTTAAATATATATAAACTACAAGCTGTTTGGTGATGACACATAATGAAAATATCATGTAACTTGTTCGTATAAATAAGTGAAAAACTTGCTGTTCCAGTATTTAAAATGTCTGTCTTCCTTCTGTCCAGCATGTACATGAGTGGCAGCACAAACTGACACAGGCAGTTAAATTCAAAATAAACTTTATTGATCTCAGCTGCATTTACATAGATTTTATTCAAAAGTTAAGATCCGCACGTCTCTATATTCTCTCTTTTTAATCTTAAATGCTTTTAATTTTGAATCATGCTTCTAATAGTTTTTCTCTCCCCTTTGCTTATGTTTTATGTAAAGCACTTTGAAATGTTCTGTACATGAAATGTGCTATACAAATAAACTTGCCTTGCCTAAAAACGTTTAACATGGTAGTAATGACAGCAATACTAAGACACAGACGTATTTATTAAAAAATAATAAATGAATTAGACATTTTTGTCAAATATGATAAGAAATCACTAATTCCATTGTATATTAAGGAATTTATACAAAAAACTGCACAATTTTATCATTTTTTAGTAGAAAGATAAAGCACTGCATATCTAAAGCCCCTTTCAGACTTGCTCTGGAAAACGGTAATATTGCGGACTCTGTCCTTTATAACGCCTGCATTCAGACATGTGATCCGCTCTTTTACCTCGGAGATGTGGCGGACATGTACCGGCTGGACCCCATGTCATAAGAGCGGAAATTTTGCAGCACGCCGTTTTGGCTGAATGCACAAAGAAATGTTCCGGACAGAGTTGAAGGGAGAGCTGGGCTGTGCTGACTTTTCCGCAACATTTCCTGATGTCTGAAAGCACCCGGGACACAATAAGTCCACAACGAAGCGGCATGTCTGAAAAGACGAGTCCGTTTAAAGAGCGGATTAACTTTATGTTCCGCAATGCAAGTCTGAAAACGGCTAAAAGCATATTCTGGAGACAGAGGGAAAACATTAAAATAGCTCCATAAAAATGTCTAAAAAAAATTTGAAAAAATGCTTTAATGAATGTGAAATTTTAGACAGACATGAAAAAATGTTGTACCATCACCACTGGTTATTAAAAATGTATATACATTTATATTTTTTCTCTTAATTCATCAAGGATGCAAAAAGGCCTGAAATCAAATAAACACACAAAAGGGTTCATTGTTTGAGGCTTAATATGCTCAAAAAACCACCTACTGGTCAAAATATATAAAGGGGGCAGCTTTGATATTAACCATGTCTGTTGCACTGTTTTGTATCAGTAAAGACTGCCAAAAAAAGTGAATTAGCTTAAGTCTAGATAGTGTATTTTTCATGAGTACATAACAACTATACTGTCTCATGTGCATGAGATTAGACTGACACTTTATTGAACATCAGGGTGAAGTTAATGGAGCTATTTAGTCTCGTGTTTCTCAAAACCAGTTCCTCAGGACCCACTGCCCTGCATGTCTTCTGGGCAACCCTACTTACCGTACACACCTGAATCAAATGAATGTCTCGTTAACAGGCTTGCAAAGAACGTGATGAGAAAGTTTATTCATCTGAGGCCAGGTTTACACGAAAGTAGGGTTTTGTTTTCTCTGACAACACCGTGTTTACAAGCATTTTGAGGAGAACTTCTGCATGCAGAAGAGCACGCAAATGTGCATGGAATGTTTTTTCATGCAGTTTGCACGCCAGGTCGGTAGATGTACCACCATCAAGACTAAACTGCATGAATATTTTTAATAATCCTCTTCCTGTTTGTTGATGTTTTCCTGTATATCATTGCCTGAATTATGACGTGTTGGAGTAGGAACACATCAAATTAATGCAGGGCAGTGGGTCCTGAGGAGTGGAATTGAGACACACTGAATTAATCCATTGCAGGTATTAAACCTGTAACCTCCGCATGATTAGCCTCACTTTGATCAGCTGAGCTGCACTGCAAAAATTAATGGTCTTAATATGAGTTTAAAAACTCTGAAATTGAGAATTCAGACTATCATTAAGTGAAATAATCTGCCAGCAGGGGTGAGATAATTACACTTGATAAGAATGAGAAATATCTTTAAGTTGTAAAACACACATTTCAAGTCCCTTATTCAGTGAAACCCCTTTAAAACTAGTATGGTAATGACAAGATGACAAGGTGATTTTTCTTAATTTGAGAATTACTAAAGAGCTTTTCAAGGCATTTCGAAGGGGCAGCGCACAAGACCTGCCAGCTTCCAACCAAAACACCAGTGTACCTGAATGCAGCTTGGTGAAGGCTTTTTTTTTCTTTTTTTGCTTGGGACCAGATTATGATGACATGGGAGTTGAACCCTCTAATTTCTGATTACTAATCTGCTCTACCACCTGACCTGCTGTCTCATACTGTTCCATGTGCCCTCTGTGCTACCAGTTCTTGAATACCTTTTTAGGATAGGGTCACATGGACACTTCTGTCACGATTAAAATGTCTTCAAGTCCAGAAAAGGGATTAGATCCATATTTTTTGCGCCATGAGACCGCGCCAAAAGTCCGGAAAGGTTGTCAGAACGGAACGGTTGGAAGAGGCCGGCTGCATGATTGTAAAGTCCGGACCGTTTGACGCAAGGGGGGGGGGGGGGGGTTGGATTTCTGGCAGCAGTTGTTTGTCTTTCACTGGAGCTCCCCACTAACATCGCACTCTAGCAGGACTGGAGTTTTGCCGTCTCTTTCTATTTGCGTCACGGCGTGATGACGACGGTTTCGTGCTGTAAACGTTTCAGAAAACAACCACGAGACTGTGGAGAGTTGTAACACATGAAACCGTGCCCTTAGTTTTTCTTGTGTTAAAGTTGTACTTCCATGGTCATTTCATTAATATTTCTGTGTTCTCCATTATTATTGAATGCATTCTGCATCGTTTCTGTTTAAAAAAACCTTCTGGTATCTTTGTATCCAGCTGTATTTGTATACTAGAAGAGAGGCTTGTGGTCCAACAGCAGGCTTTTCCGGGTCCTTCTCATGAATTTCCGTCTAATTGGCTGGCTCCCGTCAGTGTATGAAGGAAGCTCCGCCCTCCGCTCTTATTTCGCTACAGACAGGAAATAGAGCCGACAAACAAGTTTGTTCCGCCATGCTAACAAACAGTTAGCTAATTAGCTTCTCAACTCCGAAGCTACAGTCGTGCCGTCTTTACTTCTAGTGTGTAGTGGAGAGTTACCTGCCTTCCAATGGACGGATAGAAACCCCACGTGGGATACGCTATTTGCAATGTTACGTAGAAGTGCAAGGCTGTTCCCGATTCGCTCTTCTCTTCGTATTGTTTCTGTGATGAGGAAGCACAGCCGACTGGGGGGAACGCAACGCTAGCAAGTCAGCATGTGTAACTAAACAAGGGGAAACCCTCCGTATTTCAGAAGGAGCAAGTTAAACGGGTTTTCAGTGGAAGGAGGCCTTTAAGATCTTTTCTCTCAGAATAAGAAAGCAACAAACTGAAAAGAAGCATTAGTAGACTAGTTTAGAGTGTTATTCACTTACTGATGGAAAGCTGGTAAGCTAGCTTGTATAATAGCTTTGAATAAAAGAGATGAGAAACCTCAGTTTTGTATTAGATCTGCTGGGGCATAAATTTGTCACTGACTGTCGCAGATGATTGCATCAAACATGGTCCCTATCAAGGTCCTCCCTCATGTGCGAACACAAACTGATGGGGAAGGGTAGTTCTTATAACTAAACTCAAGACGGGTAGTTATAGGAACTGTGTTCCTCGAACCTCTCTGTCCGAATGCACCTAAAGATAAATCTGACATACAGTAGGCTAAAAAACTAGTAAATCTTTTCCCAATCACTTTTTTCCCATTGAATGGTACTGTATCAGGCAAGAAATTTCTAGAAGTAAATGTTAAGATCATTTCTGGTGATGAAAATAGGAAAGATGAATCTGCGCACAAGTCGTAGTTACCAATTTTGGTTTAATATCACCAACCAAGCAAGACAGTGACATTTCAGGCCTCAGCCCTTCCTCAAACTTGAAGTTACAGGCAGATGCATCTGCTTAGATAAGTCACAATGAAATGCAACAAGAGAAATATAAATCTAGGATTGGTGACACCTCTGATATTCTAAATGTGGTGAAATAAAGATTTATTAAGGATCACCACAGCGGAATAAGAATGACAGCTAGAGTGATGAAGCATGTACATACAGTATAACAGACAGCAAGTTAGAACAATCCTGAGACAGTGATGAAGAACAATAAATAACAAACCAAAGACCCCCCCCCCAAGCGGTTTACCAGTTGTTTGGTGTGACACTGCAGAGGACCCCAGCTGTGTTTGCTCCTCTGTTAGTTACAAACACCAGCTTAGAGAAGAACTCATCAAGACTATTTCTGCAACGCTTGCAAGATAGTCAGGTCTTGTGTTTTCGGTCGTCTTGCGTAACTCACTGTCCCGTTCAGATGTGCAAGCATGCACTCAGCCAGCTCCCACCTGCTGTTGAATCTAATACACTGTGATACGAAGTTGTCCAATAATTTGTCCACAGAAACTGCTCCACAGTTTCGGTAGTTTGGAATAATCTTTTGTCTTGTGTCTGTCAGACTGTGACACAGTTGTCGGATCAGGTAGGAGCTGCTGATTGTCCACACGGCCAGCTTGGGTGCCAGTGTCAATTAAACCCTGTGCTAGTTCCAAGAGTCCTTCATCTCACACATTTTTCAGATGATCTGGTGTCCTGGCACACACACCTTACAGCTAGCTGCATTATGGCCTCCTTGTCTTCCCATTTTGGCAGTGTGAGAGCGGCTGCATTCTTGAGAAAACACGTCAATTGCTCTAATATCTGTGTTCCAGTAAGTGTTGCTGGTGTGTGTTTCTTCAGAGAAAATGTGCTCACCTTGCAGCTATCAGTCCTTTTTTTGCATTTCTTAAAAGCTTCAAAGCCAGTGACTGTGTCATCGTTGTCTTTGATCATTCCAAATTTTCACCAGACATCCAACTTTCCTTTTGAAGAGGTGTTGTCCACAATATGGAGATCACCACTGGCTAGTTTTCCTTTTATATTCTCCATTATTATGTGTTTTGATAGTTGCTACAGTTGTGAGCCATGCACAGGCAGTGTGTCCTTTCTTCAAGAGGGAAGCCCAACATGGTCTGCGAAGCTTTACAATAAAGGTGATTACAGCGCTTAATAAGTAAAACACTTGTCATGCCCACAAAAATAAAACAGAAGAATAAATGAAGGAAAAGAAAAATAAGGCTGGAGCGATGACACATGGACATACAGTCGAATGCAAGTTAGAACAATCGAGACAAGTCAAACTCCTTGTTTAATCCTTTAGGAGTCACAGTATCCAAGCTGTAAATTCAAAAAGCCCATCTCAGTAAAAGGGAGCCAACATCCCCAAGTAATTTTACCAACATAAGCCATACCAAAGGGAGATTTTAGCTAATAGAAAACATTTTTGGCATTGCGAGTGATGACACTGTTGACATTGAAAGGTCAGCCTGTACCTGGATGATTAAAAGTCTGTGTTTTATGTGTAAAATGACATTGCGTGCATCAGCTGCACCTATAATTTCCATGTGGAACAGTCTGTAAAAAATGAGGTTGCACTCATGACATAAGGTGGGCTGTCACCAGCATATTTTCAGATTAGATGTCTCATGAACAATCTAAGGGGGGAGAGGTAAAGCACTTAAGTGGGGGTCCGACTGGATCACACACAGTTCACTGAGTCAGCTGTCTTGGCTCTGGTGTTCTGAACACACCCAGTCTGTGATATGTTGGCAGGATTTGTTACATACATGTCACGTGTGACCCTCCACTCGCGTTTGTATTGTCTCTATAGGAAATCATCTGCTTAGGTTTCAAAGAGAGGGGGTGTGCTGCCTTCCTTTTGCTGAAATTGGAGGCTTTCTGGTTGGATACTGCTCCTAAAGGACTAAATGAGGAGTTTGACAGGACCATAATACTCATTCATTCGTTCATCAGTATTTGTGAAATGAAGGAGTTTTGCTGCAGATAATGCTTTACATAGAGGCTGCCCCGTGACCTATATCTAAATTTTGTCTGAAGGAGTCAAAGTGATACAGAAATTTTACTGGTGAGTAAAAGCACATATAAACTCCTAGAAATAAGGTCCAAGTTGAAAAAAAAAAAGTTATCCTTTAACGGCAATTCTAGACCTGAAGAGGGCGACTAACTGCATTGATTTAAGATGTGATGCATGAAGTTCAGGGATCTGGGGTCTGTTGCATGAAGCAGGTTTAATGAAAACCCTGAGTTATTTAACCCTGAAATTAGGGAAACTCTGAGTTATCCTTAACACAAAGGTAGGTAACTCAACCCAGGGAAAGAGGAGTAACTCTAGCCTGTTTCATGACGAGGGGCAACTTAAAACCTCTGTCAGTTACCATGGTAACAGACTCTGAAGCTAACCTGGTCGGGAGCAGGTTACTGTGGAGAAACCTTGAGTTTCTTGCTGTCTCCGCCCACTTTCAGCCCCACTCGCCGTTTCATTTCCTCATTCATTCAGTCAGTCAGCGGCGAGTTTTGGCTGCTGCCGTCTCAAATAAAACATATTAAAAATAAATCGGAGTCGGTATGTTACAGATGTGTCCTTTCGATAAGGATTTCATGGATGAAGATGCAGCATGACTGCAGAGAGTTAAACATTCGGAGATAGTTATCAGACCACGGATAGAAGTTTCATTTCCCGACAGTTGTCATTTCTGGCGTTACATTTTCACATCACAGTCAGTTATCTACATACACACGCTGATCCGTCCGTATATTTGTGATATTATCAGCCATATGTGACAATTGGAGGTCCTATGTTTCCGAGGGATGATCTCACCTGAATTTTTAACCTAATTGCTGCCTCTGTCTCTGGTTAAATGGTTAAGGTGTATGTCTGTCATGCAGTAAGCTGGGGTTCAATTCCAGGTGTGACTTCTTTCATATTGCCATACGCTTTCCCCTCAAAGCAGATAGGCTGTTGTTTATTGCCCTGCGTTCTTTCGCAAATAGGCTTTTTTTTTTTCTTTCATTGGAGGTGCAGGGGATTTTAGAAATGCAACAGTTATATTACATCTTTATGCTGCTGACAAGAGCGCGTAAATTAAATAAATACAAAAGCTGTGATAAAAGTATAAAGCTGAACTTGAGCACCAGCCTTCAAGGTGGTAGGCAGGTGCACAAACCATTCAACCAAACAGGCATCTGTGTGTAGAATCACCTGGAATCATACTGACACGATCCGAGACTGTCGTGTCACCATTAACCAATTCTACTCTATAACATCATTGTGATTCTAAAGGACAGATTTTAAACAACTTAAGTCTTCTCCCAAGCCGTCTTTCTATTCTTTTTTTTTTTTTGCTGCAGCAGCAGTTCAAACTCGGCATATGAGGCTTTAGAAGTTATAGTCCCATTCAATGGCGAATGCAACCGTGCCCTCGTGTCTACGTTGCCATGGTGACTCGTCGAATCGGTACTCAACTGATGCTGGCTTTTTATCATTGTGGCGCAGGTGTAAAACCCCGGGTTGAGCTACCCAGAATTGATTAAACCAACTCAAATCAGCTGTTCTGGGACTGAAAACTCAGAGTTTTGTATCTCCGAGTAGATCAACTCAGAGTTCAGGGTTACACTCAGAGTTTGTTGAACCTGCTTCGTGTAATGGACCCTTCTGTTTGGCTTTTATTCAGTCAGGTTCCATGTGTGACCAGAACAAGGCACATGCACCTGTAAAAGCTGTGTGCAGGCAGTCATATTGGTTGCATTAGCAGAAATTAAACATCTTTGTCTCCCTCAGATTATCAGCAGTATTTGTCTCAGGAAACAGTGACCCCCAAAGACAGAGGTGGAGAACATACATCAGTGAAGTGGCGTGTATCTGCTAGGTAGGCATCCGTGATCATAAAAGTCCACATGTCTGAAGTCAAAGTCACACCGTGGGCCTTTTTCACTTCAGCCATTGCTTTGTTCCTGATCTCTGTTTTTTCTGGACTTCAGCCTTGTGGTTCAATTCAATTCAATTCAACTTTATTTGTATAGCGTCCATTCATGACAATGTCACCTCAGGGCGCTTAACAGACAGAAAAGTTCGGGTCAGATTCATAATTACCTAGCTAAGGTCAGTACAGTTCTAGATACTAAGATGTTCACCCCCACCCCCATTCCTCTTTTTGCCTTTGTATATTTGGTTTTACTTAATAATCTCTTTAAGTAGTTACATTAACCTGTCGTTAACACAGAGAGGTTTTTATGGGCAAAATAAATTATTTAATTTGTGTCTCATGGAGGACATGTTAAGATGCATTCATTTTTGAAGAGCACTTCTCTTGGGAAGGTCACACAGGCCATGAAACAAGGTGCCTGTTAATTACATCACCCAAGGCAAGACTGAAATACACAGAGCCCAGGAAATGTCAATGCAATTGATCTAGGTCTACGGGCTAACAGCTAAGTGATGGAGAGTCAGAGCTAAAGGGTATCAACTAATCCAAGCTTGGCTTGTGTTCGACTGGAGAATCTGTAGCAGGCATGTTGTTGCCCCTTCAAGTCATTTAGTGCAGTTCAAAGTAAAATGTGATAGATAGAGTTTTAAATCAGTTCATGCCTGGGAAGTTTTTCTGTTTGGCTTGTTCATCTAGAACCACAAGTTTGGGGCTGTGTTGTTAATTAAATGATATCAGGCTGGTATGGACACCTCCTCCAGACTGGAGGCAGTGAAAGTCATTTTAGCCTTCAGCACACAGTTTCTTGGACTCGCTTCTTATCTTTAAACTGAGAGGAAGAGGATGGTTGTCAGTAAACTATGGGATGTTTCATTTTGCAGCCCATCGTTTTTGTACATTTAACACAGTTTTAGCCTGCTAGCCGTTGATCAGCTCCTCTGAGGGTTGAGGGCCTTGTTTGTAAAGCTGGGGTGTTCAAATGCAATCCTCAGTGCCTTCTCCCTTTTTACTAACTAAGCTAAAATACAGTAATATCATCCATTTTTTTAAAGAGCAAAAAAAAAAAAAAAAACAGCTGGGAGTGCAGGTGAGCACACTGCAGATACAGATTTAGCTGCCATCCAGTAAATATAGCATTATTTTCTCTGGTTAGGGCAACATTTACAGCAATGGACAGTTGCATCCATCTGTGTTGAGTAATGCACATTATGTCTCTTTTTCTGGCCAGTAGCAGTTTAAAGACATTCATTTAGAAACTTCACCTTGAGTTTTTACTGTCATTTTATTTTGCTTATATATAACTGGACAACCAAGTGAAAACTTTACTTAATTACAAAGACTTGCGAAGTTAAACATTCAAACAGCTGTAAAAGCACAAAAGTAAAATATAGTGCAGTCACAATAAGAGAGATTGGTCACAGTCACCCTCCTGTTTCATCGAGCTGCTTAAATCCCAGGTGATATGACTGAACATTGCTTTGAATGCTGCTGGTGAAAAGAATTATTTTCTTTCATTGAGCAAAGGGCGGTAAAGTTTATCCTACGCTAAAGGAGATAAGAAAGGGACCAATAAAGTGCCTTCCTTTAGCATTTACCAAGATAATTTAAACTCTGAGTCAGTTACCATGGTAACTGTCTCTAACCTTCATACTGGCAGGTTTTCTTCAACAAATTGAATTGCTCTATGACTCCTTCCCTCCTACTAAGAATAAACCAGCTGTCTTTTACATTATTCCATTTTCGTCTTTTACAAGTTCAGTATCAAACTGATATCATCAGACGTGTCAAAGGTTTAGACCTTTAGACACATCAAGGAAAATTGAAGTTGAAACTATCTCAGACCAGGATGATCTGCCATCACTACAAAGTGAAAAGATCCTATTTTTCAGAAAAAAGAAAACCATTTTTTATATATTGTGGTAATAAGGGCTTCTTAAAGGGACTAGAGGCAGGAACTGTGAAAGAATATCCAAGTATGTCCAGTTATTAATGCTAATAAGTGATGAAGTGTTAAAAACCAAAAAGAACAAGCCCACCCACGCCTCTCTCCATTGTCTTGAACAGGCTGTGTGCTGCATAATGCGCTGGGATTCGGTGGCCGAATTTCCCGCGCTGTCCTGCGGACGTGACGTCACTTGACGCTGAATACGCATCCCTGACAGTTTTGATACAGGAAGGAGACGTCGCAGTAAATTCAAACACTGTGAGGGAAAGTTATGGATTCTTCTGCCATCAGCAAACGATCCAGATCAGCTGAAAGACACTAAAAACTGGCACTACGAATAAAAAAGACTTTATCAGCGTAGTAAACAACGTTATAGCATCAGTTTTTGCACGCTCCCGTACTGGCTTGGCTACTAGCTGCAGTTACCCGGAGCGCCAGTCACGTCACTCACAAGTCTCATTTCTTAATCCTGCCTGTAGATCAGTGGTTCTCAAACTTTTTATGATGAGTGCACTAGAATTCAGTGCGTAGGGCACTCTGTGTACTTTGCCTGCCTTACACGCTATAGTTGCTAAATGCTGACCCAAATAGAGCACTGAACTTGACAGAAGTGACAGATTAGCATTACCTGCTCACGTGAGCTAACTCTACTGAGCCTGTATAACCGCGGCCTCAAACACATGACCAGAACCTGGTACCAGACCAGAACCTGGTACCAGATCATAGCTGTCATTGGGAGTGAAAAGCTTGGTAGCCACATTATACATTATTACTAACGTCTGAATAATCAAATCAGCGTTACTGACATCAGTACAATACAACCTCAGCTGCAGCCAGGGTTGCCACCATTTTGTTCTCCGCCAATATTCAGCTCTGAAAACAGTTAGAAAGTCCCACTTCCTCCGCTATGTCAACAAGATAGCGTCCATTTAGAACGAGAAGTGTGCTTCGTTTTGCCTTCATTTCTGGCCGTTATTATTATGGCGGTATCCGGGTACTTTTCAGAGCACTGAATTTTAGTTTAAATGACAGTATGAGCGTACTACGCTCTCAAAGAAAGTGTTTGAAGAACTCAAATGCACGGACTGAAACACACCCAAAGTCTTTTTTTCTTACAGCTCATTCTCAGATGCAAATGTATTTTAGCAGCACAACACACCTAAACTGAAGAGTACACCATTTCACATTCAAGGACAACACTGATGAACTCTCGTTTTGTCATCTTAGAATATGGCGGTCCCTTCAGGGAAGAGAAAAATCCACCGATGAGATTATCTGCTCGTTCAGGATATTCAGGTATCAGCTGATCGCATTCTTTGGACATATGATGTTGCTGAACCTGAACCTAGAGACCAACTGCAGCAACCCCAGATCGTAGACTTCCCCCACAGGCATGTACAGTAGCACTATGATAGCTGCATCACTTCATCCTCCTCTCTTCTTAACCTGATGCTCCCATCACTCTGGAACAGGTAAATCTGGACTCATCAGATCACCTGACCTTCCACTGCTCCAGAGTCCAATCTTCATGCTCCCTACCAAACTGAAGCTTTTTTCTCTGGTCTTTTCATTGATTAGTGGTTTTCTTATGGCTACATTGCGGTTCAGTCCCAATCCCTTGAGCTCCCTTCACATTGTGTGCATTTTTGGCCACGCAGTGTATATTTGTACCTCTGAAATTATCCAGTTATTATCCAGACATCATGCCTACAATCCAATGTTTTTAAACATTTTTTATTTCATTTTAAACTTTATTGATGCTTTCAATGACTCTTTTCATAGACTTCGTCACATGCAAACCACCTAGTAAGATTTAAAGTATGAAAAAAGACTTGGTTTGGATACAGACATTCCTTGAAATGAGCCTGCTTCAAATATTGGTTGTACCTTATCTGAAACTTATAATGAGCTTGTTTGACTCACCATTGTTCCTCCCTGTAGCTTACTTAGTGAATACAAATCCGAAGCAATTGAATTAAGTTTCACTAAATGAGATATTTTAAAATACTAAAGAAAGTGACAGGATTGCTTTTATTCTGACTAAAGAAAAGACTGATGGTTAGTTGATTCATTCATTCCTTTAGCCTGTACTTTCAAATGGCAATAGAAATGTCCTTCTTTATTAACTGCAATATGTTCCCCATTAGTGAAAGTACTACTGTTATTTTGGGGGGATGGTTCCCAAACTTAAGGCACTTAAGAGTGCAAATTTCACTCTTCTACAGGTAATCTTAATTATTAATAAGCAACTGGAAGAACTTTACTTCAAAGAATTTGAACCCTCCTTTCAAGTTGGCACTATTTTTGCTTATTAAGGTAGTTTAAGTTATGGAAGTGAACTATAAATGGAGTGCAAAAAAAAGAAAAGTGCAATATTCCTTCTGTAGCAGTATGTTCAAAGAGTATTTGATGGTTAAACTTTGTATGTACATCATACAACTCATACTTCAAAGAAAATTACTTAACAAGTAAATAAATGTTTGGAACGCTTCCATTTCAGAGAAGCATCATATTCATCAAACTCCCGGGAGCTTGAGGTACCTGTCCAGTATCTTAGTTGTTGATCTGCTGTGGACTGAGATGTCTGATATTTATATCTAGGTATCTGGTGCCGCCACTTCTCCAGTGTGATGGTCAAAGCAGGTGAGCGAATACATTTGGCAATATAGTGTATATACAGTGGGCACTGAAAGTATTCTGACCCCTTTAAATTTTTCACTCTTTGTTTCGTTGCAGCTATTTGCCAAAATAAAAATAGTTAATTTTATTTCTCATTATTGTACACTCGGCACCCCATCTTGACAGAAAAAAATAAAAATGTATAAATTTTTGCAAATTTATTAAAAAAGAAAAACTGAAATATCACATGGTCATAAGTATTCAGTCCTTTTGCGTAGTACTGAGTAGAAGCACTCCTTTGAGCCAGGAGAGCCATGAGTCTTCCTGGGAATGATGCAACAAGTTTTTCACATCTGGATTTGGGATCTTCTGCATTCTTCCTTGCAGATCCTCTCCAGTTCTGTCAGGTTGGATGGTGAACGGTGGTGAACAGCCATTTTCAGGTCTCTCCAGAGATGCTCAGTTGGGTTTAAGTCACAGCTCTGGCTGGGCCAGTCAAGAATGGTCCCAGAGTTGTTCTGAAGCCGCTCCTTTGTTATTTCAGCTGTGTGCTGAGGGTCATTGTCTTGTTGGAAGGTGAAGCTTTGGCCCAGTCTGACATCCTGAGCACTCTGGAGGAGGTTTTCTTCCAGGATCTCTCTGTACTTGGTCGCATTCATCTTTTCTTTAATTGCAACCGGTCATCTTGTCCCTGCAGCTGAAAAACACTCCCATAGCATGATGCTGCCACCATCATGTTTCACTGTTGGGATCGTGTTGGGTAGGTGGTGAGCAGTGTCTGGTTTTCTCCACACATACTGCTTAGAATTAACTCCAAAAAGTTCAGTCTTGGTCTCTTCAAACCAAAGAATCTTATTTCTCACAGTCTGGGAGTCCTTCATGTGTTTGTTGGCAAACTCTATGCGGGCTTTCATATGTCTGCACTGAGGAGAGGCTTCCGTTGGGCCACTCTGCCATAAAACCCCGACTGGTGGAGGCTGCAGTGAAAGTTGATTGTGTGGAACTTTCTTCCATCTCCCTACTGCATCTCTGGAGCTCAGCCACAGTGATCTTTGGGTTCTTCTTTACCTCTCTCACCAACGCTCTTCTCCCACAATAGGGGATTATCACGCTTCCGTGTTCCAAACTTCCAGTTTTAAACAGTTAGACAGCCCACTTCCAGTCCAGTTCAATGTCCCTGCTTTACTTCGTAGATAACGTGAATAAACGCCAACCCTACTGAAATTTTCACGGATTCCAGACTGAAGTGATACTAAGGAGGAAGTGGATCAAAGCGATTCTCCAAAGTGAAGGGCCGAACTTTATAATAAAACAACGTAGCATGTTTGTTTGCAGCCGGTGGGGCACAACACCGGCATGCTAGCATTAGCCAGCTAGCGTTTACCGACGTGCTTAACTTTGTGCGTCTTAAAACACACATACATCTGAAAATCGGGTCTGTACCCCTCCGTTTCCAGTGGAACAACTGGGGACTGCCAAGAAAGGAGACGCTTTCAGATGCTTGTGTGTTTTCAGCTGCACAAAGTTAGGCACGTCATCAAGCTGGCTAATGCTAACCTGCTAACAGTTGTCCGCCAGCTACTACTCTGTTAAACTTTGTAAATCGGATAAACGCCAATGCCAAGTTTTCATTCCAGACTGAGTGATGCTAAGGAAGAAGTGGATCAAAACGACCGATTCCCCGCAGTGGAGGACCGAACTTTATAATAAAACGACACACGTTTGTTTGTGGCCGGCAGACTATACAGTCGTGTTAGCCTGTAAGCATTAGCCAGCTTGATGACGTGCCTAACTTTGTGCGGCTGAAAACACACAAGCATCTGAAAGCGTCTCCTTTCTTGGCAGTCCCCAGTTGTTCCACTGGAAACGGGGGGGTACAGACCCGATTTTCAGATGTTTGTGTGTTTTAAGACGCACAATGTTAAGCACGTCAGTAAACGCTAGCTGGCTAATGCTAGCATGCTGTGAAGTGCCGATGTTGTGCCCCACCAGCGACAAACAACCGTGTGTTTTATTATAAAGTTCGTCCCTTCACCGCGGCGAATCGATCGCTTTGATCCAGTATCACTTCGGTCTGGAATGAAAACTTGAGTATGTTTGGAGTTTATCCGATTTAAACAGTATAACAGAGCAGGAACAGCTGTCGTTAACATGGCCCGGAAGAGGAAGTGTCCAAAATCCGGGAACTTCCGGTAAGCGTGATAATCCCCTATTGCTTAGTTTGGCTGGACGGCCAGATCTAGGAAGAGTTCTGTTCATCCCAAACTTCTTCCATTTAATGACTATGGAGACCACGGAGGCTATGGAGATGTGCTCTTAGGAACCTTTAGTGCTGCAAAAATAATTTTGTAACCTTGTCCAGATCTGTGCCTTGTCACAATTCTGTCTCTGAGCTTCTTGGGCAGTTCCTCTGATCTCATTTGCTCTGACATGCTCTGTGAGCTGTAAGGTCTTATATAGACAGGTGTGTGCCTTTCCTAATCAAGTCCAGTCAGCTTAATTACACACAGCTGGACTCCAATGAAGGAGTAGAACCATCTCAAGGAGGATCAGAAGAAATGGACAGCATATGAGTTAAATATGAGTGTCACCGCAGAGGGCCTGAATACCTATGACCATTTGATATTTTAGTTTTTCTTTTTTAATAAATTTGCACAAATTTCTGCATTTCAGTTTTTTATGTCAAGATGGAGTGCTGAGTGTACATTAATCAGAAATAAAATGAACTTTTTTATTTTAGCAAATGGCTGCAATGATAAAAAGAGTGAAAACTTTAAAGGGGTCTGAATACTTTCCGTACCCACTGTATATGAAATGAAATGAAAATGAAATGAAAAATACTTTATTCATCCCCGAAGGGAAATTCAGTATTGTAAAAGCTCACTTTTTTTTTTTTTTTTTTTTTTTTTTTTTTTTAAATAAACAAAAAGTCAGTTAGTCTTGTTCTTTAGGGTGATGGTTGCTGGCAGGAATGAATTCCTGTATCTCTCCGTACTACAGCGAACTTGACGCAGCCTCCCACTGAACACACTCTGTTGATTCTTCACCGTGTTGTGGAGAGGATGGGAAGTGTCCTCCATCATCTTCATCAGCTTGTGAAGCATTCTTTTTTGAACGATCAGCTCCAGCGGCTCCAGAGTTATCCCCAGCACAGAACCAGCTTTCTTGATCAGCTTGTTTAGTTTCTTCAAGTCTCTGGTTCTGATGCTGCTGCCCCAGCAGATGGCTGCAAAGCTAATTGCACTTTCTACCACAGACTTATAGAAGATCTGCAACATCTTTTTGCAGACATTAAATGATTTTAGCTTCCTTAAGAAGTAGAGTCTGCTCAGACCTTTCTTGTAGATGTAGTCACAGTTGCATTTCCAATCGAGTCTGTTGTCCAGCTGAACTCCAAGGTATTTGTAGTTCTCTACCACCTCCACCTCCTCTTCCAGGATGTAGACAGGACTATGCTGCTTATTCTTGCTCCTCCTGAAGTCAACAATCATCTCTTTAGTCTTGCTGGTATTTAAGATGAGCTGATTGTTACTGCACCATTTCACAAACTGATTGACAAGTTCCCTGTATTCGGCTTCTTGTCCATCACTGATACACCCCACAACAGCAGAGTCATCAGAATATTTCTGCAGATGACAGGACTCAGAGTTATACTGGAAGTCTGAGGTGTACAGTGTAAAGAGGAATGGTGAGAGTACAGTCCCTTGTGGTGCTCCAGTGCTGCTGACCACCAACTCAGACACACACACCTTTCAGTCTCACAAACTGTGGTCTGTTTGTGAGGTAGTCGTAAATCCAGGTGGTTGTGGAGGGATCCACCTGGAAGTTATGGAGCTTCTGACATAGCAAAGCAGGCTGAATAGTATTAAATGCACTTGAAAAATCAAAGAACATGACCCTCAAAGTGCTGCCTGACTGGTCCAGATGAGAGTGGGCTCTCTGAAGCAAGAAGATGATGGCGTCTTCAACCCCAAGCCCATTACGATATGCGAACTGTAATGGGTCCTGAAAGGTGTTCACTTGCTTGTTGAGGTGAGCCAGTAAGAGTCTCTCCAGGACTTTCATGATGTGAGATGTCAGAGCAACTGGTCTGTAGTCATTTGGTTCAGCTGGTTGTGGTTTTTTAGGGACTGGAACAAGACAGGGTGTCTTCCACAGCACAGGAACTCTGTTCTGTCTCAGGCTGGTGTTAAAAAGGTGCTGGAGAACCGGACATAGTTGTTCTGAGCAGGTCTTGAGAACTCTGGGACTGACACCATCTGGACCTGCAGCCTTGTTCCGGTTCAGTTTTTCTAGCTGTTTCTTGACCTGGTCACAGGAGACAGTCAGGCTGGAGGTGGAGGCAAAAGAGGTCTCAGGATGTCCTGATGTGGAGGGAGATGAGGCTGTGTTCAGGTCCATGACTGAGGTGCAGGGTGACAGAGTGGAGGTGGGACAGGAAAGCTGTGGGCTCATGGAGGGTGTGTGGTGTGTTGGGTTGTCGGCAGGGGGGGAACTGAACCTATTGAAGAACATGTTCAGTTCGTTAGCTCTGTCCAGACCTCCGTCAGTCTGGTCCCCCTTTAGCTTGAAGCCAGTGATTTTCTTCATTCCCGACCACACATCCCTCACGTTGTTCTGCTGGAGCTGGCTCTCCAACTTCTTCCTGTAGTCCTCCTTGCACTTCTTAGTCTGTGTTTTCAGTTGTTTTTGTGTGGTCTTCAGTAACTCCCTGTCTCCATCCCTGAAAGCTTTCTTTTTGATGTTCAGCAGCTTTTTCAGGTCACTGGTGATCCAGGGTTTGTTATTGGGGAAGCACCTCACTGTTCTTGTTGGAACGATGCTGTCCACACAGAAGTTTATGTAATCTGTCACACACTCAGTCATGGTGTTGATGTCATCTCCATGAGGTTCACAGAGGACATTCCAGTCTGTGGCCTCAAAGCACCTCTCAGAGCATCTTCAGCCTCAGTAGACCAGGTTTTAATCGTCCTCCTAATGACTGGTTGCTGCTGAACGATGGGCTTGTAGGTGGAGGTGAGAAGAACCAGATTATGATCAGATCTTCCTAGAGGAGGCAGGGCAGAGGAGCTGTATGCATTCTTTGTATTTGCATAAAATAAGTCCAACATCTTATTTTCTCTGGTGGAGCAGCTGACAAACTGCTGGAAAGTTGGCAACGTAGCAGAGAGGGAGACGTTGTTGAAGTCTCCAGAGATCACCATGAATGAGTTTGGATGCTGTGTTTGTAGTTTAGCCACGACGGAGCTGATGACATCACAGGCTGTCTCTGGTGCGGTACCTGGTATTATATAAACCGCTACCAGAATAACACAGGCAAACTCTCTGGGTAAATAATATGGACGGAAACTCACAGCTAACAGTTCAATGTCTCTTGTGCAGATCTTCTCCTTGACAGTGACGTGTCCTGGATGACACCAGCGCTGACTGACCAGCACTGCAATTCCGCCTCCCTTCCGCTTCCCGCTGAGCTGTATATTTCGGTCTGCACGGACCGTCTTGAAGCCGTGTACAGACGCATTACAGTCCGGGATGTGTTCATGCAGCCAAGTCTCGGTGAAACACATGATACTGCATTCTCTGTACTCTTTCTGAGACCTTGTTAGCACTTCGAGCTCGTCCATCTTGTTAGCTAGCGATCTCACGTTACCCATCACAACAGTTGGAAGAAACGGTTTAAATCTCCACCGTTTTTCTCTCTGCCTTACCCCTGCCCTGCATCCTCTTGTCTTTCTCCTTAACTCCACTGGGATTTGACGTGTTATTTCGCTGAAAATCTTGATTTGGGAGAGTTTTAACAGTTGATCACGGTGGTAAACAATTTTTCCGTTGCTATGGATACACATCATAACAAGCAGTGAAAAAAGCCAATATACGAGGAAAAATCTCCCGAATTGCACACCGTTGAAACCAGCATAAAAAATCCTCCAAGAAAAACCTAATCTGACGAATAATGTCGATAAAAAAGACAACTATAGTAGAAAAAAACACAAAAGTTAAGGGAGAGCTTTCACAAATTTCAGCTACCTAGCAGCGCATTCCAGAATTTTTTTTTTTTTTTTTTTTTATTATATATAGAGAGCAAGGGCGTAACTTTGGGTCCATCATTGGGGGGGTCGATTCTTTGCCTGTTTATTTAGTTATTTAATTATTTGCATTTGTAAAACAAGTCAGTGTAATTTGGTGTCTGTATAAGCGATACAGTATATTGTGATACTTTTCCTTTTTTTTTTTCTTTTGGATAAATAGTAAACTTAGTTATTTACTTTTCACCGCTATAATCAGCCCCATTACAGGACAGTGAACAGAGATATATTATACATACTGCTGGCCGATGTAGTTTCTTACTTTTATGCAATTAAAACTTGAATTGTAAAATCTGTGAAACTTTCCGATGAAGTCAAAACACATCAAAGACATCCATGCAGAAGAGCATTAAACAGCTTCTAGAACAAATATGTTTTGCATTACTTATCTTTTAACATTTATTAAATATATAAATATGATACAAGGTTCCATGATTAGTTCTCACTGAGACCCAAATTATGTTCATGTTGTGAAGTCAAAATAATAAAAAAGTAATGATAATAATCCATTGAGCTGCCCTTTACATCATGGGATCTTAAAGGGCTAAATTTTCAAGTGCCAACATGTCTTTTGGGGGTGTGAGAATGATGGCCAGTGACCCCCTTTGTGCTGAAATAGAGATGTGGTAACGTGGCATCAAATGAACTGTAGCTACAAGTAGCCTATAATAATCTAATATTCATTAATACATTTAATTTCAAAACAAGCTCAGAATGCATGAACAACCTTAAAGTGCAGAGTGTTCATGCACCTGTAACAGGTAACCTCCCCATTACTGACACATGATATAATAACTAATTAATTATTATAATTAATAAACTAAATAATCATATGACAACTGAACGCTGTGAAGTCACGTCGCATTTCTAAAATTCATACAGAAGTAAATCACGTGCATCCCAGATAGTGAGGACTGGTGCTGGATGAAAGTGAAAGGATACAGTAAAGAACGCCCGAAACGTCACAGCATTCAAAAAAACAAACAAACAAACAAGCAAACAACAACTTTGGGAGCTTTTTGCTCTGCATTGCTAAACTTCAGCATGGATCATGTACTGATCCAGTTTACATCCATGAGCACGCGACCAGGAGAGGAAGGCGATCAAAACGGTGAAACTTGCAACTTCGAAGTTGTGCTTCGTTCAGAGACAGCTGGGAAATAACAGTCTTAGCATCAGCCTAACAGGGATAACTACCATGAGGGCTTTGTTAGAAAGTCAATAATGAAATCAATATTCCAAAAAAACTTTGGGGAGCTTCAGTTCTTCTAAAATACACCTGACCACATCCTGGTCTCTGGTAGAAAGTAGCCTCACACTTGTGTGTGTCTGCTTACTGGTTTTCCGGTTACTGTGTTTTCCGACGTGCGCTGTGTCCGCGCGCTGATGGAGTGCACAGATGAAGACGCACATGTGCGTGTATTTACCTCTCATGTGCGTGTATTTACCTCTCATGTGCGTGTATTTACCCCTCATGTGCGTGTATTTACCTCTCTTTGGCCAATCAGTTCTTTTTTATTAAGGTTGATGTCGATCATCAATGAATCATGTTGTCTGTCCACCTTTTCTTCTTTACATTACTGTTGGTCTTCTGTTTCCCTCCATCCATCAAACACAGCAATAAGATAGAGAGCGGCTGGTATGGGTAATACCAAATACACGGCGGGGGAAGAGGGAGGGGGATGCATTACAATACCAGATGATTAAAGGTGCTGTTGTTTTGCTAGAAAATATTGTAGCTAATAAAAAGAATTAACAATATGTTCATAAAAGATCAGTAATGTTATTACTAAATCCGAGTTGTGTTATTTTTTAGGGGGGTTATATCACCTGGGTCTGATTATTGGGGGGTCAAAACCCCCTATCCCCCGTGGAAATTACGCCATTGATAGAGAGAGATAGCTTTGAGTGTTTTCAAAATGAGTGACATTGTAAATGCATCATCTTGTGGGCTGATATAACTTCTTCCATTATCCTCCCATTAAACAATGTGATGCCAAGCGTTACACCCAATATCAAGATATCGAGATATCATTCAAACATTTGCATATTTGCTCACTTCAAGTTGAAATCAGCCCACTTATCTCAGCACCAGCACCACTCTTGGGTTTTGATGGTAATCTCACTGAGGAGGCTGATTGGTCTGACAATGTGAAACCCAACATGACAGCTACATGATTATAACTCTCATCTGAACCATAGCCACACCACCAGTTTTCCTAGAATATATCCCATTATTCTGACATGCATTCATTTAATTATGGAGTATGCAGGAAACGTAAGTCAGTACAACAAAATTACCATTAAGCTTTCACTTAAAACATTAATGAAAACATCTGTTTGGCAAAGGCACCAGGTGCAGAAAACAAAGAAGGTAGATGTTTTCGTCAGCCAACTGTCTTCACCTATTACTGAGCCTCACTTTTAATGGGGAGTTAACTAATTGCACCCTGGTTCAAACAGTAAGAATAAAAGATACATTATAAATTTTCCCTCCCACTGTTCAATCCCTGAAATGCTTCAATTAGTCCTGCACGCAGCGTGGCTAATTATCCATATCTCACCAACTGAGTGCATTCAATGTATGAAACATGGTTTGTACTTTTTATGAAGGAAGACAGGAAAGCTATTTATCAAGTCAGCTGAAATACAGTGCATTTACCATGATAAAGAAGCACCAAGAACAATTAAACTAAATGTGGTGACATAGTATTCATGTGAGTCTCTACCCTCTGATGTTACATGTTTCAAACTGGGAACAAAAGCTTTGCTGAATGACTAAAACTGATTGCTAAGAGTCAATAACAAGCACCAACAGAAAAACATACTGTATATAAACAGCATATTCCTTTTGAACAGACAAAAGAGATTCCCAAGTTCACTTCACCCCTCTGCTGCGCTACTATTGGTATTAATATGTGTATACTGTAATTCTGTCTATATCTATTTTTGCTTTAGGACATGAAATGCATCTTTTCAAGGTTCACATCAGGGCAGCACAATGACCAGGAGGGATGCCAGCGTGGGAAAAGCAGTTCCTGGTGGGAGAGCCCCTGATGGTTTGGAAAAAGGAAAGAAAAAAGAAGAAAGGAAAACCCGTTACATCTATACAGCATACCAAATTATAGACCGTTTGCATCTAAAGTGTGGTCACACATCTGTGTGTGAGTCTGCACGGCTTGCAGTGTGGAGGAAAACACGACTGGTGGACAGAGATGGAGCTCATTAAAAGGAGAAAAACTCAAGAAGAATGTGAGGTGAATATATAGCTGGATATAGTAAATCATTCGTGAAGCCATTAATATCACAGCGCCCTTCCATTATGGAGTCTAGTTGGAATGGTAGATATATTGTATTAATATATTCCATACAGTATTCTTGTTTGCTGTGACACTGTTGTCTTGTGTATGCACAGTATGATCAGCTTCTATATGTCGGTCCATTTGTGCTCTTCATGACCAAGTGCTGAACCAAACTGTCCACAGCACCTTAAAGGTGCCATGACATCAAATTTCCCTTTTCTGGGGTTTTGGGGGTATAATATGATCTGTTGTGCACTGATGAGGCCATGTGAATGTCCAGAGTGAGAATCAAAGTTCCTGTTTATGGTCTGTCAGCTTTGTCTCTCTGCTCAGAAACAGTTGAATCAGACAGCAGGCTATCATTCTACGTAGTTCTATCATTCTACGTAATTTAATTGCTCCAATAAGAGCACACGATCAAGTAAACAGCGCCCCACCCCTCTCTCTCCAAATGGTCTATGCACCGTCCCCCCCCCCCCCCCCCCCCCCCCGTCTGATTCAGTTGCATGTATGGAGCTAGTAGTAACTTCTGTGCAGTCAGGTCTGGATTTTCAAACAAATGGATTTAAAAGCAAACTTCTGCAGCAACACTGAGGGAGGCGACCACAACCTTGTCATTACTTGTAAGTTTATTTATTTTCTAAATGCTGTCTTGTCTGATAAACGTAGCTCACTGTTTGAAATGCCCATGTTGCTAGCAGTTAGCCTTTAGCAAAGTCCGACCGCAGCTTGACCTAGATTCTCCAAATAAGGTCATAGCCAAATAAGGTGTAGCCAATCAAAATGAAGTCAACATGGTCTCCGGGTAAAGCTCCATATCATCACCGGACCTAACTGTATTACTGAGGAGGTGAGGTCTGGCGTTTCAAAACAATACTCCGCTGAAAAAAATGCCGTTTTTTTCTTTGGAGTATTTACATATAAAGTAATGCCAACAACATAAACTAGTTTTTAACTGCTATGTCATCACTCCTTTAAGGAAAAAAACAAGAGTTAAAGATAAAACTAAATCTTTGTTATAACTCATATTATGACTCAAATCAGTGTGGAAGGGAGGACCTAATAGGGGTCCTTAAAAGAGCAGGACCACGCTCCTGTGGTTATTTGGCTGCCTCATCCGGTCCTCCGGCTTGAGCAGAGCTAGCGAGTAGCCCACCAATTTGCCTGCCTGAAAACACCATGCTGCTGAGAGCCGTACTACAGGTCTGTGCTCCGACTTATTAAGACATAATTAAAGGGGAAACTCAGTAACTTTTTTACCTCAATAAATGCTTTTCGGAATTTCTGTGGGGCTAAACAAAGTGTTTACAGAGCGATTCAATGTCCCCCCCCCCTCCCGCTGGTGCCTCTGGCCTGCGAGCAGCTCTATGCAACTTTCCCTGCGCCGACCCGAGCAGAACTTGCGACAACAGAAACCGCTGTACGGTACTCAGGTCCCCTATCTACCGAGCTGCTTCCAGCTCTGATTAGAACCAGACTGCCAGCGCTAATTTGAAGAAAACATTTCTTTAGCTTCACACCACCTAAACACGGCTCCTGGCTCTCATAATCAACTCTTTGCTGGACCAGAGTGATTCACGTAGCTTGTGCTGCCTGGGCGCCGGGTGAAGAATCACTGCTTCAGGCTCAATAATCACTTGTCATGTCCGCAAAAAAGTAATAAAAGTTCGTATTCTTACCTGCTACCCACTAACACCAGAGAAAAATATAATCCACGGCATATTTACCCGCAAATCGCGGGTAAAACGTCCCATTTCAGAAGATACAGGACTTTGCTTTGAGCAGAGGGAGACGAGGTGCTGCTATCAACGTAGCAACGTAGCATCAACAAGCTAGTAAACGCTTAGAAATATTGTATATCCAGGATCAAAATAGAGGAAAGACAGGTAGAGAAGCCATCTGTGTGCTGTGGGGGTGTAGGGGTGGTTGAACTATTCGACAGTAAAAGTACGCCTCTAGGGGGAGCCCCGAGCTGAAGTTACTGAGTTCTGCTTTAAGCTTCTCTTATGCCAATGAGCAGCACTTCAGATTAGCTACCAGGAGAGCTACGCCACGACACTGGCATTAAAATGTAATATCGGAAATTATCGTTTCTTACTTTTTATGTTTTTAATGGCACAAAAAAAATCTTGTGGCCATGCATCACAAATGCTTAAAGAAGTTAAAAAAAAATGTTGGAATATTGTTGTTAAAGCCTGCAAATGATCATAAACATCACATTTACGAAGTTTAAACATGTCTTTTTCAGGATTTGTTCCACAACACAGCCAGTACAGCCAGATGTCAAAAATGAACTCCTCTTGCTGAGATACTGTAAGGCTATTTTGGGATCCTTGCTGTCAGAGCAAAATATAGTTGTCACAAGCCTACAGCACCCTCTTGTGGTGTTAAACAGTAATGTTTACTCCTTTGTTCATGTCAGTCAGTATGAATTGTCATTTTAAAATACACTATATTGCCAAAAGTCTTGACTCACACATGAGCTTAAAGGCAAATGCCACCCCTGGGTGAAATTGAGCCTCCTCCCACAGTCCCCTAAGTTGGACAAGTGGGCAGAAGCATTTTCTTGCCAACCCAGTCATTCTCTGAATCTGGTAACTACGCTTAGCTTAGCATAGTTGCTGTAATCTGGCATTTCCACTAGCAGCAATTATCGAAAGTGAACTAATTAACTCAAGATTGTTTCCAATTACGTATCGTGACCTGCACATTCTGATTGAGTACAAATGACAAGCCGATTTCACATCAAAGGACAGACTAGGCGATACGGGAACTATATGCTGCGGAAGTACAGGGGAAGCACCGCGGATAGTAGCAAATGCAGCACGCATGTGCAGCATCCGGTAGCAACCCTGTTTACGGAAGTTGGGGATGCTGCGCATGTGTGCTGCCTTTGCTACTATCGGTGCTTCACCTCTAATTCGCCTGTACTTCTGCGGCATATAGTTCCCCTATCGAATGCTGCTTTCACGTCAGTCTGCATGAGTCTCCAATAACACCAGAAAAAGTCATTGGATTAATTTCTAGTCACTTGTTGAAACAAAAATGTTAACAGAGAGGTCTAAGTCGCTAAGTTAGCCACACTGTAAACAATGGGTCCTCCAGGGAGATGCTGTAGGAAAGGGGCTGCCCGCAGCAGTGCCTGTTTAAAAGGGCAGACCAAGCTGGGCAGCCATGCCTGATGCAGGAGAATTCAACGTCTTCAGGAACGTCCGATGAGTCCCAACATCAGCTTTCTGTGGATTAAAGTCCATCTGATGGACGAGGTGGGGAGTTTCTTGTTCAGTCATCAGTAGTTGAGTCTGTGTGTGTGTGTGTGTGTGTGTGTGTGTGTCCAGTGGCATTTGAGTATCGATACCCTTGCTAATTAATATCTAACTAGATACTAATTTTTAGAATCGATTAGTATCTGAGAATTGATTTTTTTGACAACACTAGCTGACAATTAACTGTGAAATATTTAGGAGCGAGGAAATTTCATATTATTTCATTTCTGATTCCCATAATTTGGATGGATGAGCAAATACTTTTGGCAATATAGTGTATGCTAAACTGCAAGACCAGCCAAAATATGAAAAAGTGGCTTAGTCGGTCTTCAACTACTTCTCCTACTATTCAAAAAGTGAAAATATGAAAGATAGAATCTCACAGTTATCTCCGTTGGTGTCAATATATATCAGATATCTGTAAAAAAAGAAAAAAAAAAAAAAAAAAAGCCAGTATTGAACATCCCTTGTTTCACCCTTCTCATCTTACAAGAAAGAAACCAGAGAGAGCTTTTTTTTTAGAATCTGAAATTTACTAATTAAGCTTTGGAGTGAGATTTCATTCTTAATTAAAAACTACGGTTCTCTGACATTTGTGTTGTAAATCAATAAAAATGTTGCTGAAAAATGTGTGAACATAGTCCACCTCCTCAGTTTCACTCTGAATCCCACATTTGCTCTTAGTTTTATTGCACCATATATCAAGGAAGAAAGCACAAACATAAAATGTATCTTGGAATCTGTCCCCTTGTTGGAGTTCAGACCAGCATGAAAGAAAGTGCTACACAGTAGTTTTCTTTCTGATTTCACTGAAATAGATATCAACTGTACCTTTTTCCCTTGCTGGCATGTGGAATGAATAAAAAATAAATCATCATGAGCTACAACTCCAATCCAACCTTTTGATGGGGATGGCCTTCATTCATCTTGTGCTGTTGGCACACTCCCATTGAGACAGTCCATCTCTCCGTAACAGCAGACGGTGATAACAAGTGCATAAATGTCATACAATTCATTTCCATTTCTCTCTCGTGGCTACCCATCCTGGTCCTGTTGCTCATCATCTTTTTTCTGATAACCTCCACACAGTCCACCCATACCTGTCTTGAAATATGAACGCTGACTCCCCACAGAGGCCAAAAGAGTAACGTCCTACATCGAGATGGAAAAACTCAAATAGTAAAACACAGTCACATCTCAATAATCTAACCAGTATAAAGTCAAACTGAACTTCTGTTGTTATTATTGTTGATTTTATGTCCATCGCTGCTTCGTTTCCCAGGAATGAATTCTGGAAGATGATTTGTGTGAAGATGCCAAAAGCTTTTTAAGAGAAGGTGCTTTTCTCCCTGACTCTCTCTCCACATCATTACACCCGACACAGCGGTTATAGGACTCCTCTTCATCTCTCTGCTTCCACATCTTGTGTGAAATTGTGGCTGCTCCATCACCAGTCTATCCCACAGTCTCATGGAAATGGGATGGCCTTTATTCATCCCGCTGTTGCCTGGGAACTAAATTTCTCTCAGAGCATTCTGCCATGGGTGAAGACTTCTTTGGGAGATGTAATTTGCCAGCATGGCAGTTTTATTTTACACTTGAAACATTCCTCCATATGTCTTTTTTAGTATGGTCATAAGCAAGCGCAGTAGTAAAACAAGCTTTGTCCTGTAGATATCAGTAAAATACCCCAAACTGTCTTATTTGGTCAATACATCCCAAGCAGCATCAGGTGTTTTTAAAGAGTTTTAGAATGCATGCAGGCGATTTTGAACTGTAATAAAAATCGAGCAATGATCGCCACAGGCACGGCCATGATGCAACAGCTCAGACTGAACAGTAAATCAGCATATGTCAGTCTTTCTATTGACATTTTTACAATGAGATCAAGAAATCAAATCAATACTTGGACTGCTGCCACCTGCTTTCCTGAAACAAGCTATCAGTATTCATGAAATCGCTTTAGCATTCTTCAGTTATTGGTGATGGAAAGTTTATGTGGCCATTACTGAGTGTGCTCAATTTATCTTTGTAGCTTCTCTTTCATACACAACAAAATATCTGAGAGGATGTCATGAGTGTGGTAAAAGATATTTGATTTTTTTTCTCTTTATTGGGTGCTTCCAGAACGAACTCTACAAATACTAACGTTTGAAATCTTGCACATGCTGTATGACAGGATATCTGCCACTGATTGCTCATATGCAAGTCTGTGAAGTCAGTGCATGCATACTAAAGTGTGTTGCTACATTTTCTTTTGGGTTTGCGTTTGAGCAAAAGATGCACAGTCAGAGATGGAGTGGCATGCTGCCAAAACAACAAAGATTTCAGTTTCAATCTTATCAGAAAACCATCCAACCTCAGCTGGTTGTTTGACAACACCAGTCAGGGGTGTACAATTAGCTTTTTCACTGGAAGCACAAGTTCTCCCAAATGAAAAAAATTAGGAGCACTATGAATTTTCTTAAATAGCACTTTAAAAAAAAGTGCATTAACCAGGGAATCAGGCCCAATGATGCATTACACAAAGAAACACAGGGTTTTACATACAGAGAGCATCCCTGTCCCACAGTTTTTGGTTGTCCAGTCGCCTGGCACACTCGGCTGTGTCCATCTAGCGGTCCACAGCAGGACTTGGTCTGGACCGGGCCAGGTGGGTTTTGGTTCCCCTCCAGGGTCGCAATGCATTGTTGTTCAAAAAGGGGCACCAAACCGGTGTTACAGCAAAACCTGTGACCCATGAAAATCTGTGACTTTAGGCGGCAGTAACACCTGTTCCCTGTTTATTCTTCTGCAGATACTCAACTGTCAGCAGCAGGTAATCTCTTCATTTAATCTTTGTTGAAACAGCACCGAAGTAAAACAATAATAATAATGTATTTTAAATATGAGGCACTTTACATTTGTAAAACAGATTTCAAAGTGCTAAGCTCCCGGCAGCTGCACTCTGGCCATAGGCTTCCCCGGGACACCACCGCCGCTCTCGGGCCCGGGCAGTCACTCCTCCGGGCGGCCGCGCCTTCGGCAATAGGCCCTCCTTGTGGGGTCCGCGACCGCCCTCCGACTCCCGAGCCACTCCTCTGCGCGCCGTCGCCATCACCGTCACCTCGCCGCTGCTGCTGCCACACCACTGCCTTGAGCCCCCAGCCGGGGGACTCCCTTCCTCCCCCGGCTGTGCCTCCTGGACCCAGTCCTCCTCAGTCCTTCCTCGACCCCTCTGTTGTCCGCACACCAGCTTTTATTCTTCCAGCATTCAATTAAGCCAGGGGAGGAGTCCTTCTCCCCAGGTGCTGCCAATCAGTTCGTTAAAAGCTCCCACTAGCTTGGGGATAAAAACAAGGTTAAAACCACACAAAAAAACCATAAAAAGCATGCTAAAAACCAAGCTAGTGGGCAGAGTCCAGTCTCTGGCAGCACCCGGTTGTTCACCCTGTGACATCAGCATTTATTTAATTTTGCATTAAACCAATAGCAATTACTTCTTTAGCTTGACTAACCCTTACCTGCTGTCCACCGGACGCTCCAGTGTCTCCGCTCGAATCTTGTTCAGAGACGGCATGCGGACTCCAGAACATCCACCTCCCGGTACAGAAATCCAAATATGGAATCAAAATTGTTATGCAAAATTCTCCACCCATGACCTGGTCCATATGGACCTCCTGACAGCAGATAGCTTCCAGCATCGCTGAACAACAGCCACACATACAGATGCTGGAAACCCGCTCCACCCCAAGAACAGCACCATCTTCATCTTCTCTAATCATACGGCATATGGTGTGGAGAGCATCAGCAACAGGATCTGGATTGTCGACTGGCCTTTCAGCTTTGCTTTCCATTATATCCATCATGTATAGACTTGTTAGTTATAGAGTAGTAGTGGTTTGGTTGACTGTTTCATTTCCACTTTAAATTCCACTTTAAATCAAGCCTGACTTATTTTAGGAGCAAAATGCAAATGAAAGGGGTGAAATCTGTACTCGCACGTGTGCTCCCATTTTTTTCATCTACTCTATTTTTAGGCGCATATGCGAGTAAAATGCTTGCACTAGCCCTGCCAGTGCACATCTGGTTCACATGAACAGGTGACAAAATGCTGGGAACAGACCCAGTGGGAATCCGTCAATTAGCAACTACCTGAATATTTTTCTCAGAAGTGTCAGAAACTCCACCAAATATGTGAGATACATACAGCAGCAGTGTGAGTAGCAGTGAAATGTGTTATACACAGAAACCCATTGGGTGAGTGTATATTGCAGGCTACTCAATTCAGTCCAACAAAAGCCAAAGTCCTGCAGGTTTTCAGTGTGTCCCTGCTCCAACACACTTTACTTAAACTAATGAGTGATTGTGCAGAACCTCATAGGCTGTTGAAACCATTTGATTTGAGCCAAATGTGATGGAGCAGGGACACACTGAAACGTGTAGGACTGCAGCCCCTGTGGGACCAAATTGAGTAGTATCAAGGACAGTACTAAACCTCCAATATTAACATCAATTTCATTTTTTTATTCATTTATTTATCCATATTGATATTTTTCCATACACCGTCTATCAAATCAAGTATTACATGATGTCTTTACATGGACGAAAGGAGCATGAGGAAAACTGCTGCAACTTGGTGGCTAGTGGGGTGGCCAGTGCCACCCTGAACTAAAAGCTGGCCACCCCACCAGCCACCGCAGCAAAAATGGAATTTTTTTCATATATACTTATTTGTATGTGGACTACTATTGATACGGCGCAGCATGCTTTGTTTACATTTGATTGTCAAAATCTTTATAAGCTAAGAAAAATAAAATCTATAGAAAATATTACACTTGACCAACTATTTTCTGCCACTGGTGTTTTGCCGTAGTCCCCGCGGGTCTGTCATACCTAATTAACTTGGTCTATTATATGTAACTTAATCAAGGCACCACCCAGCAGAACCGCCCCAACCCGTTTCGATTGCACTTTCACATTAGCACCTACTTAGCCCAGCCCTCATTGGGCTGACACCACAGTACCTCAGTTTTGTTTGTTCACATTGCAATTCAGGGCAACTGAAGTCATCTTCAGCTATGATTTTCATTGTGGGCGAGGTCATCATAGCAAAGTTTTGTGAAGTCAATTGTTTGTGACACACACACTGAACAACAATGGAGGAAGTCAAGGTCGTGTTTTACTCGCGGTTCGTTTTATTAACACTATTGACCACGGTGTTGTGTGCGCAAATGGACGGTATATGTGTGGAGAACGCCCCCAATAACTACAGCAAGCCAAATCTGAACTCACAGAACAATAGTACTCCGTTGTTCGTTCATTCGTCTTAAAGTATTGGTGAAATGAAGGAGTTTTGCTGCAGAAAATGTCTTATAGAGAGGCTCATTTATTTTGCCCTTCACATCGGTTATATGCATATACATGGATCTATGACTAATCTAAATAGCATCCAAGGGAGTCAGAGTGATACTGAAATGTTACCGTGAGTAAATGCATAAATTCCTAGAAATAAGTCCCAGGTTGAAAAAAGACAAACGTTATCCATTAATTACCCTTTAATATTTATTCACCGAGGGTTTATTCCCTCAGTGAGACTCAGTACAACAGATCTGGGAAAAATACTGTCTGTTTATTTTCAGTCACATGTCCAGGAATGTCTGTGTTAAAACTAGGAAAGGAAGAGCCGCTTTTGGCTCGGGTGTTCAGTATGACTTAAAGAGAACTTTTCACTTTGTTTATTTTACCATCACTACATTACAAACAATTGGAAAATGGTACAATTTGTGAATAATTGACATCCTTATTACTCTTCATGGAAATACATTTTACACCATGCTTGTTAAGTAGTTTTGCACTCAGTCTGATTAATAAATGTCAGCATGCTAATCAGGCATCTTGATTAAGCTAATTAAGACATCATTAGTTCCACAGCATCCTTGATAGGAATGAAGATATCTTTGATTTATAATGGACGGGAGATAATCTTACTTTTATCATGTTTCATTTGTCAAACTGCAGTTTAAACACAGATGGTTTCAAATTGCAAACCAACCTTGTTGACCAAAGCAGCTCCACTCTAAGTGAAGGAATTTCAAATATCTGAAAAGCTGGGAATGTTTTACTTCACAGATAATTATCATCTTAATGGTGCAATGTATAATATTTCAGAGTTGAAGAATTTGTAGCCATGGTGTCCAAGAAAGTAGAGGAAGGAAGTCTGTTCTAGTGTGTTGTTAGTATTGGCAAAGGTATTATTTAATTTAAAAGAAGACATTTTTTTAAACTTGCCAAATAGCTTTGGCAGCTTTTCTGTCCATTTGAAACGAAGGGATTTAGTGTAAAAAATTACAAAAAAACAAACAAATAGAAAGTGAAAAGTAAATTGTAAAACAAAAGTGACAGCAGTTCAGCATGGGACTCTGACCTCAGTGATCTGGATGAAGTCGGTCTTTTCTAGCCTCATAATAAAGACTCTTTTCAAATATCCTCAATCAATAAGATGCATCATTTCCATTACAAATGATTCAGCATGTTTCTGAATTAGCAACAGTGAATGGCAAGCTGGAAGTGAGAGAGAGGAATTTTCCAGTATATGATGGTTTACTGGGGACCAGTTTAATCAAAATCCCCTCATTTTAGGAAAAGTGTCAGCAGCCCGGATTCAGTCATTATGAAGGGAGAAACTATTGAGAAGGTGCAGTCCTATGAATATCTGGGGACGATTATTGATTGCACATTGAATTTTAAACAAAACTGAGAAGCGTTTATCAGCGTTTCTTCTGCTTATGGAAACTGTCCCGCTTCCATGTTGAGAGGCCGATTATAACTTTGTTCAATCATGTTTTTCATGGTAAGGATATTTGTCTCTTAAAGAAACTCATACAGATTATAAATGGTCTGGCCATCTTAAAGCGGGGTCTCAGCTGAGTCTGGAGTCAGGAAGGTACAGCGAATAGCCAGCTCTATCTCAAATGATGACTCCCATCCATTGACGTGGGTGTTCCAGTTCATGTCATCGGGTAGAAGAATTAGAGTCCCGAAGTTAAAGACCACACACTACAGAAGCAGCTTTGTTCCTGTAGCTGTGTCCTTGTGCTACAAAACTGTAGGCACTTTGTAATCTTTGCTTTCTTTGTAAAATAATAATGGGGTACTACTTACTATCGTTTGACTTTATCTTGTTCTTATTCTCAGTCATTTTATGAAAATGGATATGAAATGAAATGAAAATGACTTTTTTTTCATGTGTGGTTAATTGATTGTATTCAGGCTTTTTAAATTCAGTAGGTGTTTTACGTTTAATGGCTATTTGTACATTCATCCAGGTTTTTATCCAAGCAAGATGAGTACCAAGCGGCAACCTCCAGTGGCCAACAGTGAGGCCAATGCGGAAATCCGGAAAAGTGCTTAAAAATTGTAGTTCTTTCCTTATCCGCTAGGGGCTGGTTGCAAAACAGAGGAAATCCCCATAGATGCCCATGTTAAAAAGGCCAACTTTACAGCAGAAATAAACATGTTTACAGCTGAAATAAACATGTTTACAGCCTGGTTCAAAAAATCATTTTAGGTTTAATAGGTCAAGTTTACCTTCATGTTAACTGTGAGGGGGTGAACTTTATTATAACCCATCTGTTTGGATTTTATTTAATCTTGAAATTACACATAATTAGGGGTGTATCCTTTTGATTGACAGGCAGCAGACCAGGGGGGTATTCCACGAACGTAGCTAAAGAAAGCCAGGCTTAAAGGGACACTGTGTAATCGCGAGCAGCTCCCTCGTACTTTTCATGCTGCATTCGCGTGAAACCGGGCAGACCGACGACAGCCGATGCATGTAAAGTTATCACCGGCCTCTATGTGAAGACGTGGTCCGTCAGTTACAGTGACATCAGTCCACATCTGATTTGTTGTCATGGCGATGTCGTATTTTTTCCCTGACCCATGTTTTACCGTCTTTCGCTCGGCTTCATTGATTAAAATGACATCTGGTTTGTTACAAACGGCCGTCTGCCCGACTGCACGTGAACGCAGCATCAGTGAGACGCTAGTCTCTCCCCACTGCAGCGCGGTGACTTTTCAAAGGCATTACCTCGAACTGAGCTGAAAACTCCGGTGTGTCCGGTGAGTTTCTGTGTTTTCCTACCGTCACGCTTCTCCCGAACGCAAAAACATGGCGATACGACATGGCAGCCCCCACCGAGCCAACCCGCTCGATGTATAAATGAATGATACGAACGGCAAATTTAGAACTTAGAGGAGCACTTCAGTTTGTTGATGGGAGTGATTACTGATTAATGAAAAAACACTTTTGAACCAAATAATCAGTTTTTGTGAATAAATAACAGGAGAACTTACACAATATCCCTTTAAGCAGGTAAGCCTCGCTTGGATGAACTCCATCTTTCAAAGTGGTTCCACCAACTCATTTCAGCTGCATCTGATCAAGGCTAATCCAAGCGAAGCCTATATAGCCTGGTTATGTGTGAAAGTCTGAGGAACGTAGGAAGCCCTGGCGAGTAGAGCTTGGAAAAAAGGATCAGATTATGAAAAAGACCAAACTATCAATGAAGTTTCCTAAACACTGCCACATAGTTTTCTGTCACTGAAGTTACTGAGCGTGTTCAAGCCTGGTTCAAGCACTGGCATGTGAACGCAACACAAGAATCCACAATCCTGGGCCAAGCACACGCCCAATCACACCATGTGAAAAGGCCCAAAGGCCCTTATTGTTTACTGTGTCCTGCTTTGTACTAAGGATGGCCTAGCTTCTGTAACTACTGCAAAACAAATCTACCTCCAGGTGTTAATAAAGCTCTTCAGAGGCTTGGTTTAAAAACGAGTAAAGCACAATACTCCAAGAGCTACTTGTAGCATCACAGTTCATTCAAATACTACGAGCTCTGATCTACGGGAGGAAGAAATCTGTTTGTCCACACAGTAAAGATGCAAGGACAGAGCATTTGGTTTTCTCCTTTGTAGAAGCGAAGTGTAGACACATGACTCAGCAGTGAGCTGGTTATGTTGTCTCTGCATGCTGAATCTGAATTCCTCTGAGCAACTTTTGTGCTAAAAAGCTGTTTCTTTGCTAGCTCTGCTTGGTCTTTCCCATGTGTTTTTATTCATGTATATAATGTTCACAAACTATAACTAATCATTTATGTAAGAAGTCTGTATAGGATTATAAGCATAAACTATTAGGAAACAATGATGATGTAACAGTGTGCAAAGCTGATGACATGCAGTGCATTTTGCTGTCATTTAGCAACGTACTCAGCATCTGCATTTGATTTTGTACCTCTTATTTTTCTACAAAAAAAACCCACACTCTTCCTGATGGCTGTCTATGCATGCATGCATGTTAGAACAAGCAGCCAACAGTTTTCTTGAATTTGATCTACCGCTTCAGTTTGCGTACCGACCTCGTCCACACAGTTCTCCTGCTTTGTAATTTCATTAAAAGCATTGAACCGGCGCAGTACATGCGTCTACTTCATTGACTCAGATGTCAGCTCATCCTCGCCTCTGCCAGGCAGACTTATGTGAAAAACACAATTAAATAAAGACTCATTTGCACTGATTATTTTTAGTGTGTGAAAACTTGCCATCCCATTCTCTCGCTATTAATAAGATCTTGCTGAAATACTAGAAGTGTTTGGTATCTTACACAGAATAAAAAGACTATTAATTAGAGAGGACAGAGAAAAATTGAGACATTTAATAGTTGGCATCATCTACTATCAATAACCAAATGTTAGAATCAATCAAATAGTGTTTGCTGGGTTTAAAAAAAGCAGAGGCATCTCCAGTAAAGACAGATGCTTTTCATTTGTTAGCCACTGCTGCATATCGACATGGGTATGCCAGTGAGTCCATATAAGTTAATGTATGTTCATGTGCATAATACATGGAGAAATTTCAGTTTGAATACCACAACCATACATCACAAAGGGGTACGATGAGCATAAATGACGCAATAGAAACTCTCAAGAAGCTTTATCATTGTTATATTTAAAACCAGAACCAGACAGTGTACCACCAGGTGACTATTTGGGTGCAAAATTTCTAGAGATATCTATGTTTTAACTCAAGAAACGGATTTGATTTGGCTCTCGCTGATCATAATACTGTATATACACAGTATAATCAACACGGGTACCAAAACATTCATGTTATTTTAGGATACTTATGCTGTCATTACACACATCCATAAGTCTCTAGAGTGTAAGATTCATATCAAAGGGATGACATAAATCAATGTCCTGTGGTCTCTAGCTGTGCTTTGTGGAAAGTTGCCCTGAAATGAAAGACGGGAAGATCCAATTAAGTAAGAAACGTTACGATATAAGCAAAAAGATCAGTTTCATGGGGGATGGACAACAGAATGCATGCCCCTGTAGAAATACAGTACTCAGGTAGATTTCTCCAGCATGGGAGCCTTACTTTTTACTGCCATCTAGTGAGAAGCCCCTTTTTTTCCTTCACCATCTACACCTTATTTTTCATTTACTTTACTCCTAATCAAAAAAGAAAAAACTTGGACTGTATAATAGGGAAGCTTATGTCACACATATATATATTTATGTCCATCTATCTATAGATAGATAGATATAGATCAGCGTATTTTTAAGGGTCCTCATTGTACAAGCTGTTTCAAATCGGGTCATACAGGCCATTAATCATAAGAATCACGTTTTTACTCGCCACTTCTCCTGTGTTTGCTTCAAATTTCCACTGTCGTCTTCAGCTGATGAAACTGAATTAACATTGCTAAAATGTGCATGGAGGTTTCTCACAGCGAGTGGGCTGTGTTTGATGAAAAGAAGTTCTAATTTATGTCTGTTTAATTCAGTTTGTGTCTAAACCTTCAGTTACAGAGGGGAAAAAAAAGATGTAAAGGAAATACTTAAATGTATGCAATTACATGTATCGGTCTACTTAAAATCAATTCTTTTTTCTTTAGAATTTAACCATTTGTGATTGAATTTTGACAATAAATGTAACCATTAATAATCATATCCCTGTTATTTAATCTAAACCTCGAGTGCAGGGATGCCCAAACGGGAAATTAGCCATTTTATTCAGAATTTGTTGGACAAGTTATGTTCTAAAGTTGAAAGGACTGAACTTGGGCGCCCCTGCTTGTGATTCTTTTCACTAGCTGTGGTGTGGGCGAGGCTTAACGTCATGACGTAGTATTGTGTTACGTAAACCGTTCGGCGCAAAAATTCAAACGACGAACAGGAAGAAGTACTACGACTTGCTGTGCATTTGTATAGGTTGTTTCAAATTTTGTCCACTTGCCGGACGGCCAGGTCGTAAATTTGATATCTTAAGGTAAGATAAATAGGCCGACCTAGTTTTTTGTTAGAGGTTTGTGTGTTTGTGAGCCCGTTACCTGACAATAACAAGAAGACGGTCGAACGGAGGCTAACGTTGTTATGCTAAGTTGCATGTGAAGTTAGCTTTCCCAACGTAACAAGTTAGGGAGTTTATTTTCATGTTGTTATTTTATGTGTCTACAGCTTATGACTGGCAAGTAGATTGAATTTGCTACCGTAAAATGAAGTTGTACCTTTTCCGAACCCGGTTATACGTAAATGTGTGCCCCCTTTTTAAGCTACTTAAAGCTGTGATGGTTGTCCTTTTGTTTACATGACTGGTGTTAAATTTAAAATGCTTCTTTAGTGCTTGGACTTGCATCCACCCTGCATTACATACAAAACGACTCTTTCTAAATAACTATGTTTTTGTGGTATCACATTAGTGTGCCAAATAGTACTTAGGATCATTCTAAGCGAATCTGAGCTGTAAACAAGGTTAATTTAGATAGATGATTTAGTTTAATATCAAACAAGATAGTTGAGCATTAGCGCCATCTCATCGGTTTTGTTTATTCATTTATTTTAATTAAGCGTTTATGATAGCTGTCCTGACAAATCTTTTTTCAAATAATTTTGTCTCCATACACAAAGGTGTTTGATTTAAAAGTTTTCTTAATCTCTAAAACTGCAGTTAACTCTTGTATTTAAAACTCATATTTGTTGAAGTTTTTGCATTTTCTTTGTTCAGGACAAACAGTGAAATTCATGTAAACAAAGTTGTTCATATTGATGAAACTTAATGCAGTCTTTAGTGTGTATCTTTGACATCTTATCTTTTGTTCTATATGTTTTGTGTAAAACAACCAAGCAAATTAGATTTTTTTTTTTACCTCATCCTACTGCTTTTTCCTTTTTCTTTTTTTTTCTTAAGAGTAAAACATTTCCCCCCCTCTGTATCTTGTAAAGATGAGTGCAGCCTCTACACCTGTCTCCCGGGTACATCCAGGATGGTCGTCATCCTCCATAAAGAACAAGGGTCAATCCCCTGCAAGTTGCAGCACTCCGCTGCTGGCGGCCTTTCCCGGCAACGATGACGAGCAGGAACGTCGTCAGCGCAGGAGATCGAGAGTCATCGACCTCCAAACTGCAAATGATAGTTCCTTCAGTGACTCTGCTTCTCACAGGTAAGCTCTTGTGATCCAGGTGTAGTAAACTACTCACCATGCAATGTCAATAAATCTGCCTGGCTGTTTTGTATCTTGCGAGCTGAAGAATGGTCTTCTTTTTGTGTGAAGTGCCGTGGGGACTCCTGCAGCTGTACCCAAGTTGTCAAATGCTCAGATTTCAGAGCACTACTCCACGTGTATAAAACTCTCCACTGAAAATGTAAGTGTATATATTCTGGGCAGCTTTGTTTATACAATGACTATCATTTATTTAAAATGCAAGTATATCTGCAGAAGGAGTGTGATTTATTTATTTATTTATTTTTCTCCCTCCATTTCTTTTTTGTTTAGACACCTTTGGTGTCTCTATTTTCTTTTTCCATTTTCTTTTGGCTTGTTTTTTAGGTGAATGTGTTGGTTTTCAAATATTTGAAGAAGTAGAAGTAAAACAAATTCTGATGCATTGTCTTTTGTGTTGTTTTTTTTTTATTATTATTATTATTACTGTTGTCATTATTTTACAGAAAATCACCACCAAAAATGCCTTTGGTCTGCATCTGATTGATTACATGGCAGATATTCTAAAACAAAAGGACTCTGAGCTCACCAACTTTAAGGTACATCTTTGATATTTACAGAAATGGTACTTTATTCTTTTGCTAGCCATTTTTATGCAAGTTGTAGAGCAGTAGTGGTGAACTTTGGCCCTCATCCTGCAGGTCTTCCATGTGCTCCTATACACCTGATTCAAATCAATGAGTCACTGTGCAGAACTTGATAGACTGTTAGATCCATTTGATTTGAATCAGGTGTGCTGGTGTGGGGACACATGGAAAACCTGAAGGGACAGATGCTCTCCAGGACCAGGGTTCCCCACCACTGTTGTAGAGACACAGACTTTGAATGTATGGCACGTCTGAAAAATGTTTCTTAGAGGTACGTAAAGCCATCAGGCAACAATAATATCTTTGATTAATCTGGGGGTTACAGTCTTATGAGGTCTTTCTACCAGCTACTGTAACTGTTGCATTTATTTGATATTGGTAAAACTGAATATTCTGTAACATTTTTCACAGGAAATAAATTCACTTTTAAGAAAGTTTTCAGCATCAAGTGTCAAACGTTAAGCTTAAAGAGCTTCAGTTACACAGAGGCCAACGTTTAACGAGATAATTATTATATTACGTATTTCATGTTTTATGTGAAGGTGGCAGCCGGTACTCTGGATGCCAGCACAAAGATCTATGCTGTGAGGGTGGATGCTGTTCATGCTGATGCTTACAGAGTGCTGGGTGGACTGGGGGCTGAGACAAAACCTGGAGAGGGTGAGACTCTTCTCCAAAACACATGATTACTCTGGATCAAGAGCATATTTTTTCCTTCAGAATAGAAAAGTTACTCATCTTTACCAATAAAAATGTGTTTATTTGCAGATCATGGCATAAAGGAGGATGATGGAGATGATGGAGGCACAGCAGGAGGTGATGCGACTGCCAAGCAGACGAAGAAAAAGAGGCCTCCGAAGAAAACAGTGGAGCAGAACCTGAGCAACATCAACAGTGCAGAGTCTGAGAGGAGGTGTGAGGTATGTTGTGATCCCTGATGCTTTTTGACAATTTCAAATACAGTAAATGCTGTTTTCACATATTTCTGGTTTTCTCAGAGAAACGAAGAAATTACGCTCATTTCAGCCTGTTTTATTTTCTTACTCTGGAAATGGGTTAATTTCCGCAGAGCTGACCTGGAGAAGTTTGCATCATCCCCAAAATTAAAGTTGATGCAGCTCTGCCCTTCACAGGGGTCACTTTAACGAACTCAAAATTGTAATAAAATCTTTACAATGAAAGTATATGATATCATTGATTAAAATCTTATAATCAGCTTATGGAATCTCTGTATAATAACTGTCAACCTCCTACAGATTAAGATCAGTAATTCGTCATGGTTCGCTTGGGAAAATTTCTTTAGTCACCTCTGACTTCTTCACCCTTCTTAAATAATTTGCATAAATAAGGATCTTTTATCAGATCTTCTGTAGCACCTATGAAGATAACTTCATTTTGCTTTTTTATTTCTTTAAAACATGGTCGGTGTGGTGGAAATTCTAATAAAGACCCAGATGAGGTGATCTTTGCAGAATATAAAGTTTATTTTACAACCAGGTTGGAGATGATGCACGCAATCAGATTGTGAGCACCCTCTGAAGAAATACTGAAAGAACATGTCTTTTTATCCAGTGGCAGAGAGAAAGGCTGGAAACAGGGAACTGTTGCTGTCACAGTTGACATTGACATGAATCAGACATCCTTATCTGAAGCTGTATGTGCTATGCGCCTCACACATCTAACTAGCAAACACATATCATAACTTCAGACATTCAAGGCCAGTTCAGAAGGAGAACACCTGCAATCTTATCATTAGCTGAACCCTGAAAAGAGAACATTATACTCATATTTCATATTGGGTGCAGAAACGACAATGAAGGTATGCGCTGCAATTAAAACTAAAAATACACAAATATACGTGCTCAGGAACATAAACTCAGTGTGCTCATACTAATAGCAGTGTGATTATAAAATTTCCATTACACTCCTCCCTTTTGATTACATGTTAATCACTCAATATAGAAATTTTAACAAAAAGGGTAACTCAGAATAAATGCAGAATAAATGCAGACCACAAACTCAAAATCTAGAGATCAAATGTGGATAACATCAGGAGGAAATATGCCCTCAAGAGAGGGTTGAACATCACCCCCATCACACCTCACACAGTGGAGACCCCGAGAGAATCAAGTTTGAGGTCAAAAACAGAGTAAGAACTGCGGGGGTCATAGGAGAGAGGAAGATGAGGACCGTCAGACCAAAGGCCAGGAATCCCAGGAAGCAGGCGACGTCGCGGCGGGGCTTGTAGCGTCTCAGCAGAGTAGAACGCAGGATGGTAGCCAGGGTGGTATCAGGCCAGCCAGGCAGGGAGTGGCAGCCTAAGTCGGAGGCGGCTGGGCTGGAGGGCCCAGCTCCGGAGGCGTCCCCTTGAAGATCTTGCAGTGGCTGGCGTGGATCCAAGTCGCCCTCTCCGAGATTTTGATGGAGGTGTGAGTGACCAACAGGACTTGGAACGGTCCCAGCCAGCGCTTCGCTTTCCACGACTTCCTGCGGAAATCCTTCACCAGAACCCATTGACCTGGTTTGATGGGATGCAGCGGTCCTGAAGCTGGTAATGGAAGGGCAGCCTTCACTGACGCGTGTGTCTGTGAAAGAAAACGAGAGAGATTATGACAATATGCCACCATGTCACTAGCACAACAATCAGGAGAAAGAGAATGTCCCGGACGAGGCTCCCCACCCAGAGAGGGTGGACGTCCGAAAAGGATCTCAAATGGGCTCAAGTTAGCTCTGGCCCTTTTTCGCATGCGGAGATACATGAGAGCAAGAGGAAGTGCGTGTGTCCATGACAACCCCGTTTCCTGACATATCTTGGCCAGCTTATTTTTCAGTGTGGAGTTTTCCCGCTCAACAGCGCCTCCAGACTGAGGATGATAAGCACAGTGTGTTTTAAGTTGAAAACCAAGCTTTGAACTGATCTCAGTCAGGGCCTGATTGACAAAATGTGTGCCATTATCAGAATAAATCCTAGTTGGCAGACCCCAACGGGGGAAAATGTCACTGACCAAAACTTTGGCAACTGCCCCCCATCAGCTCTCCTCACCGGAAAGGCTTCTGGCCACTTCGAGAAAAGATCCACTATCACTAGACAGTATTTCTTTCCCTCTGAAGGAGTCAGTTCGATGAAATCCATCATGAGGAATTCGAAGGGGAGGGTAGGCTGAGGGTGAGCTGCTCTTCCAACAGAAACAGCACGTGAGATGTTGTGATTAGCACACACAAGGCAAGAGTTACAAAACTTCTCTGCAGCAACAGAAAAACCTTAATGGGATCCCTCCCTTTTGTGTGTGCTGAGCACTTAATGACAGCCACTGTTTTGGGCAACAAGACAGCTTCTAACAGGTCTGCCACATATTTGGAATTCAGAATGGGCTTCCCATCTGATTTTAGGAAATTACGATTTTTCCACAATTCACCAAAATCATGCACAACACCAAAAGCATAACGACTGTCTGTGTAAATGTTAACCGTTTTGTCAGCTGCCAATCTGCACGCAGTAGCAAGAGCAACCAATTCAGCTGCCTGAGCAGAGAGATGACTTGGAAGGGAGCCAGAAGAAAGGACAGCTGAATGAGAGCAAACAGCATAACCCACACGGTTAACTCCAGTTTCACTCCGTAAGGATGAACCGTCCACAAACAGTTCCATGTCTGCATTCTGTAAAGGGATGTCAGAAAGGTCAGAGCGGGGCGAACACACTTGATCAATAACCTCAATGCAGTCATGATGTGTCTCTCCGTCAAGTTCAATAGGCAAAAGTGTGGCAGGATTGAGTTGGCCACAACGACGAATTTCAATGTTGGGTAATTCCAAGAGAATAGTGGAATACCTCAACCAACGTGCAGCAGAAAGGTGTGATGTCTTCTGCTCCAGCAAAATCATTGCTACATTATGAGGGACAAACAGGGTGACATGAGAATACCCCACAATGTCTCGTGAAGCTAGAACAGCTTTCTCTGCTGCTGCCACAGCTCTAAGGCAACTCGGTTGGCCCTGTGCCACAGCATCCAACTTGGATGAAAAATATGCGACTGGGCGCAGCTTGTCACCATGTGACTGTAGCAAAACAGAAGTCATAAAACCCGATTTTTCAGCAACCATTTGAACAAAAGGGCGTGAAGCATCAGGAAGCGCTAGGGCAGGGGCTGACTGCAGGGAGCGCTTTAAAGCAACAAAAGCAGACTCTGCTTCAGGAGTCCAGGAAATGTGATCAGAAGCAGCCAGATTCTTACCATGAATCAAAGAAGAAAGGGGAGACTCAATTTCAGAATAATTAGGGATGAAAGCACGACAATATGACGTCATTCCTAAAAATGACATTAATTGTTTTTTTGTGATTGGCTTAGGGATATTCTGAATGGCTGCAACTCGAGATGTAGAGAGGGAATGAGACTGAGCAGAGATCACATGACCCAGAAAAGTGACAGTAGGTTTAACATACTGTAACTTAGACAAACTAGCTTTGTAGCCTTTAGCATGGAGATGAAGAAGCAATTTAAGTGTTGCATCTGCACACACAGCTTCTGAAGGGGCACAGATCAACAAATCATCAACATACTGCAACAATGCCACCTTTTCTGGCAGAATGAGATCAGACAAGGAGTCTCTGAGAATCCCATTAAACAGAGATGGACTGTCAGTGAAACCTTGAACCAACCTTGTGGAGGTGTAAAGTTTGCCATCAAATTCAAAAGCGAACCAAAATTGTGAATCCTTAGCTACTGGAACTGACAGAAATGCATTTGACAGGTCCACACAGCCAAAGAATCGAGCACTTTGGGGAATTTGACCCAAAATCGTGGCAGGATTGGGAACGACTGGAGCACGCGGGACAACTGCGCGATTTACGGCCTTCAAATCCTGCACAAAACGCCATTCATCAGGCACACCAGGACCACGAATCTTTTTCACAGGAAAAAGAGGTGTGCGGACCGGTGAATCAGGGCAAGGTGCCAAGATACCTCGGTCTAAGTAGGTCTGAAAAACAGGACGAATACCAGCCAAAGCTTCAGGTTTGAGTGGATACTGTTTTTGACAGGGTCTGTAAGTAGATTTAGGTGTGATAAAAACAGGCTCACAATCTTTAACCAGACCCACATCAAACTTATCCTTTGCCCATAAATCAGGAGGAATTTTCTCCATGACTTCTGAGGGAAGAGGGGAGGGTGAGCTGTCTCCTCTCCTCTCCACAGAAGCACAGAGCAAGCAGGGTGACGTCATGTGCAATGTTCGTGTGCTGTGCAGAATAGACTGAAAAGCAGTTCTGTATGCATGCAGGCTGGGTGAAAACATCACAGCTGTGTCCTCAGTGGTTTGCCAATCTGAGGTTGCCTGACAATTACTCAAAAACTGGCCAGTTTGTTCCCATTGTGCATCATGTGGTTTGGAAAGAGAAATGTGAGGTGGTGTATGCATACGAAAAACTCTAGTCTGATCAGAAGTCAAAGTCACGCCCAAAACACAAAACAGGTCAGTCCAGTATAATGATGTGGTGGTAAGTTTATCATTTCTGACTCTGTACCACAGTGTCTCAAAATCAGGATCCGGACCAGACTCAGAGTAGTGCGCTGTACAATGGAAGCCGTCTCTAGACATCAACTCTGCTGCAGGAGACACACGAGCACGGGCCTCAGAGCAGAGCTGATCCGGGATGGCACCTACGCCCAGATGCCATTCGTAGACATACACAGGCGTGGTAGATTCAAAATTAACAAAGCAAAAGTCATGAGCTTCCTCTCGTGATGGCATTTTGACCTCCAGACCATTTGGCGTTGATGTTAAAGTAATGTTTAGAGCCAAAATCAGGTCTCTTCCCAACAAATTTAGAGGGCAGAGGTGAGACAAGAGGAAGCTGTGTTTGAAAGTAGCCCCACATTCAGTGAGGCATGTCAAAGGTTTTGTAAAATATTCTCTCTGAGTATGTCCCGAAGCTGACACAGAAAGGAGTGAACGTCCTCCATGCTTCAGAGGAGGATTAAAAGTCGAAGACATTAAAACAGAATTTGCTGCCCCAGAATCCACTAAAAAGGGGATCCATTGACCTTTAACCTGGAGTGACATCATTGGAAGATTTTTGTAAGCCTCAGCAGTCAGATGAACATAACTGCCAGTCTGTGGTGTTGTTTTGTGTTCTAAGTGTGTGATGGCCTCTGTAAGCAGAAAATGTGTATCAGTAGAAGCAGGCGCCACTAAAATTCTTTCAGAGTGTAGCAGTGTGTGTGTGTCAGGTGGAATCTCACGCCCCTCATCTGCTGCAGGAAAGATTCCTGAAGATCCGGGATCCAGGACTCCCTCCACCTCAACTCCCCATCAGTCAGCCTGGGCTGGAGCCGGTGCTCTGTCAGGGTTTCGTGGACAGTCGCGGCGAAAGTGTTCAGTCGAGCCGCAAATATAACAGCGGTTCCCGTCTCCTGGTTGTGCAAATCTCCCTCGAGCGCGGCTTCTCCCCCTCCCTCTGCCTCGGGGAGGAGGAAGGAAAGTTCCAGTCACTGACTTGAGCATGGTGAGAGAGGCCTTCTGTAACGTAGCCTCCTCTCGTGCAGTTTTCTTGGCTTTGCGATCTGATAACAGCTCAGTCGCAATTTCTGGAATCTGCTGACTGGGTAAGCAGAGCTGGAGATCGCTGCGCTGCAGTAGAAGAATCAGGCCTGGACGATGACACAGGAGTAGGCTGGCTGATAATCACCCCAGAACCAGGCAGGTGGGAAGAGTCTGGGTCAGTTGGTGCCGCTCTAGCTGGGTCCCCCTGGGATGGCAGCCGGCGTGATGAGGGGGGAAGATGTGGGAAAGAGTCCAGGTCCTCACAGATCTTCACAGCAGCCAGATCCTGAATAACACCAGAATATGGAGAGTGGGGTGAAGTTTCACGCGACTTACTATATGTGTTATCAGTAGGCCTACATCTATAAGGAGGGGGTGCAGGAGCAGAAGCATTGGGCCCCACAGACAAGTTGTTTGTGCGACCCGCAACCTCTCCACTAAAATCTGCACTCCCACTAAGCTGAGTGAAATTAGCTTTCCTCTGTCTGCTGTCACATTCAGATTTCCAAGCTTGTAAAGCAGCCTCTCTTTTCTTTAACTCAGCTAGCTCTCTGTCTTTAACTCCTTTCTTCTGTCTTTTTTTCTTATGCTTCTCATGCATCTGTTTCTCCAGCTTATCAAGCTGGTTTGGACTCAGACTTCCTCCTTCAGGAAAGTCATATTTCCGAGACCATTCTTTAAGGAATTGAACACTGTCAAACCCATATTTTCTTATCATATCCCGACAAATGGGAGAGTCAGGGAGTGGTGAGGCAAGCTTTGTGGATCCGGATCCCATTTTACAGTTAGAACGTCTTCTAACTGGCCTTTCTGCCTTCTGGTGAAAAGTGCTAAAATACCGTCACTGTTAAGACTTTTATTTTATTGACAGCGGGTGTTAACTAAGCCTAAGAAAACTCACCCTAAAGCCTCGAGTCACCACCCCTAAGTACTCCCATAAGGGGTATTTAAATTAAAGAAAATGTCCAGTTTCCTTAAAGAAGAGTAAGGGGAAAAAAAGAAATGTATTAATGAACCAGTAAATCAATTTGCAAATTTTGGAAGCAAGATCTCTCACCGGGTGTAATGGCAGGGAAAAGCTCCCAGCCAGGTCCCAAGATTTCAGCGCGCACGCCGTGGACGAAGGAGGCCAGGCTTCCACACTAAGCGCGTGTGATGAAGTGAGTTGTCGACAGATTCCCAGGTCCCGCGTCCTCGACGCCCGTCGTGAAATCCTGTTCGTAGACGCCAAAATTGTGGTGGAAATTCTAATAAAGACCCAGATGAGGTGATCTTTGCAGAATATAAAGTTTATTTTACAACCAGGTTGGAGATGATGCACGCAATCAGATTGTGAGCACCCTCTGAAGAAATACTGAAAGAACATGTCTTTTTATCCAGTGGCAGAGAGAAAGGCTGGAAACAGGGAACTGTTGCTGTCACAGTTGACATTGACATGAATCAGACATCCTTATCTGAAGCTGTATGTGCTATGCGCCTCACACATCTAACTAGCAAACACATATCATAACTTCAGACATTCAAGGCCAGTTCAGAAGGAGAACACCTGCAATCTTATCATTAGCTGAACCCTGAAAAGAGAACATTATACTCATATTTCATATTGGGTGCAGAAACGACAATGAAGGTATGCGCTGCAATTAAAACTAAAAATACACAAATATACGTGCTCAGGAACATAAACTCAGTGTGCTCATACTAATAGCAGTGTGATTATAAAATTTCCATTACAGTCGGCCAGTGTTTCCCCTACCATTTCATTGAGAGGCCAGGATGCCTTAACACCCACTGCCCCCACTAGAAGGTCATGATAATGATTTATAATTCATACGTTATTAATCCAAATTAGTAAATTAATTATTATTGTTTTTCATTGATAATGAAATTAGTTTCCTTATTAATTTTTAAAATGTTTTTTTTAAATAATGATTATTGATTAATTTTAATTAATTGAAGTTAATAATAATTGATTATTGTTGTAATGCTAATTTAGGCTGTTTTTATCTGGTTTTCTAGTCATTTCAGTTTCGCTTTCCTCTAGAACTGGTTTACTTTGTACATTTATTTTTTTTTAAAAAAACAGTCTGACTTTTGCCTGATTTACCTGAGTCCATGTCACAGCTGCTTTCTGTGTCCTTGACGGAGTTGTGTCCAGATGCCACTCAGACACATGTGCACACACACTGGTGATCACGTGTCAGTCAGCAGACAGTGTGTGCATCTGAAAACACACCAACCAGTTTAAAATAAGGCACAAAAATCTCAGTTCTGTCCCAGAGAGGTGAAGATGGAAACACACACACTCCAGCAAGAACCAGCTGAAACATTTTTCTTGCTCCCACGTTGCACTGAAAACGTCATGCCCCTCACGGGAGCACGCACAGCTACACAAACTGTATCTACCATCATCTTGTAAATTCTGAGCTGTTTAGGATCCAATATTGTGAGGATCCAATATTCTTTGTAGGTTTATTCACGTCAAGACATTATCTTAGACCTGAGCTTTAAGAATATTTAAAGTAGAGATGCGCTGATCCAGTTTTTTTCTGATCCGACACCTGGACTGAGTGTATTGGCTAATACGTGATACCGATCTGATACTGCTGTTGAATGAATGAACCATAGACCTTGCAGTGTGAGTGAAGGCACCAGGCTTGGCATAAACATTTAGCCTTGTTAAAAAAAGGAACATATTAACACAGATATAAATGTACTTTATTATTTATTAACAAATAAAGTGTACATTAGCAGCAAAAAGAAATAAATGACGCTTTTCTGCTCTGTGTGATGATCTAACTGATGTTGCAAACATGGAATTAAAGTAAGTAGATTACTGTAGCTTCATTTATCTGATATCAAATCCAGCTATTTAGTCAATATCAGAGCCAATATCTGATCCAGATATTGGATCGGTGCTTCTCTAGTTTAGAGCGACTCCACTGAATGACACGGTCTTTATCAGGACATTTAAAAAGGTCAACTTTTCTCTGTCCTGAGTATTTTTGTCATTTTTTAAAAATTTGTATGCGATGAAGTTTGAATATGCGAGTGACTTCTCAGCTGACTGGCCATCATCTCAGTCCCCGCAGTGCTGTGAACCTCATGGAAACACTGGTCAACCCTCTGTCTCACTCTTCCAGGTGGACCCCATGTTTCAGCGAATGGCCTCATCCTTTGATGAGAGCAGCACGGCCGGCGTCTTCCTGTCGGTCCTCTTTAGTGAGGACAGTCGCTGTGAGCTGCTGTTCCCGTCTTACATGACCCTCCTGCAGTCCAGATCCTCCTATTCTCCTCCACCTCCTCAGGAAGCCCCTGCATCACCGTTCATGGGTAAAAACTATTAACCCAGGGCAAAAGTGTGTGCTTCTTTTGAACACTGAGCCATTTGTTGAATGTTTGTCTGAAGTTTAATGGTACTTACCTTATGTCATCTTTGGGACTTTTTCTCAGTAGAAATGTTAAACCTCATTTTTCTATGCTGCGGTTCTTTCAGCCGGATTGCAGCGTTCCCAGGAGAAAAGCTCCATTTGCCCGTCACTTCAGGACTTCTCCTTCACAAGCTGGAACCCTGAGCAGGTCAGGCCTTTACCAATGCATGAAATACATTATTATAAATTCTCCTGCAGGACACAACCGTGTAATTGTTCATGCAAGTTTATTTTTGATCCTCAAAAGCTTTGAAAGGTCTTAAATAAGGTTTTAAATGATCTGAACAGTAGGGGTGTCCCTGAATAGGCGACGGTTCGTTTTCAGGACTGTGCTTCGACTGTCAGTCTCTAAGTCGAACTGTCGCAGCATTTGGTTACCAAGCAAAGATCATACCATCCTGGCAGTAGGTCGGTGCTGAACATTTGATTTTTACACAATATTCATTTGTTCTTTGAATAATTCATGTTATAGGTCTATCAGCAGCCGAATAATTCTGTTACTAAATGTGGCATAAGGCAAGATGGGCCGAGCAGGCGGGCTCAAACCGCAGTCTGCCAGTCACTCGTGCGCAGGACAGGACCCTCAACTGTCACATCATCATCATTGTTCATTATTTTGTCAAGGTGGAAACAGTCTGACAGACATAAACACCGCGTCTACTCCCGTGCGTTATGCTCAAGATGGATGCGCTGGCGCTGCTGGAGGCTTATTCAAATTGTATCAGGAAAGAACATGTTTTTAAGGACCATCATATCCTGAATCATGAAGCCTGCGGCTGATATCAGACTCCCTAGAGCAGCGCTTTTATCTTTGTCCTGAACTGGACCACCGTCTCGCTGCACCAGCTGTTGAGCGGCTTGTGGAGCGACTCCTTAATGAACGGTGGATATGTCTGGGGAAGATGCTGTACTATTCCAGCAAGTTGTAGGATAATCATGGCTGTGATGTTCTGCACATCCCCTCCACCTCCACTCCACGCCATCCAGAGGAGACTCTCCTGTCGGCTTTATTGTTAACAAAGCGAGGAGCGCAGCTCTCCTGATAACATGATTTCCTGACTCGCAACTTCTAAAGAGTCAGACGATAACAGGTGCTGAGGAGCACGGCCCTTTCTGTAGCAGGATTTATTTACTTATTTATTTAGGCCAGATCTTGTTTTATTTTGGGACATTATAAACTTTACCTGGAGACTGTGTGTCTCAGCAGCATCATCACCTTTTTTGCTGCACACTTTTTAACTTTTATTTTCCCGTTATACATGGATATAACTTTATACTTTGTTATGAGCCTATTTTTTTGTTGTTGTGTAATTAATTTATTCAGTGAATGTTATTGTATTAGAGTTCCTCTTTATATGTTTGACATTTGCGCACAGACTGTTACACCCTTTTAATTCTCTCCCGACTTTAAATTGTTAAGCCAAAAAAATAAATAAATAAATAAAAAATATTAGGTTTATGCCTGCAGTGTTAACTAAAAGATAACAATCTAATAAATGAATTGATTCACACCGACATAACTTGTAATTTTCTTTTTGTTAGATATTTAAATAAATAAGGACTTTAAACGAGCAGACACGTTTTACAGCCTAATCAGTGATATAGAAAAATGATAGTTGATGGAGACTGTCATGTTACCTTATGCCAAGTGAAAAATTGAATTTATTTAATGATGTGTTATAGCTCTTTCTCTGGAACAGGAAAGGACGCAAATGAGATTATGAATCAATAAAGGAAAAAAACAAAACATGATTTGACGATTCGTTGACAAATGGCATGATCTGACGAATCAGGTTCAAACATGAAAATTCTTAGTCAGGGACACTCCTACTAAACGGAATGTGATATTCAGGTTGAAACCTTTCTTTGAATTGTGAAATTATTAACAATACTTTTATGATTTATGTCAGAAATAAAAGAAACAAAAAACTAACTTTTATAATTCTGAGTTAATAGCCACTAATGCAAATTGTGGAGCGTGGCTGTACAGTGACTCTTTCTCTTTGTCTGCTGTAACCTGAGCTCATTTGTTCTATGTGGTGGTTGCTGGTCTGGCTGCACGTGTGCATAAATGCACGAGTCTTGAGGAATGCTGAACAAATATGTTTTCCAACTTTCCTCCACTGATTAAACCACTTTGGCTAAAAGTCTCCAATGAGAGAAAGATGAGACTGAAGTGAACTTGGATCAGGTTTTCCTTTGAGTTGGAGGTCTACATGCTGTTCACAGCTCCAAATTAGGTTTTGCTTTTGGTTTTAAGTTCTTTTTATTTTAGACTGAGATGTTACTTCTTCAGGTTGACATCCAGTGGGGTATTTTGTTTGTTTTTTATTGTTATGTCTTGAACATTTAAATAGCTTTTGTAGTGCTCTCTGTCCTGGATAAAATTCTCCATGTGCATCTTAATTCAGTTTCCCTATTTCCCTACTTACCGTTTTCAGCTTGAAATTTCAAGTCTTCATTACCAGTATTTATTCATATAAAATTTTCTTTTAAATGCCAGTAAAGATAAACAAGTGTGTCATTTCTTTTTTTAAATGTGTGCTTAAAAATTGCAGTGTTGAGTGTTGTATCATGCCCTTTCTCTGTTTCTTCTTCCCAGACCACGAATCAGCTGTTGGAGAAGATGAAGCAGGGTGAACATGTCTTTGATGTGAATGCTGAGCCTGAACCAGAACCCGAGGAAGACGACTGTCCTGACTTTGATGCCGACTTTGAGGAGGGACCAGCTGACTGTGAGGAGGGAGCCAAGGAACACAAGGAGGGCTGTGAGGCCTCTGGTTCTGTCAAAGGACGGTAAGATTATGGGCTGCACCACCGTATATTTATCTTTTGGTTTTTGTTAATTACTTTATAAAACTCAAGGACACTGGTGTGCATGGCTGTGACTTCTTTTGTAATCGTCATCTCCGTTTTGTATGGGTTATAAATGCAGTTTGTGTTAGAGAAAACTTCCATTACATCCTCCACATTTCCTACTCATGCTTGCAATTTTAAACTTGAATTGCTCAAAATCCCACTCTCTAAGTTTATATTAATACAATGCTGGTTTGTCTGTTTGCATGTTGCTCCAAATGAATCTTGTGTTTATTCAGGGATGTGATTCCCATCGGAGAAGGAGACATTGCCACCATGTGTTTGCAGCTGTCCTCTCAACCAAGGGAGTATTCCTACTTTAGCCCAAGGACCATGGCCACTTGGGCCGGACCGGGATACTGGCAGTTCAAACCAAAGCACAAGTGTGAGTGAAGTTAATGCGTTACACATAAGTCAGCGATAATGTCCTTTAGTATTGAGTAGTAATTGTTCTGTTTTACTGTAGAATGTGTTTTCAGACCGCAGTGTCCCAGTAATAGCTTGCAGGGTTCCAGCAGGATCTTAAAGTCTTAAATTTACAAAACTGCATTTAATACCTTAAAAGGTCTTAAATATCATATGGTAGGTCTTAAATTACACAACAACGGATTTCCATCATTTGGAAAAATGACAGCGAAAAAAAAAATCAATTGATCTTTTTGGCATTATGTTTGTAATTGTAGAGGGATCCGTGTTTTTGCCAGTGTGGTTGTGAAATGGGCATTAAATTCTTTTCTAAGTGGTCTTAAAAAATCTGAAGGAACCATGAGCTTGTTGATGTAGTTGTGCAGTCTTCATGGGACTTATTAAGAATGTAAAGTTTTGTAATTAAACCTCCCTTTATATATTTCTGGAAAAAGCTTTGCAATCATTGTGGACATGACTAATCACATCTTCTTCAGGGGAAGAATGACATATCTCTATTAGAGGGGGATACAGGCTAAGTTTGGGGTTTTTAACCAGATAAGCTTCACTAAGGTTAGAAATTTCTTTTCCTAGAGTGACCTGGCCAAAACAGAGAGACGTCATCTGTCATAACAATTAAAATAAAGGAAGCCTATTTACATGAAGCATAGGATGAATAATACGAGAAAAGTATTTAATAAAAAACACTATGGAGTTAAAATGGTACAGAAAGCCTAAAAAAATAGCTAGTGCAGTTTCCTATGTGCCTGAATGACCCTTTGCAAATTGCTCCTGAGTCAGACTCTTGACTTCATGACCACAGTCCAGTGGTTACTTACAGCTTATCTATACATCAGATTTGGTCTTATAAATATAGATTTAGGCCACATCAATACAGAAATTTCAAAAAGTTCTACAGACTTTCCCAGAAAGATGACTCCACACAACTCCAGTGAAAATGTAGTATAAATGCCAGGCCTGTGAGTGGCGCTGCAGCGCTGCCACAGAAATGCACCAAAAACTCAAAAAAAAAAAAGAAAAAAAAAAAGACTTGGAGCATCCACAGATGCAAACCAGCAGCAATACAGAAAGATAAGAAGAGGGAGGTCTGTGCTAGGGCTTTCACGGAGACATGGCTCTGGTTCTGATACCAACTCCATTCTCAAGTCTCAGAACCTTAGTGCTTTCTGATGAACCACCCTGCATCCATACCAGTTTAATTTACTCCGTGGAAGTAAAATATTTTGTGATTTGGTCTTGAATAAGGCTGCACAATATATTGTTTGCGCATCGGCATCACAATGTACATGTACACAATAGTGACATCGGTCCTGCAATGTTGGAGGGTATCTGATACAGACTCCGCACAGTGATCCACCAATTACCACCATTCTCAACCAGTTTGGCGAAAAACAAACCTTTGAAGTACGATCCAAGGATAGACAGATAAGGATAGACCGATACATCGGCCAGCTAATATTTGCGTTTTTTTGCTGGTGTCAGCATTCATTTTAAAATATTTTTTTGATGTCAATTGCAGTATCTGCCCCAAAAATAGTTGGGTTGTATAAGCAATCAGCTGAGAATGATGAGAAAATATCAGTAAAATATCTTTATCAGTTGATCCGTAACTGTTGGTAAGATCACAGGAGTGGAGCATAACTTAAAGTGCTATTCAAGTCATCTGCTAAAAATTCCTGTATTATTTTTTATATATGTGTGTGTATATATATATATATATATATATATATATATATATATATATATATATATATATATATATATATATATATCGCTGGGTTAGAAAAAATCGCAGTGTCAGTTTTTTCCAATATTGTGCAGCCCTAGTCTTGAAAGTTGATGGTTCAGTTGTTGGGCTCCATTATAACCTCTACTTTTCCAAAAAGTCAGATGACTTGGTGAATTTCTTAAGATGTTAGAATGTCAGCACGAGTGAACATAAATTACCTATCAAAATTTCAATCCTTTGCCAGGAAACAACGCAGCTGGAAAAATGGACATGTAGCATCATGTCCAGCTCCATATTGTCCAAGTCTTTATCTGTCACTGTTTTCCTGCCTCATTTCTAAAGCTCATTGGTTATTTGATCTGTCCCTTTTTCATTTGTTTTTCTTCTTCAAACTTTGTTGAAACACAGAGTGCACTGCAGCATTTACACACATGCACCGAAGCCCTGAAATTTACTAGATATTCTTTGAATGGGCTGAAGATGTCTGCATCAGACAGACCCAGCTTCATCCTTCCAGCCCCCCCATAAAAAAGTTTAGAAAATCTCATTGTAAACCTGTGTCTTAAAAGATGGTAGTCCTTTGAAAAAATATTTAGGAACATTCAGCACCACTGGATTACCCCCAAAAAGTGTGATATTGTTGTTCTGTTCTGTCTCAGAAAAAAGAATAGTTCAGAAAAATAAGTTTTACATTGGCATTAAACAGAATCTTCAGATGAGTCTTTCCTCTGGCTGTATTCCCTCCTGAATGTGTGCAGAATAATAATTACATCTCATCCCTGTTTCTTCATCTGCAGTGGATCATTTGCCTGACAAGGAGACACGAAAAAGAAAGCCCAAAAAAGCCTTTGAGATAGACTTCAGTGATGACGTCAACTTTGACACCTATTTCCGCACCACAAGGGTAAAAATGTTTGACTTATTTTTTAATCCAGAGACACTTCTGTAAAATGTCAAGTATTTATCATTTCACTCATCTCACTACGCTTATTTGAGCTGACTATAGTAGTGTTGAAAAGAGGTCACATTTCAGTGACTGTTTCCATTTTATTTTACATCTCTTTTATTCAAATTAGTATTTATTGTTCTTCTGAATGATTTTTGAGGTTGACACAAAAATATAAATGAAAATCATAGCAAAAGAACTTATCCAAGGTAAATTATTGTTTTGCTGTTTTTGTTTATTCATTCATTCTTAACATTTAGTTTAATATTTAGATTTGCCGGAAAATGTCAATGCACGGATCTAAATAATCTAGCTACATTAAGCAAACAAAAAACAAATTAATTATTTTTCAAGACAGTTGATCATCTCGGTTTACCACTATGACATTCCTATATTTAAATGACTGTAATCACATTCCTATTATTTATTCATCATTTATTTTTGAGTTTCTTTATTTAAAAAGGGACAGTGCATATTAGTGAACATAAATGTAAATACGCAGGATTATAGCAAAGCTAATTTCCATCCTTAGTCCCTTGATAAGTCAACACACAAAAAAGCAAAAGCAATAAGAACACTAATAACATTGAAACATTAAGAATAAAATAAAATGAGATCAGGTACACAAGAGTAAAAGTAATGAAAAAATAAGAATAAAAATCAGAATAAAGGTAGTGTTGATGTCTCACATTCATGTATGCATATACACACTTATCTCATATATATATACACTGCCCGGCCCAAAAAAAAAGTCACCAACAAAAAAAAGGTCAAACATTTAACATTTTGTTGGACCGCCTTTAGCTTTGATTGCGACAGCATTCGCTGTGTTTCCAGAAGCTTCTGCAATGTCACCAGATTTATTTGCATCCTGTTGTATCAATTTTTCACCAAGATCTTGATGATGATTGTAGAGTCTGACCACAGCACATCCCAAAGATTCTCAATGGGGTTCAGGTCTGGACTCTGTGGTGGCCAATCCATGTGTGAAAATGATGTCTGATGATCCCTGAACCATCTTTCACAATCTGAGTCCGATAAATTCTGGCACGGTCATCTTGGAATATGGCCGTGCCATCAGGAAAGAAACATCCATTGATGGAATAACCTGGTCATTCAGTATATTCAGGTATCAGCTGACCTCATTATCTGAGCTCATACTGTTGCTGAACCTGGACCTGACCAACTGCAGCAACCCCAGATCATCACACTGCCCCCACAGGCTCATACAGTAGCACTAGGCATGATGCTGCATCACTTCATCTGCCTTTCCAGCCACATTTCTTCCTGGAAGATGATGGTCCACTATCCTTCCAGTTTTTAATAATGCGTTTGACTGTTCTGAACCCAGTTTTAGTAGTTTCTGCATCTCCTTAGATGTTTTCACCTCTCGATGCCAATGATTTGACCCTTCTCAGACAGACTAACATCTTTTCCAAGACCACGGATGTGTCTTTCCACATGGTTGTTTAGGAAATGAGAAGCAAGTCATTGCACCAGTTTGGGTTAAATAACTTGTTGCCAACTGAAAGATAATCGCCCATGCAGTAATTATCCAATAGGAGGCTCGTACCTATTTGCTTAGTTAAATCCAGGTGGCGACTTTTTTTTTGGCCGGGCAGTGTATATATACATACAAACGTGCACAGGCACACACACGCACATACATATATGTATGTATATATGTGTGTGTGTGTGTGTGTATATATGTATGTATGTATGTATGTATGTATATATATATATATATATATATATATATATATATATATATATATATATATATATATATATGTATGTTTTTTCTTTGGTAATGAATCTGTGGCTGTGTTTTTAATGCATGCTTCATATTTAATATCAGTACCACTGTCAGATGTGATTCCAGTATGTTCTATCTATTAAAATATAGAGGCAATAAGGCTATAATTTGGCACTTATGGAGCAGTAACCATAGCAACACAGCATTTTGTCTTTTGTGAATTATATGTAATGCACCTGCTGTCTCAATTATGTCTGGAAGGCTTTCTTGTCTCCATTAAGGAAGTCTGCTTTTGTTGTCCAGGCTGATGTATAATGCAGCTTTCATGCCTCCTGTTACTCAACAGTTGAAACAAAAGTTGCACTTTTTGTTTCATTAAAGCTGTTTAATCAGCGCAGTTGAAGGCACAGGATCAGGAGGCAGATGCTGCTGATAAAATCAAAAGGACTGTTTGTTCTCAGCCCTGTTTTTGTTTTGCTTGTGAAATGGACCTGCAGATATTTTACTACCACAAGGTTTTCAATTGTCACAAATATGTTGAGACATTTGCTGATGTAAATGGAGACGCCTTGTTGTCACTTTGAGGTGTAACTCAAACACAGTATAGTCAGTGCTAATGATTTAATCTGGCATGTGAGAAAACATATGCTCTAAAACTGGTCCAAAGAACGAACATGTTGATTGGAAAAATAGAAAATGCATGTTGACTTTTCTGCTTTTTCCTCACAGGCAGCTACCACTAACAACAAGTCTGCGCTCAGCGCCAGCAACAAGAAAACAACTCTACCAGCAGATTTCCAGTTTCCCCCAGAGACGCTTTCCCAGCTCAGCCTCAAACCCTCCAGCTCGGTGAGACTTCACAAACTTTCATTTCCCACATCTGGTGGAACTGGGTCATACCAGCAAGACTCGGATTACACAGAATTCCTCACAGAATGAGGAAAGTCAATTTGATTATCTGTAGCAGTAAAACATGGTTATAATAGATAATTAGGAAAACCATATTAAACCCATGACTGTCGTTTTTGGAAGTGTGAGTGACTTCCTATTTACATTTAGACTCCTCTGATTCCAATATACTCATAATTGGCAGTGCACCCTGGGAACTAATACAATGGGATCACTAGTGGAAAACTCCAGGTGCACCTTTAGATCCGTTCACCGGGACACACTTCAGAGTGAGTCTGAGCCACAGTTGTGTCCTGGTCCACTCTGAATGAAAATCTACGTCAGATTTTTAATTTTATCTTTCTTCAACCAATCACTGAGAAATCTCTAAATGGCTTCTGCCTGAATCGTGTTATATCATTAACATTTTAGATGACTATTTTGAACCAGTCGTTACTCAGAACAAAGGACCCAGGATTAGTCATGGGATGATGTGTAGACCTGGTCCAGCTCTGATGCTGCACACAAACGCAGAAGTATAAAGCAAGCTCAACTGATATTACAAATTCTGAAGTAATCAGCTTTTTGTCCTGAATTTGGAAAAACTGAGACATGTTGCCATCAGGTTATAAATGATAAAAGATTGTGGTGCATTAAGACAATCCTCAAATCTGACTTTGTTTTTTCTAGTTGAGTCAAGAGGGACAGAAGAGGCTGTCCGGAGAGCTGGGAGAAGGCATCGGTGATTATGACTACAACAACGCCAACGATACAGCAAACTTCTGTCCAGGTCTTGAGGTCTGAAACCCACCATCTTATCTAACTTGGGAATTCATTTAGCTTTTTGTTGTCATTGCTGCATACTGACAGTCAGACCTTATTGTCTGTGGAGAGATAAGGCTTCAAAACTATTTTATAAAATTGGACGAAAGCTCACAGATTAGTAGCAGGGTTGATAGTTTATCTGAAGGTTTGTTTTATAGGATCTCTGAAACAGCCAGACTTCCTGCTCAGATGTTGGTTACTATTATTCTTCAGGTTAAATGTAGACCCTGTCCAGGTACAGGTCATGATGTGGTCTCAGCCCAATTGGAACTGATCTTTTAGCTGAATCAGACCAGATTGTGCCTTATCACACCAAACAGGTTGATTTAGCTGGTTTGTGTGCTGCTGCCATCAGCAGCTACATAACATCTGCAACAAAAGCTGCGTTTACATGGACAGATGATTCATCTATCCAATTGAAATCCTCCCGATCAGAGCTTCCAGCTGATGTGTTTACATGAACAGTGGGAAAAGTGATCTGATTGGTTGTATCTACTTGATGGACAGATCTATATGTTTGTAATTCTTTTTGACATGCACAATGGCTCCTAGTTTGGAGGAAAAGTAGTTTTTTTTTTATTTATAATCTTCGACTGTCAAAATGCTCAATAATCCTTAACTTTTTCAGTTTCCAACACAAATGTTGCATCCTCCACAGTCCCGTTCTGTTTTGCTTCCGCCAACCTCACTGAATCTGCTATATCATGCAACCCCCCCGTGGTTTAAGCATGCGCAGAGACAAAATTCCACAGAAATGAGCAGAATGAGTGTTTACATGCTCACTTTTTCCTGCTGATCGGATCATAAAAAGGTTTACACCACCCCTCTTGATCGGATTGAAAGTTATTTTAGATCCAGGCCGATTGGATCCACTGACATGTTTACATGACGCATTTTTATTCTGATTGGCATTCGATTAGATCAAAACTGCTCCATCTAAAGCAGCTGAAATAAGCATTTCTTTACCCTCAGAGCATAAGTGACCAAGGTTTTATAGGTAGTGCTGCACAGCTGTAGTAGGAGAATACAGTCAGATATCACAATTTATGCTCCCGTATGAAGGAAAATCGGTGTGTCCATTTTCAACGTTGTCACATGTCACCCTCATACTTCCATGTATCTTTTACATGGTCCTCATCATCCCCTTCTTATTTTTCCTACTGTTCCCCTTTGCTTTTGTTTGGGTTTTTGGGTGATTATATATCAGCTATACAGTTCAACGCTGACCCTGCAGTTTCTGGTAATATTGCTCCGTTTTCTGCATCATGATGGATGCACAAACCTCTTGAAAACTGACCAAATAACATGCGCAACTGACGCAGGAGATGGATGAAACTATCCGTCTTCTACGTCAAGCATAAACGGGCTTTTAACCAGAAAGAAATATTTGCAGTCAGTCTATGAGGCTAACAGTTTATTATCTCATGATGTAGCACCCGTCACTGGAATGGGGAGAGACTCATCAGCGGTTACAAATATCCTCTTTCTGTCCCTCTGTCTCAGGGTGGTGACAGTGATGATGATGTTGAAGGGTTTGCAGGTTCGGATGATACTCAGCCTTCAGGCGACGGTGTGCTGCCGCCTTCACAAGATCTCAGGGATGTGTCCACGTATGGGGAAGAGGATCTGGTACCTGAGCCACACAGAGTGAGTAGTGCCAGATTCCTGTCCAGACATTTTTCACCTTTAAATTTCATGCTGTGATGTTTTGAAGGCACCTGAGGCAAATTTAAATGTTCGTTACAAGTGAAAACTAAAACTGCTTCATATTCTATCAAATCTGTTATTCCCCTCTCTGGATTTCTTAAACCAACTTGAAATATTTCTGCTTTTTAGTTTTATAACTTGCTGTATTGTTTGTTTAGGTCAACAAAATTGAAATCAACTACGCAAAGACTGCAAAGAAAATGGACATGAAGAGGCTGAAGAACAGCATGTGGACTCTGCTGACCGACAGTCCGGACAAAGCAACACAGGTAGAGCCCGCTTACCAAACAGCCGCACATCTGTTTGTTCATTCATTTCCTGTAGTATCATGAGATGAATGAATCAGTCAGTGCTCAGTCTCCTTGCAGGTAGTGGGCAGGGTAGATATCCTTTTCACTTCTTGCATCCAGGTCTGTTTATTGATTTTTGTTTTCGTGTTACCAGCAGGTGGAGGAAACATCAGAAATATCTGGAGAGAAAGTCTTCAGTCAGACCACAAAGCAGCTGCTTCAAAGGTACCAGCAGACCTGCTGCCATCCCTGCTACTGCTGTAAAATAATAATCAGTGACTGATCAAACCACATCTGTGCATGCTGCACCTCCCAGTTTTGGTGAAATAAATGGACAATATATGAACAGTAACGATTAATCTTAATTACCTCAGAGCCAGCTTGAAGCTTGCTTATGATTGATGGAAGATGAACTGAATGTCTCTTTATTTCCGTTTTCCCTCCATCCCTGATGCTCTAGATTGCCAAACATGATGGCTCAGAACCTGTCGGTACCACTTGCGTTTGTTGCTCTGCTTCATCTTGCCAATGAAAAGGTGAGTGCAGTTTGAACTCTGACTGGGAATTTATCAATTATTGAATAACCATGTATATATTTCTGGGAACACAGGTCCCAAAACATGGAAACAAATGGGACTGAATTTTAAAAGATCACTTTGATGATCATTTGGTTCAGTTTATTTATGCAGCACCAGCTCACAACAGTCATCTCAGGGTACTTTGAAATCTGACAAACTGGCCCCAAATATGTGAAGTTGCTGGTAAGAGGGTTTTTTAGTTCAGTTTTTTTATTTATTTTTAGCTTAAGACAGGACAGTGCTAGCTGGTTTCCCCCTTTTAACGGGCATGTGAGATGCACTAATCTCATCAGCTGACTCCACTATAAAGTGAATAAGCGTATTTAGCAGACATCAAGTTCCTGATTTAATCTCATCTTATTCCTCTAATGATGGTCAAGCCTCATATTAATAATAAAGCCCAGATTTAAGAACTCTCATTGTGCATCCAATCAGAGATTTATCAGTCCTGAAAGAGTTATTAGCTCCACCAGAAATGCTTGTGACTAACTGTAGATGTCCTTTAAATAAAGTTCAGACTCCAAATGTTTCAGTGTCGTCAGATCATTGTATTCTTTTACACATTTCAGGTAAACATGTGTCATAATTTACATCACACTACGATACAAGAAGCTGATGGTGATTCAGTCTGTTTAGCACATCTGACTGTTAGAGAAGAGTTGCTTCTCCGCAGCTTTTCTTCGATTCTGTGCTGAGATGTGCACGTCTAACAAATATTTTACTCTCATCTACAGAATTTGGAGCTGGTGAAGGTTGATGACATGTCGGATATCATCATCAGACAAGGCCAATAAGGAGAAAAGTGACAGATTTTTGTTTTGTTCTCTTTTTCTCTTTTCACTGTTCATATCCAGTCTTCCTCTGTGACACTTTCCTGTTTAGTTTTTATGTTTATCTATTTGTAGTGTAAATGTCATAACTTTTAACAAAATGAAATCTGCTTTTATTCCTTATAATGGCATATTTTTGTTTTTAATCTGAACTTTTGAGTGTAGGTAATTAAACTGCACCACCACCGCACAAAAAAAATGTATATTATCAAAAGAAATAAAGGCCTTTTTTCATAAGTGTGGATCAGAGGTTAATTCTTAAACATGAAGCCTGTTTTCCACTTGATTATAGTGAAAAATATTTTCAGTACACATGTGAAAAGCCTGCCAGACAGATGGTTTTATGAAATGCAGTTAACAGCTCAGATTGCTTTTGCAGCGTCAGTGCGGCGCACAGCAGCTGTTGGGCTTAACAGCAGGCAGCGAATGGTGTTTATGTTTCATCTCCACCTTCCTGGATAGATGTGAAACCGGTTTAGTGAGTGCTGAGGTTGCTGACGGGGTGGGACATGGTGTGACATCAGCTTGACAAAAAGCTGCAGAACAAGGAGGAGTTAATTGAGCAGAGAAAAAAGGCATTAATGTCATAAAGCCAAGTAGAAGCCCAGGTTCATATTGTTTCTTAAACAGGAAATTAAAAGGATTTTTATGTTTATTCCACTTTTGTCAGTTTCACAATGATAAAAATACTCCCAAAGTGATTTCTGTGACCTAACCTCGAGATAATGTTATCTCAAGGAAAGAGTTGCAGAGGGCTGATCATGTTGCAACAATAAAACACTGAGCAATGACTTGCAGGAAAAAATTATAGACAAGGAAGTTTTTGATTGTGTGTAAAAGAGCCATTGTAGAAATGGAATATACACACATCTGCTTTGTGGTCTGTTCAGCTGATCCTCATTAAATTTGACACAATTGAATTAGTGACTACAAGTACACTTTGTAATCCTCATAATGTTGCTGTTAATCTTTAAATGGGTCCATCCCTGTTTAGACCTCACTGAGAGTGTTTGACGGTGTGGCTTTCCTCACAGACCTCTGATTAAAACATCAAAATGACACACCTCGGAGCTTTTTGTTCAACCAAGAAAAATATCGCAATGAGTTTGTACAGTTATGACTCAATGAATGCTTGCTTGTGATGGGAATGCCTTCAGAGTGACGCCAAACAGGAACACTACAGAGATGCTTTTAAGGGAAGGAAAGGTGTGCACACGTAATTGGAGCTGTACGTTTTCGGTCATGACTAAGTCAAATTCAGAATCCTCATACAATGGTAGGGAAAAAGGGCTGGCCCGAATCTGACTGGCCCCTCCAGGTGCCATTCTGACAAGAAACATTTAGTGTAAACTGACCATTGCCTGGTCAAACTTTAAACTGCTGAAGTGCAACTACATGCAGCATGCACTCTGTTTATATCCTCCATCAAAACTGCCATGTTCCTAATGCAGTATTCATGAAGTATCATCTTGCACACTGCTTTTATGTGTGATTATATTTGTTTGTCCAACCAGTTAAACATCATCTTCATAACATCTATCTACATATATTCATATATAGTATATTTATGTGTATTCATAGGATGCAGAGTTTATGTTGATTACAGAGGTGGGCTTGGGTCTGGAGGGCCTGGGTTCAAGTCCCCAGTGTGCAAACGGAGATGAACCATTCTGGGCCCCCCCCCCCCCTGAACAAACCCCCCCCCCCCCCCCCAGCTTCCTGGGCACTGAAACATGGCAGCCCACTGCTTTTTAGTTAAAAATAAACAAATGGCAGTCTAATGGTGTGAGTGTGTACAGTTGTCCTCAGAATTATTCATACCCACCCATTAAAGAAGGAAAAAAAATCAGCTACCGGTATAACAAGTTGAAACTGACAGAAGTAATAATAAATAAAAAATTCTATGAAAATCATGACATTGATTTTGAATGGTGGTTCAACAGAAATATTCAAAACAAACACACAAAAAATAAAACAAGTAAACGAGCATGATGAGGCTCCAAAGCTAATATTTTGTTGACAACACTTTGAGGCAATCGTGTTTTCGCTAATGTTCAAAAAGACTCCTGCAGCTGTTGACAGGTATTTTGACCCACTATTTGCTCTAATGTGTCTGGGACAGTTTTTTTTTTTTATATTATTTTCAACCACAATTTAAAAGCAATATTTTTTTCTCTAAATTATAATTTTGTAAATTTTAATTTATTGTTAGTGTCTTCAATTCCTTGTTATTTGAATTACTGTGATGAATTTAGCCTTTTCTTTAATTGTGGAGTATGAATATGGGTTAAAACAGAATTGGTTGCAGGTATTTCTTTCCAGATTTTTTGCAAATCCACTTAACATTTTCTTAAGCGATGAGAAGTGTAAAAAACTCATCTTAAAAAACAGACAAAGGTGGGTATTTTATTTCTCCATTTACTGCAATGTATGTGAAAATATTAATAGTTTGGGAAATATTTAGTTACAGGTCATATCATTAATTCTGAAAGGTGGAATATTGTTTATTTATGAAGAGAGAAAGAGATAACACCAGATGAAGATTGCTGTGCAAGGTTTAACAGCCAGCAATGCTGAAGAAACTGATAAAACTTGTGGTCTGACTGAAAGAAAGTATTAGCATTACGTAGACTGGAGAACTGCGGCTGCGCGGTAGTGTAGACACTCAGCGAAGGAATTCAATAAGGGGGGGGGTAAAAACAGGAAGTTGAAACGAGGAGGAAACGTAGCAGCCTTGGCGGAGCATCAAATTTCCAAGTTTTAAAACAGTTTTTAAAGGTTTTAAATTGTAGCGTGAACAAGCAACAAAACTGATTTATCAGTGTGCGGCCAGGGGACGTTATTTCCAACAAGATGGACACTGATCCGGTAGGTGATGATAATGGCTGAAGCTTGTATTGTTTTGAGAAGCTCTTCGCGAAAACCATTGTTGAGCGTCAGACATGCGACAGGTGTCTTTTCAGGTAAATTAAGTTTTATGCGAAGTAACAGAATGTTTGCTGGTTTGAAAAGTTACGTAAGTCAGCGCATTAACTTTTCATTGGTGAGAAAGAAAGTTCCTGTAGCCTAACAAACAAAATGGCCTAATTACACCTCTGAACCATTACAGAAAAAAAAAAAAAGTTTTTCATGGTTTCTTTTTCTTTTTCTTCGCTTTTCTTTTTTACAAACTCGAGATAAAGGTTTTACTTGTTCTTAAAAGTTTGTAAAACATAAAAAAAAAATGTTTTTAACATTATAAAACTATGTTTTAAAGGCGCTTGGCTTTAGCGACTATAGCCAAACTCCATCGAGACTTGTACCAATTTAACTTTCATTTCCAATCTGAAGAGGTGAATTGTCGTTTTTTTTTTATTTTATTTTAATTTCTTTAAATGCACCATCTCATATGCGTAAGGATGACTACAAATAGAGCTGCAATATAATTGTTAAATTTGTATATTTCCTCAGTCCCACTTTAGCCCACTTCTGTAGCATCATGTTACTGGTGGCATGTTGGAAACAAAATAAGTCAGAAGGAATCAAATAAACAAAAGAGAGATAAATTATGTTTGCATGAAAGTATAATCTAACTTATTCAGAATTCAAAAGACATCTTCATATTCTTTCTATGAATAGTGGTCATTGTCGTCCATTAAATTATCTGTGTAGGTTTAAAATTGAACCACCTTGGCTCCTAAATCTCCTTAAAAGTAAATTTATAAGGCTGATTTATACATTTATTTTTCATAACTTGCTTGATTACATGTGATGGCACAGATATTGTAAATTTCTACTCATATCTAACCTAGATCTGTTGGAAAGTAACAAAACTTTAGCGAATAAAAGTATTGAATATTTTGTGGTGTTTTTGCCTGGAAAATGTTGTTTTTTCTGTTGTACCTATTAGAAACAATCCAGGAATCATTAAGTAGTTCTTACTTTTTGTTTTTTGTAGGATATGTAAAAGCATTTGCAAGCTGCTGAAATCCTGCCTTGCAGACTCTGATATTGGGGAAGTTTGACATTTGAATAGATAACATGTGAGTGGTTTGGATTGCATGTGGTTAACCTGGACAAATGAAATCAGTCATATTGCATTTGAAGCAGCAAACATTGTTACTGAAAAGATTAGATTATTTTTCCAACATTATTATAACTTCCTTCATCGTTCTCAGTCATTACCAGTTAGATAATTACAGGGCTTCACATCTGTCAGGCTTTTGTATGAGTTCTTAAGTTTTCCCTGAAGCACAAGGTCAGTTTTTGTGCACTACATGAATAAGATGCTCATAGTTGTCAGTGTATGGATTTCATGTAGTAGCCAGAACGTTTCCATCTTTCTCTGTATGTGAATATTGATACTACATGACTATCAGCCATTCTGTGGCCACATTGAACTCTAATGAGATGAGAAAAAGAATAAGTATAAATATAATCCAATTGAATCGGACTGTATGTATGATAAGAGGAACAGGAAAAGGTGTAAAGTTAATTGTCAGAGTAAAAACAGACCTTTTAACATTTAAACCTTAAAAATGTCAACTGTGCATCAAAACAAATAGAAACAACAAACTGAAAAAGACGACTATAGTAAGAAGGAGGGGTATCAGACGAGGAGACAGGCAGCAGATGTTGCAGGTAAACCTGCTGCGTTTCCAAGAGACAGTTTTGTTTACAGGCTGTTGCAGGCTCGTGGGACATGGACATCCCTGTATGCACACACACTGCAGGCAACACTTTGCTTTAAGGATCACGCCTACAACTATGTGTGATGACGGCTTATTTCGGCTCTAATGCAGGCGTTCCCAGACCTGTCAGGAAGAGTCGTTTGACAGCAGGTTGTGCTGTCACGTGTAAGAACTGCGATAATGCTCAAAGCATCACTGGATGTTTAAGAATATAAGTAAGCCTGAAAACAAGGCATCATGTTTTCATCTTTCCTCATCATGGATTTGCACAAATTCCTGATAGCATTTAAATGGATATGTTTCCAACAGAAGACAATGCCAAGCCTTAAAGGGATCCTGGAGCAGTTCAGCTCTGCATGGTATAAACTACATTAGTGACAGAACAACCTGGACACTCAGTTGTTCATTTGTATCGGTAGAAACAGAAATCTATTTACTGATCAGCTCTGTTAGCTCTGACACCGTTCTTCTTCACTGCTCTTAAAACAGTTGCGCTGTGCTGCCGTCTGCAGCCTGCTGTTTTAGAGGGGCGAGGAAGAACTGATCCTGACACCTGCTAGACAAGGAGCTAACTAGTAATCATGACAGTGGTGTGGCAGTATTTCACACTGGATTCTCCCACCAGCAAGACTGCTGAAATAAATGGCTTCAATTTAGGGATGCATGATATTGGAATTTTGGCCGATATCCGATATGCCGATATTTTAAAACTCATGTGACCGATAACCGATATTGATACCGATATTAAAGCTGAAAAATAAATTTAGTATTCATTCCTAGTGCAAAATTAGAAACATACCTCAACTTGTATCATGTATAACAAGTCAAACTTAATCAGTTGTTCAAACAAAACTAATAGGATATGTGCATTGTATCCTGGAACGACCTGGATTTTCCTCTCCCTGAAGAAAAAAAAAGCAGGGGATATTTGGTAGGGGTGGGAAAAAAATATTGATACACTGAAATATTGCAATTTTCATATGCTGATATCATATTGATATTTAAAAACACGGTATCAATCTATTTTGCTAATGAAATCTCAGAAGATTTTGCTCTATAACGAAATCTTGCGAGTTTTTATGAAATCTCGTGAGATTTCTTAAGACAACGATGAAATCTTGAGAGATTTCGTTGGTAAAAAAGATCGATATCTCGTTTTCAAATAACAATATGAAATCTGCATATGAAAATATCACAATATTTCAGTGTATTGATATTTTTCCCCGCCCTGATATTTGGTTATTTACACAAATGACTGTACAAACTCTGTTCACACAGAACATCCTAAAAGAAACTCTTTTTAGAAGTTTCCAAGTCTGTAAAAAAAGTTTTTTTTTTTTTTTTTTTTTTTAAGAAGCTTTAGATTTTTTTAGACTTTAGAAACAGCAGCCTAATCTGTTAAATATCGGTTAGATATAGGTGGGGTGGCAGATGTCCAATACTCAGTTTTAAGGGTGATATAGGCTGATACTGATAGGGGGCTGATTATATTGTGCGTCCCTACTTAAATTTGCTGAATTCAATCATGTTTTACATGTTTGACCTGAGCCAGGCCTTACCACAATGATGATTATATCACAGTCATGCAGGTGTAATATATATGTTATAACATAGTGGTATCGGTACTCTGTATTGGCCAATACCCACAGCACAAGTATTGGAGTCAGTATTGGGAGGGGCAAACTGTATCAGAACATCTCTACCTGTGTCTGAAATGAGCACCACAACATAAAAGAAGGGTAAAACTACAGTGATGCTGCCCGTTACTCTATAGGCTGCCATTTTTAAGCCTTGGGGTAAATGGCTTCATTTAATCTCTTTTTATGGGTTCGTATGGCAACATTTAACAGTTGCTATTATTACTCTTTAACTTTTAGCGTAGATCCTCTGTTCTGTGTTGTGGATTTTGTCCTGGCTTTGTGTGCATTTGTAATTCATAGACAGTAAGGTTTCAGCCTTTCCTCCACTGAATAAACTTTATCACAGGAATAAAAAGCCTCCTATAGAGGGAGGGATGGGAAAAAAGTCAGCATTGACTCTCAAATGTAAGATTGAGCCTTTAAATCTTGTGTTATGTTCTTATCCTGGTTCTGGTTAGGTTAAAGCAGGGCTAGTTGCTGGTTTATGGCCTTGGTGGAGTTCTTGACTGAATTTATCTGATAAAGGCGACTCCAGAAGTCAAGATTTGAAGAGGCAAAGACCTATCGAGGAACTTCTGCACCTTTTTCAGACGTATATCTGCCTCTATCTTGAAAGAAAATGTTGCTCAAAAAATGACAAGCAGGAAGGGTGGATTCTTTTGGGCCTGGAGTGCAATTGACCTGTTAGTTTATGCATTTAAAGACAAGAATCTGTCTCACTCAAAAAACTATATTACTATGCAGAAACATTTTTTTTTATTAATGAATACAAATAGCCAGATTAATGTAAATGATTTTTATGGAGTTATTTTTCTGCAGTTATTTGTGCTTTCCTGCAGGTTCATAGTTTTGACCCAGATGTCAAGTTTCAAATGTTTAATGAATTTCTGTGCTGTTTTTTTTTTTTTTTTTTTATCTACCTTAGATGTACAGCACTTGGTTCAGCTGAGGCTGGTGTCAAATAAACTGATGATGATGATGTGTGTTGCGGTTTGAACATGGAGCTCTCTGCTGCTGCTGCATCATCTTTGGAGTTTTATGGCAGATCAACATACTGCAACAACATGGAACTCTACTGTATTCATTTCCAGCTGGAATATTATACTACGAGTACATGATATCACTAAATTACCCTCTCCTCTCCTCTTTTTGGTTCTCTTTTTGTTTTTTTTTTTTTTTTTTTCCCTTTTTTTTTTTTTACCTTTTTATTTTTATTTATTTTTCCCTTTTTAGTTTAGTTTTAGAGCTTTTTTGTTTAGAGTTTTTGAAAATTTTGATTTATATTAACATTTTTGCAGTGTCGTCCCAGTAGAGCTGCTTATTAGACTTAAGAAACTTCTGCATGTCACATTTGTGGAAAGCCCCTTTAACAGAAGTCTGTTAAGTGTTAAGACATCAGCTTTAAAACCAAACAGGAAGCAAGAACAAGGTCAAACCAACAACAAAGTCAAGAAAATAATGAAATGAAAGTTAATGTACGGGTCCGATAAGGGAAATTCTGAATGTATATAAAGCAGGTTAATTATTTGAAATGTGCCAAAATATTTTTTCCATAGACACAATTTGTCTGCACTGTTCTTCGCTTTTGTTTGAATAACAAAATTCAAATCTCCCCATCTACGATGTCATCATTCTACAGAAACATCTGTGCTGACCCACTTTGATGCTGCGGTTAAACTGCACAGCACAATAACCTGCCCCCCCATCATATATCACATGTATAACATCAGCTCCTCAACTATAAACGCATCATTTGGAGTCTGATGATATAGACTCGCCTGTGATTTAGCAGGAATCAAGTTTCCCTCTAATTTAACTCATATTTCAAACTGGATACCCGTGACTTTGAAAGTGTCTGCAGTAGGGATGTACAATTATGGACTAAAACTGTATCAGCAAAAAAAACATTAGGCTTATCTTTTCTATTATAAATCTATCACTACTCTTAAGAAGCCCGTAATAATGCTAGAAGCCACTAAACTACATCAGTTAAGTTCAAGCAGTATACCTGTATTGCAAAACTGTACAGCAATCAGGTAAGTCTGAAATATGACATTTATTCAAATGGTGCAATGGCAAAAATAACCTGGCTCATAAAAATCACAAAGGTGCAACTGCAAATACAACCTGATAGGATGAATTTATCGTGACGTGGCAAATTATTACCATGGGGAATTTCTTTAATGGTATATCTCACACGCTAACATATCGGTAATCCCTAGTCTGCAGAAACCTTTCTCACATTGGACACTAGAGGATTTAATTTTGACTGTAGACTAGGGATTGACCAATACAGATTTTTTTTTAGTATTGATATGATCTTTTCTCATCAGCCTCAGCTGATGGCAGATACAACCTGCCGATATTTGGGGCAGATACTGCATTTGACTCCAAAATTAATCTAATGAAGGATAATAAGAAAAATAATTATACATCTCTTTTAATATGAAAACAAATGAAACCCTTCAAATAAATATTTGAAACGGTGCAGTTGTAAACAAAAATTAAATAGAAACAAACTTAAAGGTACAGTATGTAAAAATAATCAAAGGTCAATGGCAGAAAAATGTGATATATAATTCAAAACTGTGTTTCTGTTTATGTGTAATCTTCTCTAGAATAGCTGTTATACAGTTATGTGAAAAGTGTTTGCCTCCTTCCTGATTTCTTACTTTTTTGCATGTTAGTCACACTTAAATGTTTCAGATCATCAAACAAATTTAAATGTGAGACAAAGATAACACAAGTAAACACAAGATGTAGTTTTAAAATGGAGATTTTTACTTTTAAGGGGGACAAAAACCTAATAACTGGTTGGGCCACCCTTAACAGCAACAACTGCAGTCAAGTGTGTGTGATAACTGGTAGTGAGTCTTCTTCAGCGCTGTGAGGAATTTTGTTCCACTCATCTTTGCAGAATTGTTGTAATTCAGCCACATTGGAGGGTTTTCCAGCATGAACCGCCTTTTAAGGTCATGCCACAGCATCTCAGTCAGATTCAGGTCAGGACTTTGACTAGACCACTCCAAAGTCTTCATTTTGTTGTTCTTAAGCCATTCAGATGTAGACTTGCTGGTGTGTTTTGGATCATTGTCCTGCTGCAGAACCCAAGTGCGCTTCAGCTTGAGGTCATGAACAGATGGCCGGACATTCTCCTTCAGGATTTTTTGGTAGACAGCAGAATTCATGGTTCCATTTACCACAGCAAGTCTTCCAGGTGCTGAAGCAGCAAAACAGCCCCAGACCATCACACTACCACCACCATATTTTGCTGTTGGTATGATGTTCCTTTTGTGGTATTTTCTCAAAAGTCTTGGGGATCATCAAGATGCTTTCTGGCAAAACTGAGACGAGCCTTTATGTTCTTTTTGCTCAGCAGTGGTTTTGGTCTTGGAACTCTGCCATGCAGGACATTTTTGCCCCCCAGTCTCTTTCTTGTAGTGGAGTCATGAACACTGATCTTAATTGAGGCAAGTGAGGCCTGCAGTTTTTTGGATGTTGTTCTGGGGTCTTTTGTGACCTCTTGGATGAGTCGTCGCTGTGCTCTTGGGGTAATTTTGGTCGGCCGTCCACTCCTGGGAAGGTTCACCACTGTTCCATGTTTTCACCATTTGTGCATAATCGCTCTCACTGTGGTTTACTGGAGTCCCAAAGCTTTAGAAATGGCTTTGTCACCTTTTCCAGACTGATAGATCTTAATTACTTTCCTCCCTGTACGGCTTCTTTTGCCGTTTTTGTATTATCCCCCATCCCCCTTTGGAGGTTCGTGGCGGGAACCCCCCCCCCCCTCCCTCCCCCCCCCCCTACCCCCCCCGGGGTTAGTTTCTCATTTTTTCCTAAATTTCTTTGGATTGCAGTTTGATGTCTAGTAGGGATGTAATGATTACCGGTGGTTAACCGTGATAAAATTACCAACGATTAGTAATACCGTTTCAAATTCTAATTATTGTTAAAACTGTGACTGATTACTGCACTTTAAAAAACTCCCAGTGATGCTGCTCAGTGGCTGGAAAAGCAGCAGCAGTCCCAGTTTACAGTGTTTAATTCACGAAAACATGGCGGAAGGCAACAAAGGCGCCCACGTGGACAGTTCTCTTGAGATTTTTCCCCTTTAGAAAGGACAAAATAGACATTTAGACCCATTTTGGATATTTTTAAAAATGCTGGTGGGTATTTCTATATTACCGCAATATAAATGATAACCGTGATCATTTTGGTCACAATAACCATAATATTAAATTTTCATATTGTTACATCCCTAATGTCTAGCTTTTGAGGATCTTTTGGTAGACTTAAATTCGTCAGGCAGGTCCTGTGATTTCTTGATTGAGAACAGGTGTGGCAGTAATCTGGCCTGCGTGTGGCTAGAGAAGTTGAACTTAGCTCTCCAAAGATGTGATAAACCACAGTTAATTTATGTTTTAACAGGGGGAGGGGGGGGCAATCACTTTTTCATACAGGGCCATGTAGGTTTGAATCCCCCCAAATAGCAGCGCTATCCGGTGAATACTCCGCCTCCAGGTTAAGGGTACAGTTTGCTGTGGGGACGCAACGTGATATCAACACATCCGTACGAAAACCCACCTGATCCAGCCTGGCCCAATCCGACCCGACCCGCTGGTGGAAACGGGGCTTATGTAGGGAATAGGGAGCGAGTGGATGATTTCAAACACAGCTAATGTGTGTGAAGTAAGAACCCGCTGAACTTTAAAATTACAGTACCAGCTTTGTTTAATGGAAGTTAGAGACTGTTTGGGGTCAGTAATGCCTTAAAAGACATTAAAAGTAGTTACTCGTAGTCCAGTCATAGCTACACCTGAGACCACTGGGTCCACTCACAGATGAGAACCTTTTTATTTTTATTTCTTTTTTGAAGTCCTGGAGAATTTTGGCCACTAACAGCCACTATACATTCACAACAGTGCTTGGAATATGAAGTCATTTGAATGAAAAGATCTTTTCTTTTATATACCCATCTTTACCACTAGATATCAGTAATTCTTACATACTGTACCTTGTCTGTCCGTCTGTCCCTGTCAGTCAAGCAGGGGGGTATTCTCCAACACACCTGATGTATGGGTCGATGCCAATACCAACAAAAAACGTAAATATCGGCTGGCCGATGCATCGCTCTATCCTTATAATCGACTAGTCACAGATTATTTTGATGATTAGTCGAATAATCAGATCATATGTAAATTGTAGCATATTTACAATACCAGTTAATAGTTGATTGGTCTACTTAAATCAAGATTAATCGTTGCAGCCCTAAAAGAAGCATAGATGCTGTGAAAAAAGCCGTCGTGTTTATGTGACAACTTGCCAGTTAGGACACTGTAATCTGCACTCAGAATAAACATTTCTGATTTATCTAAGATTACCCAAAGTTTTAGAAAGTTGAGGTTATTTTAAAAATAAAGCCACTAATTCTTGAAATTTACACATGGTCTTGTTTCTGGTTTTAATGTGAAGTAGTTACACTAATATTAATTTACATTTTTCAACATTCTGATGTGCTAATAAAGAACTGTAAGGTGATGTTTGGAAATGGATTTCAGCTAATTTTGATGTCTGTGTGCGTCCTTCCAGGAGCTGGGAGGAATATCTGATGCACCGGAGCCCAAGGACAAGGTGCAGAGTTTGAAGGATCAGGTAGATGGAGTGAAAAACATCATGACGGAGAATGTGGACCGGATCCTGGCCCGTGGAGAGAGGCTGGATGACCTCATGGGAAAGTCCGAGGATCTGCAAGCAGGGGTCAGTGTAAAGTCGGGGGTTCACACTCAGACGTGAAGCTGTGTAGACGGTGTTCATATTTGTGATTAGGTTGATAAGCTTAGATCTTGATAGTTTTAATCTGAACCAGTACAACAAGTCAGGACAGCCTGAAGGACATAAACGAGGAGTGGCCTTCCTCTTCCTGTGAACCAAACTTTGAGTGTTTTATGAAGGCGTTGTTCTAGCTTCCAGTTGTTAAGAGAATGAGCTCATTAATCCTACAGCTTAATGAGTTCAGATGACTGTAGAAACTATGTCATACTGCAGGGAGTTTTTCACTTTAATTCAGTTTATGGGGTCACACCAGTTAGCGCTGGGCAGTGTGGTCTGAAAATAAAATCATTTCGATAATGACATTTCATTCCCACCAAACTTAATCCTAGATTTTTCTTTTATCCTGATAAAATGACTGAAAGGTCAACAAGTTTTCCCCTGCAAGCCAATAATGAGTAAACCTCATGAAGTTCCCATTTAGACGTAGCATTTGTAGCCTATTCAGTTTTATTTTTTATTGGATTGTTTTATTTATTTCTTCATTGCAAAAGATGATGAATATGATACTGTTAACCTATTTTTCAATAATGTCCCAATTTCCAAGGACCATTTTTTTTTTTAAAAGTCCCTCAATAACATAAACTCATCTTTTATAAAAGGGCCTCATCTCTTTTAAAAAAAAAAAACAATCAATTTTCAAAATCACTGTCTAAAACCAAGAAACCAAAACTTTACAGAAATTTAACAGATTTGATGCTTTTAAAACTGATCCTCTTCCTTTTTGTAAATCTAAATATGAACACAGGGTTCCCATGTGTTCTGGAAAATCTGGAAAAGGATTAACCAATTTTCCAGTCATGGAAAACACATGGATAAAAAAAGTAAAATGTCCTGGAAAAGCTTGAGTTAACCTATGAAAATGATTTTTCCTCCCTCTGCTTTTCTCTGCCTTGTGGGTGAACACAAACCGGTTAAATGTCTTACCAGGGGTCTCCCGATTCACTAAAAAATCGATGCATTGGGATGTTGCATGTGTTGAATCAGTTTCTGTTCATAAATGTCCAAAAATCGATTTCTTCTTATTTTTTTAATAATTAAATGGCCAAGTTACAGCTGCAAAGTATGCCAATAACGTAGAAGTTGCATGTGCTGCCCGGACACTTTAGAGGACGGACCGGTCCGTCCTCTAAAGTGTCCGGGCAGCACTTCCAGTGAAATGGTAACATTAACATAACTGTTAACTCTCAGCGCAGCTGTTTAGCTGGTAGCCGGTCCGTTATGTGATTCAAATGAAAGTGATAAGTGAAAGCTGGTAAGCAGCTTTTTTAGTAGCTCAGAATAAATTAGCTGAACAAACTTTTTGTATCAGATCTGCAGGGACATACAGTCATCCTCAAAGTTATCCATACCCTCAAATTAAAGGAGGGAAAAAAAATCAGCTGTCAGTGAAATAGGATGAAATTGACATTAACATTTAAATTAAATGACATTGCTTATTTTTATATTGACCATTTTGCATTCCAGGATAGGATTTGTTTTGTTTTTTTTAAATAAATTTTTGAGGTAATTTAGATTTTTACTTTAAGAATGCAGGTGTCAGATGCACAAATCGAACTGTAAGTAAACAGATGAACTAAAGGGAATTTATTTGGTGATTTAGTGAACACAGAAAAAAAAAATGTGGAGAAAGTACAAGAAAGTGAAAAGAGGGAGAGGAATAAACATTGAAGTAATCTGGTTCAATGTACAAAATATAAAGTACAACTGTTAAAGAATAACACTTCTGCAAAGCTTGGAGTGGAATTTATCAGTGTATACTGTGATAATTTGATCTGAACTGTAGCAGCTGAAAAAGTCTTGAAAATGAGAGTGGGAACCCTGGATCAGTTTTGACTTTATAAATACTGCCTCAGTATGTGTACACACCACTGGAGGCTGACTGAAGGGGAAAGTGCAGTGGGGTAAAGAGTAAAGCACCAACCTCCCAGTGACTTGCATGTGGAGGTTCTGGTCCATCACAGACTTCAGTGAAAGTTTGGACAAACTTTTGCCTACTTTCTCTCATGTGGTTTATTTTTTGTGAAGGAAAAAATGAGGGGCAAAGCTTGGACAACAGGAGTCCAGAGGAAAGAGAAAACTGATTTTCCTTTATGGAAAACAATTATAAGTCCTCACCAACAAATTTAAACTCATTGAGATTTACTGTCCAGTTTGGAGCCTTAAAATGGCAAAGCTGAGAGGATGTGAGGTGGGATCAAAGTAGGGATTTCTAGGGATGTAAGTCATTAGTTTGGTCATGATATGATTCAGTGTTTACCAATATTACTAATTCTGCCACAGTCTGGTTTCAGCTTGAGATACTGGTATGATCCCCAAGGGGAAATTTTACCCATCTCTGTACAGTAGTACCAGAGAGCAGTGGGCTGCTACTTAAAGCGCCCGGGGAGCAGTTGGTGGGGGTTAATGACCTTGCTCAGGGGGTCCACAGTTCACCTGAATGGCGTGCCGGGGACTCAAACCCGGGTCCTCTGCGCCAAGGCCCATGACATTACCACTAGGCTACCCACTCCCCCTAGCTTGATTTAGGATCCAGAGGTGATGAAACAATATTACATTCTGATTTAAAACAATCACTTCCATTCATGTCAAATTGCAAAAAACAACAAAAATATCAAATTTAGATTAAATTATTCCTTAAAAACTTGCAGGTATCTGCAGCATCTTTGTAACCTGAAGAAGATGAGGTACATGGATCAGCTGTTGTAATGAAATAATAACCCTTCTGAGTCGTGTCTATTGGTTTTACTCCCAGCCGAGATGTTCCCATCATTCCTTTTTCTATCTGCTTTTACTTAGTTTCATTCTTACGGAAAAGTATTAGGACCACTGAAGAGAAAAAAAAAAAGGAATTGTGAGGAAAAAGTCGCAGTTCTACAATTGAAGTCAGAATTCTGACTTTTTTCCAGAAAATTTGAATTTTTTTCCCCCCCAGTTTCCTGAAGAGGTCAGAATTATGACTTTAACCTCAGAATTATGACTTTTTTTTCTCCAAAACATTATGTGCAGTTGTCCTCAAAATTATTCATAATCATATCCATATTAAAGATATATATAAATGCTAAATTCACAATAGTAATTCAAATAACAAGAAACTAATAATAAATAAAAAATTTACTAAATTATAATTTTTTGAAACAATATTGCCTTTCAATTGTAGTTGAAAACGATAATGAATAAAACAAACAAAACTGTCTGGAACACATTAGAGCTCCTTTCCCATGAACAGTGGATCAAAATACCTGTAAACAGTTGTAGAAGTCTTTTGAACATTACAGAAAACACATGACTGCAGGATTGCATCAAAGTGTTGTTCAACAAATTTTAGCTTCAGAGCCCCATCAAGCTTGTTTACATGTTTTATTTTTTGTGCGTTTATTTTTAATATTTCTGCTAAACCACAATTAAAAATCAATTCAGTATTTTCATAAAATTTTTATTATTACTTTTGTTTCATCTTATTGAGGGTATGAATAATTTTGGGACTGTGTCTATCTATTTGTCTGTCTGTCTGTCTGTCTGTCTCTGTCTCTCTCTCTCTCTATATATATATATATATTTTTTTTTTTTCCCAATTTCTAAATGAAGTCAAAATTCTGAGATTTTTCAAAAATGAAACAAACAAAAAAATTTTCTCAAATTAGTTTCCAGTGTTCTGGAAAAAAAAAATCGGATTTCTGAGATTAAAGTCATAATTTTGACTTTTGTCCCAGAATTCTATTTTTTTTTTTCTTCTTCAGGGGCTGTAATTTTCCTCCAAACTTTCTAAACTGACATCTTTCAAATGAAGACAAATGTCCCAAAACTCAACTCCTCTATGAGCTAAATGCTTGTGCACTGAACTTCCTCCTGTCCTTCCCTGCTCAGGCTCAGCACTTCAAGCAGACGTCTCAGAAAGTGGCCCGCTCCTACTGGTGGAAGAACGTAAAGCTGATCGTCGTGATCGTGGTGATCGTCCTCGTCATCGTCCTCATCATCGTCCTGCTGGCCACTGGAGTTATTCCTGTCAGTGCCCCCGTGCCTCCTATAGTTACTCCCACTACCAAGCCGTAAACACAGAAGCTCTCACACGATGTACATAAAGACACAATCAAATTAAAACTCACACCCCGTTGCACAGTATAAAGTAATATATAGACTGTTGTCTGGTGAAATAGTTTGTTTTTTGGTTACTTTCGCTTTGGTTTAAGGCACTTTATTGACACATTAGCTCGTGAAGCCCTTTGAATCAGTTCCAGCACAGCCATTTTGAAATCGGGGATAGTCTTAAGACTTCATTGTATTAAAAAGGCGGCAGCATCGAGTCCTCTTTACCAAGAGGGCGTTACATGAATGTTAAAAATCTGTTACCTTACGTAGTCCCAACCACCTTTTCACAAGCCTGCTTGTTAACTTTAAACTATTAGAAATCAAGTTACTTATTTTAGGAAAAGCCAAACCTACGGAGCTAGATCAGGGCCATAATGTTTAATTGAAAGAATTATTTGAAATTGAAAAAAATGTAAACTGAAAATTAAAGTCATGTTTTTACTGTGAATTTTGAAAAGATAATTGGATTCAAAACAAAAAAAAACAAAATGTGTAAAATACATCAAATTTGAATTTCAAAGGGATTACGTTTTTTTTATTTTGCTAAATAAACTTTAGCTATAAATTTTCTGGATTATATTTTTTTCCTCAAGTTTGAGAGTTTATTTCAGTTTCAGATTTTCTTTTTTCAGAATCATAACTTTCCAATGAATGTCAATACACCTTTTTTTTTTTTTTTTTTTTTTTTTTTACACAGTTTCAGTTTTTTCTTCTACCTTTAAACTTTTATTTAACACTTTCAGACTCCTGTCATATTGTCATATTGAATGTCATATTCTCTGCAGTTATATAATAAGTATGTCTCTGGAAATGTATAGTAGATTCTGTCAATTTCCACTGTTCCACTGCTCCAGCCTCCAGGCTCCTGCCTTCTTCTGTCACTCATGATTCCACGCCCCCATCTTCTTTAGCCCCGCCCACTACGCCAAATCAGGGCCAAAAGTTTGAAATGGAAAAATGGCAATCTGAAAGTGTCAAATAAAAGTTTGAAGGTAGAAGAAAAATCTGAAACTTTAAAAAAAACAAAATTGTTTTGATCTTTTTGGAAAGTTCTGAATATGAAAAAATAAAATCTGAAATTGAAAATGGAAAAAAAAACAAAACAAAACCTCAAACTTGGAAAAATATATAATACTGAAAATTTATAGCTAAAATTTATTTAGAAAAATTTAAAAGGTAACTCCATAGAAATTTAAATTTGATCTCAACTTTTCATACATATAGTTTTATTTTGAATCTAATTATCTTTTTTTCAGTTTTTTTTTTCAATTTCAAATAATTTTTTCAGATGAATAATTATGGCCCTGATTTAGCTCCATACAAATCTTTTTTGTTTTTTCATTCAGAGTGCCTTTTAGTTTCTTCACATTCAGACTGTTAATAAAGTGAGTTTGTGTAGCACTGCTTTAGCTGTGAAGTTGGTGTGTGTGGAGACAGCTTTGTAACCATTTTTATGCACAAACATCTGTTACAGGCGGTCAGTCAGTGTTTAGATTCAGAATCTCAGCATGAGTCGGCACTTCTGAAACCACATGAATGTTAAAACGTACATGAGACTGTTATTTAGCTGAGGATGGGACCCTCTGTAGGAAAGTGGTTATGAAATGGAAATGCGGGGTCCTTTATATATGATTCGTTATTTCCTTGCTTTAGATCTTCTGTCTTTCTTTAAACTCGCCTCTTTGGTGTTTTACGTAGCAAACGTACCATCAGCATCAGGCTGTTAACACACTTCTGCTGTAAGAGGATCAGGGTTTTCCAGCCTTCCAGCTGTAGGAGATCATTGCATTACATCCCACACGATGCTGCCCCTGCTGGGCCCCAGTCAACCTGTCCCCGCGGAAATCAGATTCTAAACATTTGGGCCTGTTACGGTTGCAGTACGGTACCCAGCTAGCCTCAAAACGCTTCTAATTATGTCCTGTGTATAGTCAGTGTTCTCACCTTTGTTTGTTTTCTTCAGCCAATAACAAGTCTGAATAAAAGTGTTTATTCTGTAGAAGTTGATTCATTTTATTCTCATATCTAAATTGTTATTTCTATATAAATAATCATAAAATGGTACAGGTCATCATTTTTTGTCTGATGCTAAAGAAAATCTCCATTAAGCATCTTTATTTATTATTTTTTAATGTGCTTCTGGGATGCAGTCATCTCAACAGTCTTATCCTGTTGGTGTGTGAGACCACAATCAGACTGGTGTTCATACAGGCTGCAGTGGATCCATCACTTTTCTTTCCCAGCAACAGTTTCCACTCTTGTCCATGCCATGCCCCCCCCCCCCCCCCCCTCACAGAATACCAGAACGCTGTACAAACACTGTATGCTGCAGCTGTTTTCAGAATGGTCAAGGGGTTTATGGTATTTAATGGTTTTAATGGTCTGGTAAATTAAATAAATAGTATTTACATCAGCTGTGCTGTGGTCCTCGTGTTTTTCTTTTTTTACCCCTCAGGTTTCTCAAAATGAAATGGAAAAGAATGAAAAGATGGAGTCAAAATGCAGAAATATTTTTTGTTGTGATTTCCCCTTTTAAGTGCTTTTTAGCATAATATTCACATACAACACCATCACATCTGTCTCTATACATAATTAAACACACACCCCAAAAAAGATGAAAAAAGGAAATCAAAACGACAACACCTAACATACTATATATATATATATATATATATATATGTGTGTGTGTGTGTGTATATATTATATATATGTTAGGGCTGTCAGTTTACCAAATTAATTACAATGCAAATTAATGTGTTTAAAAAAAGAAAATCAATTATTTCAGAGGGCCAATTCAATGCACAAGCATTTTTAATTTGGTCCACTGAATGACTCGGGCAGTGGGTGGTGGTAATGCACCTAAAGCTGTTTGCCAACTGCCAATAAACACCAGAAGAAGAAGAAGACATAGGCCAATCAAAGGCTGTGTTGGAGCAGGGTTGCATGGAAACAACTCTTGGGGACCATTGTTCCCCACGACTGCTTTAGCAGACAAGATTAAAATGTAATTAATTAGATTGATTAATTACAAATTCTGTGATTAATAAGATAAATTTTTCTGTTGTGTACCTTGTATAATTTAAAGAGAGAGAGAGAGGGAAAAAAATTATACACATCATATATCATCCAAAATTCAGATTACATGTCTTATTCACGTTATCTTTGTTCCACAGAATCATTTCACCCTTCAGATGACACAAAAATAACATTTTTAAAATGTTGGCTAATGTTAATGTTTGGGTAATGTTGGTTTTAATGAGAGAAATGTAATAAAGATCAGAGCTTTGTACTAATAAACATCTCCCAGTCTGAACTCTGCTCAAACTCTAGCACGGCCACAATGAAACGCCACATCTCTGAAAACCTGTCAAGTATTGAGCAAAAGTCTTGAGCTGCTTCTCTTCCTTTTATATTGCTAGAAAAATGGAGAATAGATGCACCAACTTCCTGAAATGGAAACGCTGTATATGAGAGAAAAAGAAATCCAGACCAGCATGAAAGTCTTCTTTTGGTTTGAGCATCTTTATTCTACAGAAAGAAGTCTTCAGGAATAAATCTCCAGGCTTCTGGGGGGAAATTTCAAAGCTTTTCTTTGGATGTTTTCTGCCTTTTATGCTGTTCTCTCTTTCCAGATGAACCTTTTGTGGACACACATACTGTACATGCTCATTCATATTACTTTATAATTAATCTGATTTTGTTAGGTTGCAGAAAATTACAAATACGATAAAACATGAGACTAAACTAGGACATGGAAAATAAAGAAATCGGGGAGTTGTACTCTGATTGATTCTGTCAAGCCCGTTTTTGTCATTGCTCAGATTAATGATCCAGATTATTGTCTGTGAGTTGTCACCATTTTTATAATACATATTTTTGTTGTGTTCCGGCTGTTAATTTCCTGCTTCTGTCACTGGAATAGTGTTCGCTCCTCATGCCTCACAGGATAAAGGTGAAGGAGAAAGCTGTAAATGGACTGAGGCTAAACTACTCTAAATGTCCCCCTCCAGGGTCCTCACCGTCCTCCAGGCGGTTATTTTTTTGTACATTTCCTCTCCAGGCCCTTGGATGCCACTTTTTTTTTTTTTTATCCCTCAGAGGAAACAAAGGTTACTGACGGCATTGTTCACATGCAAGAGATGCAAACCTGTCTGACTTCATAGTTTAAGTTTCTTAACATCCTCCTCTTCATGTGTGAGCAACCTCAGCCTCATCCAGAGCACGACTGAGATCAACCGGGAGCAGCGCTGGTTTATTGTGTTCAAGTGCTTTAAATAACGACTGCACTGTCACGAGACACGGCTTATCAGATAGTTCTTAGAACGACAGATATGAAGAATTCAAGCTTCTGTGTTATACAGCTGTGCTTGAAAGTTTACAAACCCTCCCCTTAAAGAAAAGGCTAAATTCACAGTAATTCATATAACAATAAACTGAAAAAAGTAATAATGAATAAAAATTTGCTAAGTTATAATTTAGTAAAATAAAATTTGATTTTGAATTTTTGTTTGAAATAATAATAATTAAAAAAAAAAAACAAAAAAAAACTGTCCAAGACCAATTAGAGCACTTTGTTCATGAACAGTGGACCAACATACCTGTCAACAGGTGCAGAAGTCTGACTGAACATTAGAGAAAACACACGATTGCAGTGATTGCCTCAAAGTGTTCAACATAATTTTAACACAGGAGCCCCATCACGCTTGTTTATATTTAGTTTTTTTGTTTTTAACATTTTTGTTGAACCACAATACAAAATTAACGTTCCGATGTTTATAAAATATTTAGTTATGGATCACTGCGAACATCCGGGAATTTTCGCCAAATTCGTCACATCCGGTTAGGTAACAGGTGAAAACACGCCGTGCAAGCCACCCTTCTCTTCCCTCCTCTCTTCTATTTCTACATATCCCCCCCCCCCATATTTTCTCCCCAAAAAAATTCCCCCCAAACAAAAAAACCCCCAAAACCCCAACCCCCCCCCTCCAACCCCAATCCCATCCCAACCAAAACATCTACATTATTTCCTCCTTTCTTAAAAAATATATAATTTCTCCTTTTTTCCCTTTTTTTTTTTTATAATAAAAAAATACACCTTTATTTATTTATTGTCCAAATCCACAGCCCCCCCCCCCCCCCCCCCCCTCCACTTTTAACCATTACCTTCCTCCAATTTCCCCATCAATTTCCCACATAAAAAAAAAAACATAAAAAGCGGCAGAAAGGCATTTGCAGCATTATAAACATGCACAGTCATAACCAGTTACATACAGATAAGACTGCCGGTAATTTATAGCTTTATCAATGAGAGTAAACTCCTGAGAAGTACATCAAAGAAATACCACCATTTCTTAAAAATCCGGGAAAATTTATATTCTATAAAAAATAAATGGCTTGAACACGGGGCTACCTGATGAAAGCAAAACATCATGAGATCGGGAAACTGATCATCAGGCTGTTATGTACAGGTAGGTTCGTCTAACCAGGCTGTAGCAGCAGAAGATGGGCATCACTTAGTCCAACAGATACTAGTTTAGCGTATCTTCTTCTAGCGTCGGCAGTAAGACTTTCAGTATAACTGACGTCATTTCAATAATATTTCAAAGACAACCGCGGAGAAAAAAATTAAAAAGAGTGCAAAAGCAGTTGTTGAGGCTCAAGTCCATCAGACGCCGTTCAAATACAAGCATGTTTTCCCGGGACCAGCCGTGGTCACGTGAATTCCGGGTTGGACGTGGCCGCGGTGATCCATTGTCAATTTCAGCTAATTTCACTGGTGCTGATTTTTTACCACCTTGAACAGGAGGATATGTAAATTTATGTAAATGTAAAACCAAAGTAAAGAAACAACATATGAGGATGACTATAAGGACTTTGTTGTCCTCTGAAACATTTCCAACAGAAAAAAAGTTTTCTAATCAACTTTTAATTTGTTGTCAAATATTAAGGCTTCAACTTAACCAGCAAAAAGTATGAAAGAAGCCAAAGGCCTGATCTGTTTTCTTCTCTCATGAGCTGGTGTATTGTTAAAATGTGCTCCCTCAGGCTGAATTTAGATTTATCTGTCAATCTTCTATCCTATCAGAACATAGCTTTATACATAACACATAGTTTTGTTTGTTAAAAAACGGTTTAAAGAACATTAATTCACATGGAACACTGTAGGCATAGTCTTTAAAAAATACACGCATTCAAAAATCATGCTTAGTTATTTAAAAACCCCACCTAACATCTGACAGATGATCCCCTTTTGTTGCGAGGAACGCAAAATATAAAAATCTTCACGTGTCCCCTAGCAAGCTCCGTAGAAAATAAAGTGCAATTGATATGATTTATTGGTGCTTTATTAAAGAAACTCCCAATTTCCATTTATTTCTAAAAACTGAATGATTTAACTCGTAAAATAATTTTTTTTAAAGAAATTAAGATTTCAGGCAGAAATGTAAAGACAGAAATATATATAGATACTGAAAAAAATGGACGAGAATTTATTTTTATCTATGCTGTTTGCTATGCTAAAAATAACTTTATTATAAATATTTGAAGTAAAGCATATGTTAAATAAATAAATGAAAAAATTAACTGATTGCATACAAAGAATAAACAAGACAATCAGTTGCAACCAAACTTCCAGAATCTGATGTTTTGCTAAAAACTGTAGTAATTCAAATGCTTAAATATTAACTGTAAATTGTATTTGTGAAATTTGATTAAAGCTATTAATTTGGCACTTTACTTATTGTTTTTCATAACTCATTTTCTTGGCAGTGTCTTGGCACACTGAATAGTTTTCTATTATATGTATTATATTATATCATATATTTTCTTTAAAAAAATTCTGAATTGACAAAAGTAATAATACATTTTTAAAAAATTCTAAGAAAATCATGACAGTGAATTTGAATTATGGTTAAAAAGAAATATTAAAAATAAACACTCAAAAAATAAAAATAAAACAAGCCAACAAGCATTGTGGGGCTCTGAAGCTAAACTTTTATTGAGCAACATTCTGAGGCAATCGCTGCAATCAGGTGTTTTCTGTAATGCTCAAGAAGACTTTTACACCTGTTGAGGTCCATATTTCACAGAAAAAGACGCTCTAATGTGTCTGGACCAGTGTTGTTTGTTTTTTTGTTTGTTTTAATTATAATTTCTGCCACAATTCAAAGCAATTTTTTATTTCACTAAATTATGTTTTGTAAAATTCTATCTATCTATCTATCTATCTATCTATCTATCTATCTATCTATCTATCTATCTATCTATCTATCTATCTATCTATCTATCTATAGATAGATAGATAGATAGAAGAAGAGAGAGAGAGAAGAAGAAGAAGAAGAAGATAGATAGATAGATAGATAGATATATGTATATGAACTCTCAAGCTTTTTCTGCTGGAATCTTAAATTATTATAATGTCCTAAAAGCCTGGTATGCAGTGAACATCTCATTTTTATTTCTTTGCTGTTTGCCAACTCGCCACAAGATGGAGGCAGAAGGTCGGACTGAGTGAGAGGGAGGAGGTGGATCAGATGGATTCTCTAACACTCTCCCATGCTCCTACATAATTCCTTGTTGTTGAGACAGGTAAAAGATTACATTTTTATGTTTTACTTATCAATATGGGGGACAAAAAAGAAAACCTACATCTTTTGGAGTGTTTTATCAAATTGTATTTATTTCTGTAGTACGTTTAAAAAGACAAAGTTGAGCAACAACTTTCAAAGGCAGAAAGAGAAAACAATGAAACATTAACAAAACTGATACAAAAAAAGGAAAAGATAATAAAATAACAGCAAAATGATCAAAAATGAAGTTTTTAAAAGATTAAGAAGACCCAAAGGCTTTGATGTTTGCTGTATTCCAGCATCATGTATCCCTGGAGCAGCCATCTTGGGAACAGTTGAACAGACCTCGGACGCATGCATAGTTTATGTAATTGGTTTGTTTTCTGGTCTGTGATATAACATTTTAAATCATATCCATGCAGACAAACTACACATTAAACGTTTTATGCGTGATTTCACACAAAAGAGACTTTACAGATGTTTATTTATGCATGACTTTAGATGAATATGCACATATGTGTATTTGTGTACACAAATCCTAACTGACAGCTGTTATACCATGTTTGACGTGCGCCCCTTCCAGACCTTGTGATTGGCCAGTTTTGTTATTACCAGTTTCTGGATTTTTTAATCTTCTTGCTGAATGAGTGTTAGCTACCAGTGACGGTGTTCTAAAACAGGAAATGCCTGCTGGAACAAAAACAAAACAAAAAACTATCCTGTGGAGTTTAGCAGCAGAGATCAGCCCCCGCAGATCCACAAAAGAAACTGCAGCATCTAGTTCCCAGTTCCCAAACATGTTTGATAAAAGTTTTGTTTTCCTCTCTACTAAAGACTGCCGTCTTCTTCTATGTGCCTTTCAAGGTGGTATTTGTCCCAAATGTTGCTGTACCACTACTCTATAGTGGCTGGTACTGCAAAGCTAAAACTCACCAAACAAACAGACCTCTTAGTCCATTCAGAGCCATGAATGCAGATCCGGGGTGAGATAATATAAATGGCTCATTCTACGAAAAAGAAAAAGTCTAGTATATCTGTATACCAACAAAACGTAATTTTTGATGATTTATTTATTTAGTGTCAGAAACCTTTAATTTTCATACACACTGCTCCTTTAAGGCCAAATAAGTCCAATTTGGTCATGGGTTTCCAGCCCCCCCACTGGATTAGGAAATCCTCAGGAAGATGCAGGTGCTTCTCTACGGGTCTCTGCAACAGATATGAAGGAACTCCTGGCACAGAAAATACAGTAGATGATGACTATGTGCCCGCTTTAGTTTCAGATGCTAAAGGTTGGGTTGGAGAGCCTGGAAAAATGATTTGAGGAAGTGGCATTTGGATAAAAACACATTTTAAAAGTCCTTTCTTCAGACAGGCAGGGAGACTGACTCTTGGCTGGTCTGGGAACAACATTCATTATCCAATTTTTCAAAATTGAATAATGAGTTTTGATTGATTAAGATGTAGTAGACTTTAGCACTAGAGTTGAGTGGAAATTGTTAAATGCTATGTGTAATAGAAGACGTAAGTGGTGCACAAGAGAACTGTAAATAGTGAAACTAATAGTAAATAGTGAAAATTTTTGCTATGAATACCTTTAATGAGGACATTACACCTAACTTGGTGCATGCTTGAGGCATTTTTTTCCCATCATGTAAGCCTTTATGCCCACATCAGTTTATCTTGGCCTTTATTTAATCATTCTGGTCTCAGTATGAACTGTTTAAAGAGGATCTATTATATTGTGCGTTGTGTCATTGAGTTAAAAGTACTATTTACTGCTGGGACCTTACTGGTTCGATGAAAGCAAGCCCTGATAATGTCATAATAAAATATAATAATAAATCCTCATAACTTTACAGAGGTAAACTGTAGTGATGCACAGCCCAATATCAGTACTGGCCAATATTGGCTTTAAAACTGAGTATCAATATTGGTCTGATATCAACCTGATATTGGCCCGAAATCGGCCAGTACTTTAAAAAAAAAAGTATTTGTTTATATGACAGGGGCAGAGCATACAAAACAAAGACAGATTTCTAAATATGCCAGATTTAGTCAAAAGGCTAGTTTTAATCTGTTGTCCCTATAGCCAGATCTTAAAAGCCCCCCTTAAATGAGGAAATACAGAAATATTTAATTGTAATTAAAACACTTAATAATATAATCAACCAAAACAGGCGTTGTTTAGTGGCAAACCTGTGGAATGCCACCATTTTTGTTTGTTTGTTTTGGGGCATGGGAACCATAGACATGGATTGATGTCTATGGTCGATAGGCGTGCCGACAGAGCAGCCATCTTGGATCAGACTAAGCTGCTGTCACAGTAAAATACGTGCCTATTGAGGAAAGTTATATTTCTTATGTTCAGACCTGCTTAGCCCGGTGAATTTTCAACCTATTTCCAAAATACCTGTCAACAGGTGTAGTAATACTTTTGCAGTGATTGTCTCAAAGTTTTGCCAAACAAAATCTTATCTTAGGAGCCCCATTATGCTTGTTTACTTATGTTATATTTTGTGAGTTTGTTTTTAATATTTCTTTCGAACCACAATTCAAAATCAATGTCATGATTTTCATAGAATTTTTAATTTATTATTATTATTGTCAATTTCAACTTGTGGAATTTATTTCCTTCTTTAATTGGAGGGTATGAATAATTTTGAGGACGACTGTATATTCTATTGCTGCCGGGCTACTTTTAGGGCCACAACTCTAACCCCTTTAATCCAGGGGAACCCTGTTTCCCTTACAACAACAGGGCCTTATCTGTTACTAAGATCAGAAGGTCATAAATAACAAGGTATTACCGAAAACCAATATGTTTATAGCGTTAACGGAAACTATTCTCAGGCTCTATTTAAACCGGAGGCAGCAACTAACCTTTTCGTGAAAAGAGGAAGTATCTGGTCCAGTCTGTGTGTTGCCCTAACTACCCTCTTATGAAAGGATGAGAGGTCAGAGATCTTTTATTTAAAAAGGAAAACCAAGATACAAATGGAACAGTACTAATCTAAGATGCTGGCACCTGTATATTCTAAAACCCCAAGAGCTACATGAACCAAATGTGGTACCCTTTGAAATACAAAGATTAAAAAGGAAAAGTCACTTGAAAAGAGAAGGGCTTGAAAAGGCTGGCCCCTCTGTGGTGAACGCCGGTCGCCTGGCCGTGAGGGCGGCCATGCCTGCCCCCTTCTGCCCTGGGGGGATCCCGGGAGGCAGGGGTACCTAATGCCGGTAACGGCTCATCTTCCAGGGGGGGAATTCATACCCCCCTGGTCTCCCTTCCCAAGACCTCCCCCCCCCCTGCTCTACCTCACACACACACACGTAGGGTTTTGGGGAGGGTGCGTGTCAAGCGGGCGTGGTGAGGGAGGGCACCAAAGTGCCTTTGCTTGCCACATCTAGAGACAGCCTGCTCCCCAGTTTTAACCACACTTAGACACCTAAACACATAAAATAACAACAGCTCACAACCACTTCTGAGGGGCGGGCCATATAGTGTGTGGAAGGAGGGAGGGGCCGGTTGGGTGGTCATACCCCCTACGCGACCCCACTCCCGGCATGACTTGGCACTGCCCCTCAGTTTTAACTGCAAACAACACACATCTTACACAGTCATGAGCGGGGGGGGGGGGGGGGGGGGACAGGGCCCTTTCATACCCCGGTCTCCCGGGCGCTACTGGGGAGAGGGGGAGTAGTGGCTGTTTCACGCGCTAGTGGTTAAGGCTGGCTGCATTGCGGGGGATCTGCTGGCCCGGGGGCGCCTGGCCTGCTGCGTCCGGGGGTGGGGGATGGGGGTGGGTAGGAACGTGTTGGGGGCTTGGAGCTCGCGGCTCCTTCCCCGGCTCGGGCTACCATTCAGGAGGCACGGGGGCATGGGCAAGAGCGAGGTGGGTATGTGAGAATAATGAATGAGAGTGTGAAAGAGGAAATGTGGGAGGGAGGAACTTGGGCTGGAAGAGGGAGGAGATGAGGGTAAGTGGTTGGAGGAAAGGGGGACGGAGGAAGGAGTGAGCGGGAGGGATAGGTCAGAGGGATGGGCAGGGCTGGACTTGTAAGGGGGGACTGTATGGGGTATTGGGGGTATAGGGAGGTGGGGCGTATGTGTGGGGTGGAGGGAGGGGTTGGTGCAGTTATGTGGGGGGAGCGCATGTGTGTGTTAGAGGGTATGAGGAGGTGGGGGTAGGTGTGGACGGTAGAGGGAGGAGAGTGTTGGGGGTGGAGGGGAGGAGTGAGTGTGGGTATGTAAGGTCGGGGAGCGGAGTGGGTGGGTGTATGTGTGGGGGGGGGGGGACATGGGGGTGTTGGGGTATGTGTGTGAGGAGTGTGTGTGTGAGCGTGGTGGTGGGGTAGGGGGTGGTAGAGGTGGTGGCGCCCTGGTGTCAGGTGTGTGGGGGCAGGGACGTTGGGGTGGGGGCTGGCCTGCCCTGGGGGGTGTCGTCTGGGGGGTCCGGTCCTCCTGGGTTTCAGTTGGGCCGCCCAGGTCGGGGGGGGGGGGGCTGTCTCTCGCCCCGGGGGCGCCCGGCGCCTGGTGGGGTCGGCGGCAGCTGCTGGTCTTGGTCCGCTGGGGCCTGGGCCCCCAGACCGCAGGGGGACTCCGGCTGGGGCCGCCTTTTGCCGCCCTTTGGGGGATGCATGTCCGTTCTTTGGAGGGGGTGGCTGGGATCTGGGCCTCTGGGTGGCTGCTGGGGGCCTGGGTCGTGAGCCTTGCGGGCTTCCTCCTCCTTGCAGAGACGAGGCTGCATCTGCATGACTGTATCACCACGGAGCACCCTTTATTATGCATGTTGACACTGTGACACTGCTTCCCATTGCGATGACTAGGTTGTACATCTTCTCTGCGTAGTTCTGCGTGTGTTTGTATGATCTGAGGATATTTAAGCCACCTGCAGGTCCTCCTGTAGGGGATTGCTTGTTTTGTTTTCCGACAGAGACCTTGGAATGTTGTTTAGGGATCGCTGTACAGATGTACCAGTGAACTGCGTAAGTGGATTCATGTTTTCTCTCCTCTCTCTCTTCCTCTTCCTTACTCCTTTCTCTCTGTTCCACTTTCTATTATTACCTCTGTTAACTTTCATTTCTCCCTTGTCAGGCCCAGCAGTATGATATGGAATGCTGTTATAGACAAATGTTTAATTAAAGAAATAAAATGAATAAACAGGATATCAAGTGGAGCCTTATGTTCATAAAGCTCCGCTTGGTAAAGCAAAACTGTTCAACAAAATAAAGCAATCAGATTTCCATTCTGCTTGCTCGATGCTGGACAGGACAAGTAAAAAGAAAAAAAGAAAAAAAAAGAAAAGAGAAGGGCAAGAGAGAACCTCTTCTATACTCTGTCATGTCTTCAAACCATAAATAAAAAGGTAAACTTAGGCTGTGTCCGAATGTCCACCCTATTCCCTACATAGGGCCCTATATAGGGATCACGCCATTTTGTAGGGGTGTCCGAATGTCCAGAAAGAAAGAAATAGTGCACTCAAAATGACCCACAATGCATCTTGAAAACTAGTGAGCTTCGATGGTCCCTAGACGGGACGATATAGACCACAATGCATTGCGGTCAGAAGAGCTGAATGGCGTGAGGTGTTGAACATATCGAGCGGCAGAAAAAACGGAGAGAAAAAACAACAGAAAAGGATCGAACACAATATAAGTAAATAAAATACCTTCATTTAAAATTACAGATTTGATTTAAGATGAAATCTTTTCTTGAGTCGTGGATGCCGCCATGGTCTCCACGGTGACAGCTGGTAATCACGTGATTTGCGGCGAGGAAAAAGTAGTCAGCTTCGTGTCCGAATTACAGGCAGAAGGAGGGCACTAGATAGTGTGCTATGTAGTGCAGCCCTATGTAGTGAGTGAGGGGTTAGGGAGTAGGGAGGACATTCGGACACAGCCTTACAGACGATTGGGTACAATAGACATCTCTATGTAGGTTATTATCCAAGTGCAGCAGCTCAGACTTTTTGCTGACATCACTGTCCCTGCTTCCCAGGAAACAAGTGTCTCTGTGTGAGTTTTAGACAAAGGAAGTGCAGGTTCCTAAAAATGCTTCCAGACTGCATTGAGGAATATGTGACCTACCGCCTTTTTCACCAAATACATACGATTCACAGGTAATCAGACTAATATGGTTAAAGTCGAGTTCAAACCCCACAACACAGCATACAGTTGGCTATTATTTAGTAGGCCATTTACTGTCAGTAATCTGATTACTGCTGTCTGTTCTGCAGTAAGATACAACAGCACAGGGTTCGGTTGAAAGCCTCCGTGAATCACGTTACCACCTTTACAATAAAGTTACCGTCGACTTGTTGATGGCTGTGGAGGTTGCCACCTGTTCCCCCTCCTGTCAGAGCTCATCCAGCTATTGGTTGTTGATAGTGTTGCGTCACTGCAACTTGCGACAATATTAACATAATATATTTTTTTTACTTTCCTTTAATTATTTATTATTTTTTTATATTATTTATTTTCTTTCCTTCCTTTAATATTCCCACCCAAAAAAACCCATAAAAGACAAAAATATTTTCCCCTTTCCCCCCCATTATCCAATTCCCCTATGGGCAAATTTTTTAATCCCTTTTTTTTTATTAAAGATATTTTTCCATAAGAGCCTCCAAATCACCCCCCAACCTCTCCCATAGAAGAAAATCTTTTGTAAAGGAAAGCACCGAAAACGTGAATTATTAAAAAAGGAAAAAAAAAAAAGAAACCCCTCCTTATTCTAAATTTTTATTCCCCCTTTAATTTTTTTTTTTTTCTCACAAAACCCCATTAATCATTTTAGAAGAAATAAATAATTTTTCTATTACTTTCCTTTAAGCAAGTTTGATATCATTACAAGCCCAAGACTAGGAAAAGACTGATATAAAACAGCACAGATTACCATCCTAAAATTTTTGTCATTCAAAATTTTTATTATTTTAAACATAAATTCACATGCATTTCACATGTTGCAACATTCATCGAAGGGAAGCAATGATCTTCCTTGAAATAATGTTTCCCTTTTCCCCTCTCCATCTGTTTTTCTCCATGTTTGTGAAGGAAAAATTGGTCATTCTGTGGACTTGGAGACTGTTTAGCATGTTGTTTTCCCAGAGACAATTCTTCCTTGGTCTCCCCAAAACCAGGTAAGTTCTGGCCAATTGGATGTCGAATACCAACACACAAACAGACATTTGATCTTTTTCTCCCTCAGTCAAGGAAAAGGAATGCAACCCCCTTTTGTGGTGATTTACACCTGAAAAGCCACATGAAATGGTGGATCTAAGTTACACAAGAAAGACTTTATCACACTCTACAGAGAGACTTAAACTGAACTGCAGCACCTCTGCAGGGGGTCTTAGGTGGGGGATGAGATTAATGCCCAGAGATGGATTACCTCCCCTTAAGGTTTCCTGGAGGGAGATGGACTAAGAGGGATCCAAGGAGAGGGTTGGACAATGAGGAGGGGGGTGTATAAAATGGAATAAGGCTCGAAAGGGTGATGTAGGGGACTGGGACAACTGCAAAGCATTGAGGGTCTCATGGTCAACTGTCAAGTTTGTTTATGCCGACTGCATGCACAATACTACCCTCATTTTCTTTCCTTTTGATTTACAAGTTTGCTACAAGTTTAAAACATAGTGCAATTGTGCAGTGTCATTAATTGACACTCACAAAATTTTTTTTTTTTTTGGGGGGGGGGGGGGGGGGTATTTTTCTCTTTTCAAATGCCATTTCAAAAGGGAGAAATAAGACAATTCATGAACTTGTCAGAAATACATTTCCATTTCATACATTTAAGATGTTCCTCTTTTCCATTTCCAGTTACTTTTCCCCTGCATTTTAAAATCCTTTTTTACATTTTTTTTTTTTAAAGCGGTTTACCCTATTTAACTTTTGTGTGACACTTTGGACTTGAGCAGTGAAAGCCAAGTTTAAAAAAAAGTTGCTCCTCAAACAAGAGGCAGAAAATAGATATAAAAATATATAATAAGTTGATATTTGGGTGTTAAAGAAAAATTACTATCATAAATATTAACAAAATTAGCATAAACGTAAGTGGGGCATATTGAATAGGGTCATTAAAAATAATTCCAGACATGTAGGTCATTCTAGCTATTTTATTGTAAATAATACAGAAAAACATTACATGAATCATGTGGCTGAATGTTTTAACATTTTTTTTGTACATGTTGGACCTACTTAGTTGGATATTGCTGTGAATTGTAACAGGAAAGATCAACAGACTGCAATGACATTGATATGACTGCTGTGAAAAAGGTCATACAAGGAATTTTCAAACCATTATTAACATCTGCAACTTGTCATTCCAAACTAGTACATTTCCAATAAAATGAAAATAGCTAAAGTTATACCTGTGTACAACATGGGAACAAACACCATTTAACAAACTATAGACCTGTCTCTCTGCCACATTCCTAAAATCCTAGAAAAACTTTTGACTGAAAAATGTAATGAAAAAAGTTAATAAATACAAATTATGGTCAAAATGGTTAAAAAAATATCAATGACAATAACTGACGATATTGAAGAAATAATACGAGCAATCGACCATACACGGTGTGCAATTGTGATCTTTATAGACCTGAAAAAGCATTTGACACTATTAATCATAACATTTTACTTAATAAACTTGAGAGATATGGCATCACAAGAGAAGTTTTAGGTTAGGTTGGGTTAAAAGTTATACTGGTAACAGACAACAGTTTGTAAAATTGTGTGGTTCCATGCTTGAACATTGCTTGTGGTGTACCCTAGGGGTCAGTGTTGGGAACCAAAATTGTTAATTCACATACTGTAGATGGGGAACACATAAAGAGCGCATGAAGTCAAATTGGTCAGTATCACAATCGATGACAAGATCACATGGAAATCTTTAAATATATACATATAAAATTTCAAGAAGCATTTCAATATTACATAGCAAAGCATATTCTGGATCACACTCCATATTCTTTATTGATCACTTATTTGGCCATATCCATCTTGCTGTGCTGAGGTCTAAAGCAATACAAAAATTCACTACACTTGCTGGTTATTTCACAAAAAGAGCAAAATGAATATTTTATAATGTTAAATATCTACAACAAACTTGCACATTGTTTCTGAAGTCAAAATTATTTAAAATCATGAACATCAGAGTTTCAAACAGCACAAATAATGTATAAACCTAAAAATAACTCACTACCATTAAATATTTAAACAGGGGGGGGGTTGAAATCTTAGAGAAAAAAAAAAGGAGTTGAAGCAATGTCCAAATATAAAACATGATATTCACTTGTTACAGGGTTGTAGAAGGGATTTATATTCAGCAATGCATTTCTAAGTGACCTTTGTTTTTGTGGGTTTTGTTTTTTTTTTCCTGTGATAAAAACTTTTCAGCAAGGTCCTTAAAGGGACGACGTGTAACAATTGTGTATCGCAAGCAACTCGCTAGTTACTTTTCATGCTGTGTTCACATGAAACCTGGCAGATGAACGACAGCCGCTGTAAAGGCATAAACAAGCCTCTATGTGAAGACGTGGTCTGTCAGTTACAGTGACTTCAGTCCACATCTGATATGTTGTCATGGCGATGTATTGTTTTCCCTTACCCATGTTTTACCGTCTTTCTCTCGGCTTCTGTGATTAAAATTACATCTGGTTTGTTACTTACGGCCGTCTGCCCGACTGCACGTGAACCCAGCATTAGTGTGACGCTGGTTCCTCCTCACTGCACCGCGGTGACTTTTCAAAAGCATAACAGAGCTGCGATCCTGTCTCACGGTGGGAGAAGGCAGGGTTGCAACACCCACCAAGCCCAGTTCAGATGCTCTAAAACTCCTCAAATCACAGAAAACTATTTGACTTTTTTCCATCAGGCTACAGACTATTGTAGCATCAGTTGCTAACCACACAACACGCTCTGTCTTAAGGGCACCAGCGGTAAAATGTCACGTATGCCCTTGTTCCTGTAAGTCAAATGACACTTGGCAGTTTTCCATCGGTACCCAAACCATCAACCGGGATGAGCCACTCGCGCGCATGCAGCTCGGGAGTGCGTGACTGAGGTGCGTGATGGCAGGGCTTTAGACACTGAGAACAGTGAAGGGACAGGAGGAGCAGAGCCAGCTCGTGTTCAGCAGGACAGGCGCGCGGAGGATGTCCAGCTGGACCAAGCGCGTGGACAGCTGAGAGGTGGACGTGTCACAGGAAGTTTCAAATCAACCAAACAGGTTTGATGTACAAAGCAGTCGAGGGTTTGTTATTTAACTTCATTTTTGATTAACAGCACAGTTCAATTTTTTTGTTTAACAATTAAGCATTATTTTTGAAGAGAAAAGAGAAATGTTATATCTTTGGTTATTTATTCATTCATTTTGATTATTGTGTTCAGCTGATGTTCAGGGTATCTGTTACATTAAGTTAAATGTTATTTAAATAAAATATTTCTCAAATTAAAAAAATCGTTGTGTATCAAATGTGGGTCAAAAATCATGATACAAATTGAAGGTTGGTGTATCGTTACAGCCCTAACACACACACACACACACACATATATATATACACAGATACACAGACAGACAGGAATAGGAATAGATATAGGTATGAATGTGAGTGTGAATGGTTGTGTGGTTCTCTCTGTTAGCCCTGTGACAGACTGGTGACCTGTCCAGGGTGTACCCCACCTCTCGCCTGATAATAGCTGGGATAGGCTCCAGCAACCCCCGCGACCCTGAACTGGATAAGCGGTACAGAAAATGACTGACTGACTGATATAGATAGATATAAATTCTATGAAAATCATGACATTGCTTTTGAATTGTGGTTCAACAGAAATATTAAAAAGAAACTAACAAAAAATAAAACAAGCAAACAAGCATCAGGGGGCTCCTGAACTAAAATGTTAAGCAACGCTCTGCGGTAATCACAGAAAATATAATTGCTGTAACACTCAATCAGACGTCTGCATCTGTTGACAGGTATTTTGTCTTAAACAGTTTTGTTTGTTTTGTTTTTTTTATAAATCAGTTTTAAAACCACATTTCAAAATAAATTTTATCAAGTTATAATTCAGTAAATCTTTATTTTTTACTTTATTCAGTTTCTTGTAAATTAAATTACTCACGTGAATTTAGCCTTTTCTTTAACGGGATGGTATGTAATATATACATATATACAGCCCAACTGTATATAGAAATATGTGGGTGCGAATATACTGCATTTATGTGTGCATATTATATGTATGTGTATAGGTAAGTGCATATATGTTGAGTCACATTAAATTGTTGAAAGGAAGCTTATTAATCCTACATTAATAGCTGATGGCGAAGGAGTGGGGCTAGAAAGTTTTACTTCTGCCCAGTCCTTTTAGAATATTTTTGCCATTAAATTGAAAAATGTAACTTGCTCTCTGACTGGCTAGAGTGAATGGATTAAGTAAGGCTGAATGTAATTGTGGAACAATTTAGGCTCAGTTAGGAGATGGTGCAAGTTGGGGTTTTCTGTAAGAATCTCTTTTTTTTAAGCAACTTTGATGAAATATACCACTAAAAATCTTTGTTTAAATATTAATTTAAAAATTGACTACAAACCAATACAACAAAACACAAAATCTATACCATGAAACAAATAAAGTAATACTCATCTAGGATGAACATTAAAATTGCAGTTTTAAAAAAACACACACAAAAAAACACAAAAAAAAACAAAACAAACTACATTTAAAGGAAGGTGAAAAAGGAATAGACAGTAAATAAATTGGAGGGAAGACTGATTATCTCCTAACCCACATAGATCTACACTGTAAACAAGACAGTGTTCACATATTTGAAGCTAAATTCGTGTGCCGCTTCCGTTTCATATGAACACGCATCTGTCGTTTTAAAAGAGTGACCCCCCTAGAAGCCTTCCCACAGACTTCACAGTGGATCGTCATATTTTGGTTTAGGCGTTTCTCGTGACTAAATCTATGTCCACATTCATCACATCTGAATATTCTGTGGGTTTTCATGTGATAGTTTAAGTTAGTTTTTTGAGTAAATCTTTGTCCACATTTGTTACAGCAGAATGGTTTGTCTCCCGTGTGGATTCTCATGTGTTGGCTTAAGTTTGTCTGTCGACTAAATCTATGTCCACACTGATCACAGCCGAATGGTTTTTCTCCTGTGTGGATTCTCATGTGCATCTTTAAGCTTGATCTTTGACTAAAACTTTGTCCACAATCCTCACAGCTGAAAGGTCTCTCTCCTGTGTGGATTCTGGCGTGTTGGTACAAACTTGTCTTTAGACTAAATCTTTGTCCACATTCGTCACAACTGAATGGTTTTTCACCTGTGTGGACTCTCATGTGAATGTTAAAGCTCGCCCTATGACTAAATCTTTGCCCACATTCATCACAACTGTATGGTTTGTATCCTGTGTGAACTCTCATGTGTCGGTTTACGCCTGACTTTTGACTAAATCTTTGTCCACATACGTCACAGCTGAAAGGTCTCTCTCCTGTGTGGATTGTCATGTGTTTTTGTAAGCTTGACTTTAGATTAAATGTATGTCCACATTCGTCACAGCTGAATGGTCTCTCCTCTGTGTGGATTATCATGTGTCGGGTTAAGCTTGACTTTTGAATAAAACTACGTCCACATTTACCACAGCTGAATGGTTTGTCTGCGTGGATTTTCATGTGTTGGTAAAACACTTCACCACAATCAGAGCTGCTGAGGGATTCTTTGGCAGTGTTACGCTCCACATTAATGTTTAATCCTGACCAATCTGCCCTGTTGTCCCAGCTTTCATCTAAATGTTTCATCTCAGCAGAGCCTGAAGCCTCTCTGATATCATCTGGTTGTAAATTACCGTTTGCATCTGGGCTACTGGTTAGTTCTGGTCCTCCAAAGTCCTCTTCATCAGTTTCTGATTTAATCCACTTAGCTGGGTTGTTGGTTGAAGCCTCTACCTCTGTTTTGCTTTCAGTTGAGGTTTGATGAAAGTGGGCTGAACATGACGAAGGCTGAGGTTCTTTTTCATCATCTTCACTCTTCAGAGGAGCCGTCATCGTTGGTAAACTGGTGACACTCTCCACCAGCCCATCATCAGTTACTCTCCATCTTGATTGGGCCATAGTTCCTCTGGTTCCTCCTTTATGTAGAGAGGCTCTTGCCTCTGCTTGTCTAAACTGTCTTTACAAGAAGCTGCTGCACATCTGCAGGGAACACTGCAACGAAACAGAGAGATGATAAAGCTGGATTTCAAGACCATTCAGCACAAAAATTCCACCTAATTCACTTTAGAGGCTCCTCAAAGTCACAACTTCATAATGTGCTCATGCACAATACCTCCAGCAACAAGAATATTGTGCAAAATATTAAATAATGCTGCAGAGAAGACCTTATAAAGAAAAAAAGCGTATGACCATCTCAACTTTATGGCCCTCATTTATCAAACGGGCGTAGAAATGAGCACACATCTGATGGTAAAAAGGATCGTATGATTGCACCCACATGTGATTTATTAAACTTTATTTTTTCTTTTTCTTTTTCTTTTTCTTTTTTTTTTTTTTTTAATTCTTTTTTTCCCCTTTATCCCTCCCCGGGAATTTGGTTGGACTACTAAAGCTAGTGCGGAGCCAGAAGAAGACTAAGTGGAGCTGCTACAAGTATTTTCTAAAAATTCAGTTTAAACAGAGCAGAGGAAACATCTGCCTGTAAGTAGGACATTAATAAAGACAGTTAACCCTCTAGGCGCCAAAGTCGCAATATTGCGACAGGCGACATTACTAAATATAACAGACCTTATCTTTAAATCTACAGCCTTGTACTGTTACTGCTTGGTTTTACTACATCGCCAAGACATACAGCGTCAGTTCTGACGCCATTTTTGAGTGTGTTTATATGAAAAAAATCTGAGAAATAAAGGTTTGAAACCCGACTCCCGCTCTATGCGCGCGGAGCTGCAGGAGCGCGGGAGAGAGAGAGAGAAAAGGCGAATGCAGCAGCATGTTGGAAAGAGTGAGAGACAGATCGCGACTTTTACAATAAAAAACTAAACGTCCAGAGGCCTTTACAGTGCAGACGAGGTGCTGCACTGATCTTTGCTGATCAGGATTAGTAGGGGAAGATCATGCCTCGTCAGAGACGAGTGACTGGCGTCGCAGCACGCGCTGCCGCACTCGCGCCGCACAAACTGTCAGAAAGCACCCTGATGACGGTGAAAGTTTTCTCTGCCGCGGTGATGGGAGAAAGAAAGAGGGACGTGTGGGCAGAAGAGGGGATAATCAGAATAGGGGAGTTATTGATGATGGCTGGGAATGTTTGAGAGTTGAGGAAGTTTTCCGTGAATGGATCAAAGAGACTGACGAGCCTGTGTGGGATATCGCGGACACGAGGATCTCACAGATGCTCGTGCATGTGATTTTCTGTCTCTGTTTTCGGATGAGGATTTCTGGAACCTCATCACAAATGAAAGATATGCTCACCAGTACCTACACACACTAACTCCAGCCAAACCCCAGATTTCATGGCTGGTATGATGGTATGAGGAATTAGCTAGGTTATGACAAATTATAAATCTAAACAAAAAAGGGAAAAAAAACAAAAAAATATTTTCCCTTTTTATATATAATTTATTTTCACATATGTTCCCCTCTCAGATTTCTTTTCATTTTTTTAGGGATTAAAAGATGAAAAAAGGATCAGTGAAAAAATGAAAAAAAAAATCTACCGTGTAACGAGGCCGGCGCCAGGCAGGGGCAAGAGGGGGCACTGCCCCCCCAAACAAACACTGTGCCCCCTTAAATAAAATCGGACGAAAAGGCAAGCAGTCCCTAAGCTCTTTTCCCTGCACCACTCCGCATCACTCTGTGCGCCCCCCTGCGCGCGCCGGGTGTCGGCTGTAGGAGGATCTATTGTCTGCAGAGCTCTGCTCAGCCGCTAGTTCTGCTGGTTCGGCTCTGAGGACCATCAGCTGCATCCTCATACCAAATGTGGAAACACCGCGGAGCTGCGCTGCACTTTCCGTCTGTCAGAAGCGTTTCAGAGCAGAATGTTTCTGCCACGGCTGGATTTTCCAGTTTACTTGCTCATGCGAGCGTTTAAGATGAAAAATAATCAAGCAAAGGGCTATTTAGCCAGTCCAACTATGTGGTTGCTCATTGTTTCATCACTTCTCCTTGTTTTCTGCGAATCTACCATGGATAAGTGAATTAAAATATATAAACGTCACATCGTCCATGTTAAGTGAGACTGACGATCACCTGATGGCTTGGTGTCTGCAGAGGCAGTGTTTATAATATGCAGAGTGCCCAAACCGCATTTTGTGACGGGCGCACCGTGCACGAGAGGAAAAAGAAAATAGATTGATAATGTAGGCCTGTATGTGCAATCGCGGACCAGCGCACGAGAGCAAAAGAAAAGGTTTAATTTCAGCTAATTTTCACATCATGTTTTGGGAGGTCGCTCCGTTTTCTGTGGAGGCCAAACGTCACATGCTGCTGAGAAAGTTGCTGTCACCAACAGTGTGGGGGAAAGAGGAGAGAGGCGGAGATAGAGAACGCGCGTGTGAATAAACGTCCTGACCCGTGCTGTAAGTTTTACTCTTTATTCACTCCTGCTGCTTTCAGCAGCTCAAAGAGCGTCATGTGACTTTCTGCATCTGTTTTACCCAAACTCAGACTGTAGACGACAGCTTGATGTAGCTTAGAATAAAAAATACGTTGTTGATGGTTGTTAGAACTTTGATAAAGAATATTTGATTTTTCTTTATTTTTATTAGGCCTATTTAGCCTATTATTTTTTATATTTCCAATTTCCCCCTGAGGGACTGCAACTTTACTGTGGTCAGGGGTTTAATGGTCAGGTGGTCAGCTTATTTGATTGCGTTTATATGAGAAAACATACAGCCATGGAAAAAATGAAGAGACCACCATTGTCATCAAAAATATTGGTTATGCAATCAAGTACCAACTGTGGTGTGAATCATGTGACTAAAAGAGACAGAAAAAAAATATATAATGCCTCAAAACTGTTTTTGGCCGTACAATGCCATAGCTATTGATGTAAGAACTTAATAACCAAAATCACTTATCAAGAAAAGCATGAAAATGGCAGATATCAGTGGTTAAATTAAATTCTGAGCTTTTTTTGTTGTTATTATATTTGTCCAGACAAATGTACTTCTAGTACCAGGCATTAAAATGACCAAGAAATATGAGAAAACAAGGGTGGTCTCTTAATTTTTTCATCACACAGTGTGTGTGTGTAGTTTATTAGGTTCAAATTGATTTGAGATGCATAGATGTCTAATGGCTGTCCAATAAGACAATTCTTATGTTTTTAGATGCTAAATCTTTGGCAAAAGATATTTGATTCATTTCTTAGTTTTATTTATGAGAACTGATATTTTCTGTTTTCCCCATAAGGGATTGCAGGGTTTGCGTGCCTCAGTGACCCTAAGAGCTATACCAGCAGAAGCTTTGGTTTCAGGTGGGACATCCAGGACAGGTGTTAGTGGAGAGGCCTGATGAACTGTAATTCATTTCTTGGGAGTTAAACTCTGCTAACAATCCAGTCCCATTAAGAAAACACTCATTAATAACAAAAAATAGGCTAAAGCATGACGTGTACACACATGCCCCCTTAGCATTTCTGCATGCCCCCTCATGTATGTGTTCCAGGAGCCGGCCCTGCCGTGTAAATATGTTCAGAATTCTGTTTTTCTGAATTTTACCTGCTGATATACAAATTATATTAGCAAAGTTTCTCCAATCAAACTCCAGTTTCTTTATTTAGAGCATGATATGACAGTATAATTTTTTTCCTGTGTATAAATATGTTCAAAAATCTGTTTTTTTTAACTGAAAGTTACACAATCCAATATGGCCGCTACCTGATGACATCACAATATGCAAATTACATGAGTACATTTACTCCCATCATAAACTTTAGGTCATGATGAATATTTTTCTCATTTACATTATGGATCTCTCTCTCTCCACCACCTCCAAGCTACAGCATTTTAAAATCTTAAAGTCCAAAAGGCATATTTTCCTAAATAAACTCTGGCGCCTAGAGGGTTAATGTTCATGATCGAGGTGAAATTGATATTTTCTATTTTGTATGTTATCTTTGAAGTTACGACGTAGATGCTAATTCCGTTAGCATGTGAATGGCATTTTCCATTAATAGTTAGCATCGAGTTACCGGGTTAGTCGCTAGTCGTTTTAAATTTTAAATGCTGACTTACTTCGCCTCCCCCAATTTGTCGTCGTTTTTTTTCCCCCCGCCGGCTCCCCCCCTTTTCATTCCTATCCCTCCTTTCCCCCCCCCCCCCCAGAGAAAGGGCTCCCCCCCCCCCGTCTTTTCTCTCCTCTTTCCCCCTTGTGTATTTTGCCTCACTGAATCATAATTTTGTGAATTTTTATTATTCGTTTCCTATTATTTGAATTACTGTTGTGAATGTAGTCTTTTTTTTTAAATTGGAGGGTGTGAGTAATTTTGTGGATGACTGTATCTGGGGAGAGGGTTTGGTTTGGTTCTTACAGCCACCATTAACTACATTACTTCATTCATTCGTTCTAGAATATTAATATAATACTAGAATTAATATGTTGCATAACTACAGAGTTATGGAATTCGGGTAAAGGCTAAAATTTTTTTCAACACAGCAAACCAAATTGAGATCGAATCGAGATCGGATTGAGATAGAATCAAAATCGAATCGAAATCAGATTGGATCGGACAGATCAAAAATAATCGATTCAAAACCATAAGAATCGGAATCTAATCGATTCTTGAAATCTGAATCGATACCCAGCCCTACAAAAGAGTCTTGATAAATACCACAGCTGAAATCCATAGTCATTTAAATTTCACGCCCACGGTTATGCCCTTAAATATGCATGTTTCTGGGGCTTCGCCCTGCGAGGTTGGACCATGGAGAGGAGAGATTCTGCCAAAAAAGAAACTTTTGGGGGGGAACAAGACAGAATTCCTTATTTGTGAGGTGGGAAAGAATAAAGAGGTGCTGTTTGGCAGCTTAAAAACTGGAGTCAGAGACATGCAAAAAAACGCTACACGGAAGAGGATCAGTCAGCCTCACCGGTGTGAACGACCAGCTGAGATATTAAAAGACTCTCAATCTAGGCCTGGCTTATATGGTTTATTTGCTTGATCAGTAATGCAATTTAATAATAGCCCACATCCGATAGCAACGCCACAATTCTTTAGCCAATGGGTCAAGAAAACGTGGTCCACTATGAAACTCGCCACCAAAAGCTGTTTCACCAGCCCCCACCTGTCATGAGTCTGACCGCTGCACACTGACAGGTGGAGGCCAGTCCGATCCGAGACTGACCCAGACAGGGACAGAAGAAAAGATGACTTGCAATAGCAAAGCTAAGAAACAGTCTACTGATTGACACTTATACAACTTTAAGTCAGTGGTGTCCAAAGTTGGTCCTCGAGGGCCGCTGTCCTGACGGTTTTCCATGCCTCCTTGCACCGCTGACTCAAATTAAATGTATCAAACGTCCTATGAAGCGCTGCACAATTTTGAATCGGGTGTGTGTTGGAGCAGGGAGATATGGGAAACCTGCAGGATTGTGGCCCTCGAGAACCGGAGCTGGACACCCCTGCTTAAAGGTATAGATTACTTATTAGAAACGTCAGCAGCATTTCATCCCGCTGCTCCGACACATATCCACCTGCCTTCCTGCAGCCCAAAGCAGCTCCACCTTGGCACGTGCGCGCGTGTGCATACTGATGCCTACCTGCACTCCTGCTCCGCTGCAGGTTTACCGGCGGGGTGAGGAGATGCACGAAGAGTGCAAAACACTTGTCTCCTAGAACTATATGTTAATGATTTTAATAATTTGTTGAGATTAACGGAGGAATAAAATTCAGTTACAGCTGTTTTTGTCATTTTGGGAATACATTCTACATTCCCTTTTTTCCTTTTTCTTTGCAAATGGGTTCATTCTTAGTGCTGGATATGTGAATACTTATGATAAAGTGACGGTTTACGGTTTGATTAATAAATATTTTCATGTTCTGCTGTGCAGCACTGCAAACAATCACTGACTCAAACTTGCGTACACGAACTCAGAGCTGTCATGAAATTTGATCGTATCTTACGATCACGTCCAAATTGATAAATGCAGAGTCTTGCGTGGAAATGGTCGTACGCACAGATTTTCATTTGATAAATTAGGGCCTGTGTTGATCAACTAAGTTAAAACATAAAAAACAAAGATGTACAATATATAATGACAACACAAAAATACAGGTGAATTTTTGTTAATTTCACAACTTACCCATCATCATGCTCTGCTTGGCCACACATAATTAAAGAGAGAAAAAGGCCCTGTTTTATCCTTAGCAGAAGGTAGTTTCAATGTGCTAGATTTTTCTTTATTTAAAACTATTAAGTTGTTTTTTTTAATCCACAGTATATTGAATATTTTTCCTTTTTTTTCCTTCTTTTTTAAGGAAAGTAGGTGGTTTTAATCTTTTACTAATGTGCCCATCAAGCTGTCCAACCTCCACAAACAAGTTCCCCTGTGTTGGTCCCTCCTGCATGAGCATAGCTACTCTCCTCACTAATACATTATATGGAATATAATGTCAACATGACAGACAGAAACAAGTCACTATTCTTCAGAAACTGGCTTGTCAATCATATATTGCTTGTAAAACAACTTTCTGATTGCAAAGGGCTTCCATACCATAATGAGGGGATTTTACAGAAATATAGAGTTCCTGTCTCCAAAAAGGAGCACAGCACTGTAATAAAAACATCTGCCACTATAAGTAGCTACTGCCTAATGAAATTAAGAACTGTTTTATATTGCAAATGCAATATAAAATCAAAATAATATAATATAATATTATATAATATTATGATACACAAATGCTACCCACTGAACTCTACTCTCTATAAATACATCCCTGATGTTAAAGACAAATGCTCATTTTGAAACTGTATAGGAAACGACAGCATTTGTATACATGTGACATTATTTTGGAATGATTGACAGATGGACTTGAAAACATATCTTGGTAAAGATATTTTAAAGCAGTACCTGGTCCTCAGGGACCCCTGCCCTGCTGGTTTTCATGATATTCCTACTTCAACACACCTGACTCAGATGAAAGGCTCGTTAGCAGCTTGCAAAGAACTTGATGAGCAGTTGAGTTGATTTGAATCAGGTGTGGTGGAGTTGGAAACCTGGAATTGATGCAGGGCAGGGGCCCCTGAGGACCAGGACTGAGAAACCCTGTTTTAAAGGGAAACCGAGAAAGAGAAACAGCTCGACACAAAACCGGAAGTAACTGTAAACGGTATTTATACGGTGTTGATCTTCCAACACCTCCTGTCGGATATCACAGCATTTTCATTTCACCCGTCTGTTATTCGCGTAGTCAAGACTAGAAATGAAAAGCAAGATTTAGATAAAAGAAAACATTTTGAGCTGAAAGTCAAAATCACAGCAACCCCACAGAGCCACCGCCGCACCGTGACCTCACTGCACCAAACACCAAAACCACTCACTTCCCAGGAATATTACCACCTCACAACTAAATAACACATCCCAGCGAGATATGTAAATTCTTACCTGCCTTCCTGACGAAGGTTTCCTCGATAACAACCGTGTCTGGTCCTTTTTTCTTCTCTCCTTTCCTCCCAGCGAGCTGACCACCGCAGGAGACAGAAACCAGTCGTCAGTATCCAGCTACGTCGGCGTCTCCAGCTGTGGTTTTAAAGTATTAATTAGGCAATGTTGCAGAAAATACCTTAAAATAAAGTGAGTCAGATTCTCGAGATTTTTTATATCCACCTCAACTTCCTTGATAAAGAATCTTGTGACGTTTTCTGCTCGACTCTGCCTCGATCTTGTGAACCGGAAGTGTTCTGAGCATTCACCAACTACCGTTACGAATAAATTTAAGTCAAATTGACGAAGATTGTGGCATTCACGAAAGTCCTCGTATCTGAATTTGTTCTTAGCTGAAAACACAAATATTTAAACAAACGTTTGAGTTTAGTTTTCTACTGATGTGTTCATTTGAAAAAAAAAAAAAGAAAAAGAAAAAAGCAAATAATTATTTTGTCGATTTTATTTAAAATAACGGGAATGCCATATCTAGAAGTTTTTCTTCTTCTTTTTTTTAATGAAAGTTTGTGTCGTTATGTTAGGCTATAATTTTACTCGGAAAAATAAACTTTTTGTAGTTCTGCTGACCTGTAAAATTATTTTGTCAGATTTTTAAAAAATAACGGGAATATCTACCCAGCAGACACACTACGTTGGTTGTTGGTTGGATATGGGTTGCAACATAGGAGTACAACGTTGTTTCAATGTTACATCAACGTCTTGTGCCTGCTGGGTAGAAGATTTAGTTCTTTTTTTTAAGTGAAAGTTCGTGTGTTAGGCTATAATTTTACTCGGGAGAAAATCAAACTTTTTTTAATCAGTCAGAGATTCAAGAAGTTGTTGTGAAGACAGGATTTGTCTTCTTTGTGGTAAGAAAGCTGACCGCTCATATTGGTGCTGAAAATAAGAATTGGCTTAAAAGAATTTGTCTTCCTGTTAAACAGAAAAATTGGGGCCGAATAATGATTGTTGAACATTTCTATTGATAGTGACAAATTGTATTGAAACTGGAATATTTGTACTGACAGAAAAGGTCACTGAAGATTACTGATATATTAAGAAAATGTCTCTCCATTTAAAGATTGAAATGTTTATGCTGAGAGTGTTTTTACATGTTTTACGCTGAGTTGTATTTACATTGACAGTTTTTTTTTTTTCAGTTTCAACCAGTTTCCTGTTCTGGTGCAGGGCTGCGGGATGGAGGGGATGGCTTTAGATGAACCATCTCCTCTCCTTGACTTTACTTGAGTTACATTAACCAAGACTATGGAAACTTAAAGTTCAAGTGTAATAACTACATATTTGTTTTGTATTTACTGTATAACTAGATTAAGTTGCTAACTATGTTTATTTTTTACAGTTTAATACAGGATGTTAGTTTGAGGAGTGCTGGAGAAAACAAGCTAATTCTTCTGCGGCAAGAAAATTAAAGTGAGAAACAAATTAATGAAAACCCATGATATGACCATTAGAATCATCTATTTATTTTCTAAAAAAAAAAAAGACTTTTTTCAAAACACTGTCAAAAGAACTTTGTATAAACTTTGTTAAACTAATAGCAAAGGAAGTTCATTCCCCTATCAGACTTGCCAGTGCAGGTGTACAGTAATACTATCTATTAGCAGCTTGAAATAACAAGCTCTAATGGAAACATTTCATAGAATAACTCTGCATTAGTTTATCTTATTTAGCTTAAACCTGCATAATACTTATTGGATGAGATCAGTCTCACCTCTAAAAATAGTCTAATCTGAATTGAACAAAAACACTTTCTATTACAATAAATACACATAAAGGCCAACCCCTCTCTTCTCCAATCAAATGTCAGTTTTCAGTTGCTCCATATGCACCGCTGAGCAATGAAAAAACTGAAATCATTTACAACCACACATCATGCCCGACACAATCACACAGCCATATTTCAAAAGCACTTGTTGACTTCAGCTCAGTTGGACTCGTTTCTACATTGTCATCTTTGTAGATTTCTCCCTGAGCTTTAAATTTTCTCTTGAGTTATTCTTACTGTATTCTACTGTACATGAAAGTAAAACTAAAGAGTAAAATCTTATCCCGGTTGAAACAATCTGCAGAGCAGCGATGGCTGAGTCTTGGCTAGGGCTGTTTTACTGTAGACTTTGTGTTCTCCCTGTGCATGAGTTATTTACCAAGCACATTAATGTAAGTAAATGTGAGTGGGTATTGCTATCACTAACAGTATTTAGTAAATAAATTCAGAAAATCACCATTACAGAAAGCTGGAAAACAAAGCAATACAGAGCTATGACTGGGATTGTTTTTGTCCTGACAAAGAATAACTGATAATGTGATGAAGCTTCGCAGAAAGCATTAAGATATCTTTGAAACATCGGCAAATATCTTATAATTCATTGTAGTGCTGCTTAAACCTTCTTAAAAGTATGATGCTGGGAATTATACCAAGAAACCGGCCTGCTCTGACTGATTACTGCAATGGGCAACAAAGATATCAAGTTAGATCTAGAGTTAAAACTGTTGGGTAACACCTCAAAAGCAGTTAGAATTCAACTTTTAGCTTTCATACTCCTTAATAAGCTTGAGTGGCAGCGGATTTTTGTCAGCATGCTCTAAAATAATCCAAGCTGACAGCAGTGCCACTATTCTTTCTGGCTTCTCTGTTCACACACACACACAAGCACATAGCAATTACATAATTCCATTATTAAAGGCTTACTCATTTCCTGGAACAACTGAGTATTACTAGTTTTTCAGTAGTTACTCAACCAGGATAATGATGTTTTGTTTGTAACTGTTTTCAGTCATGGATTAAGATTTGGGAAAAGATAGTATATGTGGGATTACAGTTTTTATTGATTGCTTTGACGCAGCAGTCCACTCAAAATCCACATTTATCAAAACAGTTAACGCAGAGGCCTAAACAGTGGCACTAATGGTCAAAATGACACATTATGTATGGATTATGTTTCCCATTCCACACATTATGTTTCCCATTCTGCTCTCGACGGAGGCGGACGCTTTCTCTTCTGCTCCCTCCCTCCCTTATTTTTCCCTGCTTCTCCTGTCTGGTCGACTCTCTGAGCCTCTGTCTACATAACTTTCTGAACCTGAAACAACAACTACGATGGATTTGGTCAACTGGTCTCTCAATGCAATTGATCAAATTTTTTTCCACCCGGAGAGCGGGACGGGGTGACGCTCCTTGCCCCGACGGGACGCACCCGGCGGGATATGTGATCGACTCCTGGGGCAAATGGAAGATCATGTGTCTGTCGGTGCTGTCCATCGAGGACGTTGAAGATCTCTACCTATTTGGATTTATGATAGCCGGGTTCCTGCTGATTGGTGTGGGCATTTTCCTGGTTTATCGCAAAGTTGGAGGGCTGCTGGCAGCTACTGGCACGCTGCCTGACATTTGTGTGGGGATGAGCCGTGCTATTAACACTCAGACTCTGGCGTTGCATGAGATTCATCGCAAGCTAGATGCCATTCAGGCCCAGCTTGGCACGCTGGCTGCGGTTCCGAATCTCGTCCGCGAAGTGGGAACATCGGTGGAGCAGCTGGCACGGCTCCTGGAAAATTGACCCCTGATTCGGCTGATTGATGCTGCCATGGAGACCTGTTACGGACTCAAGGCAGACACCACCACGTCTGACCTGTTTCAAAACATCTTCTGCTATCTGCTTTGGCGACCCTGAGGAGAGGCCTGTGTTTGGGTTAACACGGGCTGTCTCTGCAAACTCCCCGAGAAAGTTATGTGAATGGACTCTCAGCATCCCTCCCTGTTCCCTCCCCCGCACATCTCTCACGGGAAGTGGACCACCTGGCCAGCACCCCCAAGGCCACCATAACATCTGTGGACAGAGACTGGGTGTGAACTCAGGCGGGTTCACAGCCTGATGCACACACACACACGCATCCACGGACTCACAAGATTCCTACACACACAATCCTAAGACTCAACGCTTCCGTTGCCCACTCTCTTTTCCCGCCATTCTGGACAGTTTGGGCCTGGAGGGTGCCACGAGCGCCCCCGTCTGCTGTCTGGAGGGATTCCCCCCCTTCTGCCCACAGTGTGTCTTTCATGTTGTGATTGCCTTAGTTTGTGCTTCTATGTATTGGTGTGTCTTTTTTTTGTCTCTAAGGTCTCCACCTGTGTACGTGGAGAGTTTAGAGACCTCTTTTTTTACCACCTACCCATCTTTCCTCATGTCACCGTTTTCTTTCTTCGAAGGTGCGCCCTGCGAGGGGCTGCTTGGCCACGGTCTGCCTGATCCTGTCTTGTTATGTTTTTGTTTTGTCTATGTGTCTTGGACGGGTTGTACTGAAACATGAATTTCCCCCTCGGGGATCAATAAAGTATCTTTGATTTGATTTGATTTGATTTGATTTGAAAAGGCTCTAACGCTACCACAACATTTCAAATACGGACCAATAGCACATTTTGCCCTCATACAACACAACTCGCACACAAATGTATAAGTGCTTTCAATCACTCATTACACAAGGGGCAACAAAATACAAAATACTGCACTCAATGTGAATCAGTGCAGCATTGCTGGTCATGACTGTACACAGCTGTATGCAATGTCATTTATAGTCAAATTTGCCTTCTTGCAAAAAAATAGATCCAGAATCAAATATGCTGTGATGCAGATGTTATTGATTATTCGTTCTTTTTTTTTTCAGATTGTTAGCTACAATCTGAATCTGATTTACCACTTGATCAATCACAATTGCCTGAATTTCATCTGTAAATTCAGTCCTTTCAGCTACACCTCCACCTCGTCACAGACACCTCTTCCTCATCCCCTGAGCCCTCTACCTCTTACTCTCACTCTCATCTGCCTTAGACCATCCATGCTTGCAAAGAACAACACACAAGATGGCACCTTTAAAGGCCATGTGTGAAGAAGTGTCAAAGAGATGCTACAGTGATTTCATACTGATCAAGAAGTTTCTTATAGCTGGGAACATATGGTTTCTGTTTGGATACCACAGCTAAAGCAATTGAGTTTGGACAGCTTGAATGACGTCTGCGTTAACTGTTTTGCAAAAAGGGTGGGGAAAATGTGCCAAACCAATGAGAATGGGTCAACTCATTTACATGAAATGTCTTTTGCTCTGCTGAGATGGTGATGATGAAGACTGAGAGGTTGCCAGTTTCTTCAAACAGGTCAAAACAATCATTATAAGCTGTAATAATCTCTTGTGTCCATGTTATCATCTGGTTCCAGGGTGTGGCTTGCTGATATGCTTTGAATTGACAACGATACACAGCAGCACAGAGGAGTGAAACATATCAGGCCTTACATCCACACAATACTTGGACCAATTCTGATGATATGACTCCTCACATGCGGAATAAACTCCCAGCAAAGTGCAGGTTTGATGAAACTATATACAGTCGTCCTCAGTTTTATTCATACCCTCCCATTTAAGAAAAGGCTAGATTCACAACAGTAATTCAAATAATATGAAACTAAAAAAAAGTAGTAATAAACAAAAATTGACTAAACTATAATTTAGTAAATAAAATGTTGATTTTGAACTTTTGTTTTAAAAAACAATTTAAGCAAACAAAACTGTGCCTGTCAACCTGTCAGCAGGTGCAGAAGTCTGATTGAACATGAGAGAAAACCCCTGAATGCAATGATTGCCTCAAAGAGTTGCTCAACAAAATGTTAGCTCAGGAGCCCCATCATGGTTGTTTATAGTTTCATTTTTTGTTTGTTTTTAATATTTATGTTGAACCACAAAAATTAATGTTGTGATGTTTATACTTTTTAAAATTTCTTTTTACTTTTGTCAATTTCAACTTATTCACTGGGAGCTGATTTTTTTCTCTTTAATGCAGGGGTATGGAGACTTTAAAGCACGATGCACAAATGCTGAGGATCATAGATGCAGGGGTCAGCCAAGGAAACTTAATGCAGCAGATGAAAATTACACCAAGCTTCTTTCCCTTGGAAATCACAAGATGTCCAGTAGTGCCATCAGCTTAGAACTGCCAGAAACCGGATCCAGTGACACTCATATACTGTAATCTGACTAGATGTGGTCTTCATGGAAAAGTTGTGGCTAAAAAGCCCAAGTGACTCAACTAAGCACGAAAACATAGGAATTTAGATTATTTTTCCATGACGACCACTTCTAGCCACACTCATCTAGACATATGAGTGTACCTGGATCCCACTGGTTTCTACCAGTTCAAAGCTGATGGCACATCTGAACATCTTGTGATTTGCAAGGGAAAGAATCTTGCGATAGTTTTCATCTGCTGCATTAAGTTTCTTTGGCAGACCTCTGCATCTATGAGTCTCAGCATTTGTGCATCTATGTGCTTTGTACCTAAAAGATTTGATGGTGGTTTGAAGGCAAAGGATAGAAACACCAGATAATGGTATGATCAAGACTTTCTTCTGTATGCTCACTTTGTATTTTCTGAACTGATAAAAATAATCATTTACATTTTTAAAGCATTCTTCAGGAACATAATTTTTTCACACCTGCCTAAAACCTTTGCACAGTACTGTGTATATATATATATATATATATATATATATATATATATACACACGACACACAGTTGTGTGAAAAAGTGTTTGCCCTCCTTCCTGATTTCTTACTTTTTTGCATGTTAGTCACACTTAAATGTTTTAGATCATCAAACAAATTGAAATGTGAGACAAAGATAACACAAGTAAACAGAAAATGCAGTTTTTGAATGAAGAATTTTATTAGTAAGGGGGAAAAAAAAAATCCAAACTTAAATGGCCCTGCGTGAAAAAGTGATTGCCCCTAAACCTAATAACTGGTTGGTCCACACTTTAGCAGCAACAACTGCAATCAAGTGTTTGTGATAACTGGCAGTGAGTCTTCTACAGCGCTGTGGAGGAATTTTGTTCCACTCATCTTTGCAGAATTGTTGTAATTCAGCCACATTGGAGGGTTTTGCAGCATGAACCGCCTTTTTAAGGTCATGCCACAGCATCTCATTCAGATTCAGGTCAGGACTTTGACTAGGCCACTCCAAAGTCTTCATTTTGTTGTTCTTAAGCCATTCAGAGGTGGACTTGCTGGTGTGTTTTGGATCATTGTCCTGCTGCAGAACCCAAGTGCGCTTCAGCTTGAGGTCACCAACAGATGGCCGGACGTTCTCCTTCAGGATTTTTTGGTAGAATGCAGAATTCATGGTTTCATTTACCACAGCAAGTCTTGCAGGTCCTGAAGCAGCAAAAAAGCCCCAGACCATCACACTAAAACCACCATGTTTTACTTTTGGTATGATGTTCCTTTTCTGAAATGCCGTGTTACTTTTACGCCAGATGTAATGGGACCTACACCTTCCAGAAAGTTAAACTTTTGTCTTTTCAGTCCACAGAGTATTTTCCCAAAAGTCTTGGGGATCATCAAGATGCTTTCTGGCTAAACTGAGACGAGCCTTTATGTTCGTTTTGCTCAGCAGTGGTTTTGGTCTTGGAACTCTGCCCTGCAGGCCATCTTTGCCCCCCAGTCTCTTTCTTACGGTGGAGTCATGAACACTGACCTTAAAGGGATATTGTGTAAGTTCTCCTGTGTTTTTATTCAAAAAACTGATTATTTGGTTCAAAAGTGTTTTTTCATTAATCAGTAATCACTCCCATCAACAAACTAAGTGCTCCTCTAAGTTTAAATTTCCGTCGTATCATTTATTTATACATTGAGCGGGGGCTCGGTGGAGGCTGCCATGTCGTATCGCCATGTTTTCGTTCAGGAAGCGGACAGAGGAAAACACAGAACTCACCTACACACCGGAGTCAGCCAGTTCGAGGAATGCCTTTAAAAGTCACCGCGCTCAAGGGGAAAACAGCACCCGGCACGTCAGGCAGACGCCGGGAACAAACCAGCATTTAACAAAACCGACAAAAACAAAACTGGGTCGGGAAAACAATATGACATCACCATGACAACAAATCAGATGTGGCTGATGTCACTAACTGACGGACCACATCTTCACAAACCGGTGAACTACATCATGGTTCGTCCGTCTCCCGGTTCCCGCACAAAGAAGGGCGCCCCGATTACACAGTGTCCTTAATTTAGGCAAGTGAGGCCTGCAGTTCTTTGGATGTTGTTCTGGGGTCTTTTGTGACCTCTTGGATGAGTCATCGCTGTGCTCTTGGGGTAATTTTGGTCGGCCGGCCTCCTGGGAAGGTTCACCACTGTTCCATGTTTTCACCATTTGTGGATAATGCCTCTCACTGTGGTTCTCTGGAGTCCCAAAGCTTTAGAAATGACTTTGGAATCCTTCACAGACTGATAGATCTCAATTACTTTGTTTCACATTTTTTACTGAATTTTTTTTGGATCGCAACAAGATGTCTAGCTTTTGAGGATCTTTTTGGTCTACTAAACTTCGACAGGCAGCCGTGGGCCCCTTTCAATTACTTTCCAAAGATGTGATGAACCACAGTTAATTTATGTTTTAACAGGGGGGGGGGGGGGGGATCACTTTTTCACACATGGCCATGTAGGTTTGGACCCCCCCCCCCCCCCACACACACACACACACACACACAAATCTTCATTTAAAAACTACATTTTTTTGTTTACTTGTGTTATCTTTGTCTCACATTTAAATTAGTTTGATGATCTGAAACATTGAAGTGGGACAAACATGCAAAAAAGTAAGAAATCAGGAAGGGGACAAACACTTTTTCACACAACTGTGTGTGCGTGTGTATATATATATATATATATATATATATATATATATATACTTCTTCTACAGCGCTTGGAGGAATTTTTTTCCACTCATCTTTGCAGAATTGTTGAATTCAGCCACATTGGAGGGTTTTATATATATATATATATATATATATATATGGACTGACGTGGCCCTCAGAGTCAGAATCATCCAACTTTCATTTTTTTTACGATCTTTCTTTGCAGTTTCTAGCATCACCAGCAGATGGCAGCGTCTTCATTTTTATTGACTTCCCACCACAGCGAGGCTGAAACTACCTCCTGCAGGCTCCAACACATCATATCCATCACAAGTCTTAGAGTTTAAATGATTCTGCTGGAGACTACATGTAAAATTACACCACCAGCTTGCTTGTGATTACAGAAGTTTATTTGCTCTGTTAATAATTTGCAGTGCCTTATCACACAAACACATCATACAATTTCTGCACACATTTGCTTTGTCTGCTGAACGTGCAGCTGTTGTCTCTCTTGGCTCGTCCTCGTGATGCTGTATAGCTTCACTGTGAGCCAGGAGACAGTTGAAACAGCCTCCATGGAATAATGGCTCCTTATTGATTCCACACACACAGCAGATAACGGCACTGCTGATCGGATCCATCTAGGAACACTGTATTCTCTTCCCCTCTGCTGGTCTGACCTTAATGATCACCAATAAACACCGCTGCAGAGTTTTTCCATTTCCCCTCTGGCCAAGATCCATATCTCATCAGTGAGTGCCGGGACATGTTTTGATTCATTCCCACACTTGACAGGTAGTCTATAATACCAAGGCTAACCAGACGTAATCTTTTGGCTGGAAAAGGTTGACCACGCTCAGGGACTGTCTCACACCTCTATTTGGTCATCATTAGGAGAGCTTTAAAGGAAATGGCTACTAAGATTGTGCACATAAATTACAAACCTGATTCAATCTAAGAAGTGACTCAGTTGTTTTTGTTGAACAGAAGCTTTAGGTCTGTACATGTAGGTGCCCCAGGTGACAAACCTCTGCATGTTTTTGGGACTAGATGACTCTCGTGTGCAGAGAGCATGAAAACATGTTATTCTTACAAGTGAACAGCAAAAACTACAGTATGACTGAAAATGTTTCTCTTTTTGAACTCTGACCCACAAAAAGTCAGATAAAATTATTCATTATTATTGATTAAAATCCTTTAATGAAAACTGGAAAGAAATAAGAGCACATCAAAGAACATTTAGCCTTGTTCAAAAAAAAGGTAACAAATGAACACAGATATAAATGTACTTTTTTTTTTAAATGAACAAATAAAGTGTAGATTTATTATGATACTAGTTAAGAAAAAAAGAAATGAGCAGATCGGAATGCTGTATCGGCCTCATTAATCCAATATCAGATTCACTTTATTAGTCAATATCAGAGCCGATATCCGATCAGGGTATTGGATCGGTGCATCTCCACTATTTACACACAGGTATAATAGGACGATTATATCCGAAAGGGCACGATCATCATCCTCATCATCATCATCATCATCATCAATGTTGTTGTTATCATTATCATCAGATTAGATTATTAGATTTCTTTTTTAATGCAGCGATCTAAACACATATCTTATACAGATGCGGGCATGAAAAAGTTTCTCCTTTTTCTGCCAGAAGTGGTGCAGTAATAGTGCACTAATAGTCACCATTACTGCACTATCACTGGCTGAACGATTTGTCCCCCAAATACGTCATCACGCACGGTGTCCACACTTGGCGTGTGGAAACGTCCTTGTTCCCGGTGCATTCATTTATGCTCTGAAATCGTTTCCCCTGGGCACACAGGCGTTTCTCTGTGTGACTGAATTAGCAGACATGTCGCTGGTAAGTGGCTGGCAGTCGGCTGAAAGAGGAACTTTTTCATGCCCAGATCTGTAAGGCATTATATTGTATGTGGACCAGCATGGTGACTTCTCTTAAATGATCAAGTTGCAACAACCAGAGCATGAAGATGAAATCATTGAAGACGTACTTTAACTGCAGCAGGTGCTGGTTGCAGCTCTGGTTCTAAAATACTCAAAAAGTATCAAACACCCCAGTAAAGTTGGTCCACATGGAGATTATCATTATCTAAATTCACTCCATCTGAGCGCAGCGCTGGTGGACCTTCTTAAAATAACTGTAATTAAGTAGATATTAGGCTTTGAGAGTGTTATGTTTGGAGGTTTGACAGATGTACTCGGTGTATAATGAGTGGTAAGTACTCTGTTAAACCTGGAGCCTGACAGGGAAAGGCACTTGTTATCCAACTTTCAGTGTTCACCAGAGCACAGTCACCAAAATGCAGAGGGCTTCTGTGCAAATCACAAGACCACCCTGGTGATGATCTGGTGCAAGCATTTACACAACACCACACAAGCACAGCATGCAGGAAGATTCATCGTTTTCCTCATTGTTTTCCCCTGAAGATGATTCTGGTTCTGCAGCTAGTCTCTTGGATTGTTTCTGAAATGCCTGTTAGGTGTTTGTTTATGTCAGTAACCCTGAACTATCCCTGGCTTGTTCAGTATTCGCTCTGCCACAGCTGCGGAATAACAATGTCAAAACAAGTGTGGAGAGAATGTGAAGCTTTCCTCATCTCCTATTTCTTCTGGCTGGAGAGTTTGTTGACTGTGTGAAGATGAGGCTGCATTAGCTCCACACATGGCTGCTTATTTATTTACACCACGTGCTACAGCCAGAACTGGAGCAGAGGGGGGGGAATGATGCCAGCCCTGCTGTTCTTTCTGCAGCAAAAACACGGACTTAAACTCTACCGTCTTTCTGACGACTGCCAAATTCTAAAGCGTATATCTTCATTAGCACCTCCGTGTGCAAGCACTGATGCTGCAGACGCGGAGTGACTCTTGACCTAATTTCTTTATCTCTCCTCTAACTTTCGCTTCCTATCTGTCTCTCTCCTCTTTGTTGTTGTGTTTGTCAGACGCATTTCATGATGCGTCTCATGTGAGGTCTGGGGGTCGGAGCTCAGATAGGAGATTAACTTTGTGTTTTCCCTGTTCATTCCTTGCTCTCACGCCAGCTTTCGCTGTAATCTGCCTTGGATGTGGATACAGGAGACCCCACAGCGGTGACCTCAGCCTACTACAAGACTCATTTGCCTAACCGCAGACCGGTTTAAACCAGCCTGAAGTTGAAACTAGCCGTTGCTCTTAGTTCCACATCCAACCCTCCACACTAAGCACTTTTAAACCCCTCTGAGCTCAGAGAATTTCCTATAAGACAGGCTGATTGAGTTCCTCTTTGCCCATCTAGCTTCAGTCACAGGCTTTTTTGCTGTTGTGCACTTCTTTTTCAATTTTTTTTAAATGAAAAATGTCAACACAATATCAGTTTTGACTTGTTTTGCAGTCTAGACACTAACAGGAAGCCATGAGGCTTACAGCCAGCATCAGTCCAGTCTAATAGATGCATAATGATAGCAAATAAGTGGTACTTTGTTTTTTTATAAGTGGCGCTTTCCCTTCTGTGTCAGCTGCCGTCCAAAGTGAGACTGAAAGGGTCTCAGTCTATCCGTCATGTCTGAACCCTTAAAAACGAGATGAGTCATTTTCATTGTTCATGTGTTTGCGTCTGGATACGGAGATGTGTCGCTGAGTGCCAAGAAGCACTTCTGAGTCTGAATAACTGGAAGAATTACTTGATGGCACACTTCTCTAACCTTTGCACTACTTTTCAAATGACATAAACAGCCAATGATTATTGCTTAAAAATCCCAGCATTCACTCAGTTTCCTCTGGTTGTTTTCCTTTAAAGCATCTATTTTCTAGTACTGTGTAAAAGTGTCTGGTCACCTCCTCATTTCTTTAAATATTAATCTTAAACAAGAAAAAGGTGCAGTACGAAATGTATCACGATACAGGAGCAGCGATACCATATACTGTATTGTGATACTACAAGCAAGATGATAAATTGCGATATTGTGTTCAGTTCAGTTTATTTAAATTTATTCAGTGTGAACACTGAAAAAAACAAAACAAAAAAAGACACCATATAAATGTCTGAAAAGGAACCGGCTGAAGCCGAAGCTGAACATTAACAAGTGAACAAAATCAAAAGGTTGCCATGCTGTAAATCACATTCAAACAAAAGCGTGCACTTTGTGCAGTATACATCACAATTTTTAAAAAAAAACTCCAATCACAGTCTACACGATGCAAACAACATGTTAACAAACAGCCTTCAGTCTCATACTGTCGGATTCATAATGTTATCCTTAAACATTTTTTTAAAAAGTCTGAATTAATGCTGGACAGTCTTTTAAAACTTGTTATTCCATACATTGACCCCCAACAACAGGAATACAGTGTTGCTTTACATTTGTTCTTACATTAGTTTTTTTTTTTAAACATTTCACTCCTCCGAAAAATAAAAATTTAGCACAGTACTCAAAGTTATGAGAAAAAATGCTGCATCTGGTGTGATTCATTCACTTAATTAATGTGGCGTTACAGTTCACATCATCAACGCAATTAGGTTTTAAGGCACTTTAAACATCAGCAACCCTGCCATATATCAGATACTAGCAGGTATTAGATACTTACGGTGGCCGGGAAGTGCAAAACATTAATACATTTACCTGAAACACTTTGCAAGTTCAACGAAACACTTGTACAAGTTTAAAAAAAAACACTTATACAAGTTCAACAAAACACGAATGCAAGTTAAAAATTCACAAATGCAAGTTAAAAAAACACAAATGCAAGTTCAACAAAACACGAATGCAAGTTAAAAAACACGAATACAAGTTCAACAAAACACGAATGCAAGTTAAAAAAACACGAATGCAAGTTAAAAAAACACGAATGCAAGTTAAAAAAACACGAATGCAAGTTCAACAAAACACGAATGCAAGTTAAAAAACACGAATGCAAGTTCAACAAAACACGAATGCAAGTTAAAAAACACGAATGCAAGTTCAACGAAACACTTAAGTTAAACAAAACACGAATGCAAGTTAAAAAACACTTATACAAGTTCAACAAAACACGAATGCAAGTTAAAAAAAACACTTATACAAAGACACGACCCGGAAGTGATTGGTGGCCATCGCTGCACTGTCTGTTCTTTCTTTCCTTTTTTTCTTTCTTTCTATCTTTCTCTTTCTTTCTTTCTTATTAAATGGGCAAAATTAATTGTACATGCATTGTATAATATTACAGAGATAAAAACATCTTCGTAATTTTGACGAGTAGGTATTTTTTGTTTCATTTCTTATTTTTAATTTTTAAGTTTAAAAGTCTTCCAGTAATTTTTAAAATCATTAGATTGAAAAACTAGAAAATAAGGGCATTTATCTATTTATTTTGCCAGATCATTTTGTGGATGTAATATTTTTGTAGGATAATGATAAAATTTAGATATGTAGGCCTATTTCTCATTTCAGGAAAAACAGTCTCTTTCTGCCTGTGGTAATATGAGTTATCGGTATCAATCGGTGATCAAAATCACATCATAACAGAAATTTAATTCTCGGGAAAAATACACTTTTAACCAACATTATCAACATTACAACAAACAACTGGAAAACTCAAGTGTGAATAATAAACACTATTTATCAATAAAGGTATTACATAATTACAATTGAGAACACATTTTTGTAATCAATATCCATTCAGAAATTTTCTCCGACCTGCATCAGGTTATATACACAAACGTACAATGATTATTAAACGTTGGCTCCACACACTGCCATCTCTGTTCACCTTCCTCACTGATTCGGTCCACTGATCACGGCGCTCAGCTGACTCGTTATACGCCAGAAACCTGAAGAAAGACAGCTTCCACCTACTTGAAGGTTGTGTGCTGTGCAGAACACCGCCGCACAACTCCTCATGGTTTACAACAATTTATCACAGGGACAAGTGATAAAGATAAAGCGCTGATCGCATAGCAACCGTTTGTATTCGCCGCGCTCCTGGTTGCTAGGTGCCAGCGCATACCGGATGTGGGAAGTTTCGCTCCCGAGAATTAAATTTCTGTTATGATGTGATTTTGATCACCGATTGATACCGATTACTCATATTACCACAGGCAGAAAGAGACTGTTTTTCCTGAAATGAGAAATAGGCCTACATATCTAAATTTTATCATTATCCTACAAAAATACTACATCCACAAAATGATCTGGCAAAATAAATAGATAAATGCCCTTATTTTCTAGTTTTTCAATCTAATGATTTTAAAAATTACTGGAAGACTTTTAAACTTAAAAATTAAAAATAAGAAATGAGACAAAAAATACCTACTCGTCAAAATTACGAAGATGTTTTTATCTCTGTAATATTATACAATGCATGTACAATTAATTTTGTCCATTTAATAAGAAAGAGAGAAAGAGAAAGATAGAAAGAAAGAAAGAAAAAAGGAAAGAAAGAACAGACAGTGCAGCGATGGCCACCAATCACTTCCGGGTCGTGTCTTTGTATAAGTGTTTTTTTTAACTTGCATTCGTGTTTTGTTGAACTTGTATAAGTGTTTTTTAACTTGCATTCGTGTTTTGTTTAACTTAAGTGTTTCGTTGAACTTGCATTTGTGTTTTTTAACTTGCATTCGTGTTTTGTTGAACTTGCATTCGTGTTTTTTAACTTGCATTCGTGTTTTGTTGAACTTGCATTCGTGTTTTTTTAACTTGCATTCGTGTTTTGTTGAACTTGCATTCGTGTTTTTTAACTTGCATTCGTGTTTTGTTGAACATGCATTCGTGTTTTTTTAACTTGCATTCGTGTTTTGTTGAACATGCATTCGTGTTTTTTTAACTTGCATTTGTGTTTTTTAACTTGCATTCGTGTTTTGTTGAACTTGCATTCGTGTTTTTTTAACTTGCATTCGTGTTTTTTTTAACTTGCATTTGTGTTTTTTTAACTTGCATTCGTGTTTTGTTGAACTTGTATTCGTGTTTTTTAACTTGCATTCGTTTTGTTGAACTTGCATTCGTGTTTTTTCAACTTGCATTTGTGAATTTTTAACTTGCATTCGTGTTTTGTTGAACTTGTATAAGTGTTTTTTTTTAACTTGTACAAGTGTTTTGTTGAACTTGCAAAGTGTTTCAGGTAAATGTATTAATGTTTTGCACTTCCCGGCCACCTAGATACTACTATATATATCAAATACTAGCAGGTATTAGATACTACTATATCAGATGCTACTGTAGCAGGTATTAGATACTACTATATATATCAAATACTAGCATTAGATACTACTATATCAGATGCAAGCAGGTATTAGCCAACATGAGACTAATTCTAATGTTTCTGACAACTTGGTAACTTAACCAACAACTTAGAACCAGACATGTAAGCAGCTTCAAAGCAAGTCAGTCTGTAGCAGCAGCAGCTGCACCGTAGTCACATGACGCTGAAAAGAATGCTGGGAAATGACGTTCTTCCAGAATAACAGGGACGTTTGCTGGACCAGTGCTAATGGAACAACAAAATCATGTGAGATTTTGCTGCAGGTGGCCCCAGGGTTGAAATGGTACAAATTTGTACCTTATATTACTTTGGACCCTTTTTCATCGTATATAGGTACACTTCTGGCCTCATAGAGACCAATATTGCACTATTTAGAGAACATTTGTAAAAAATGTACCTACAGGTACAGAAATGTTCCTGTCTCATACTTCTATTTTTGAGTGTGCGTGTGCTGAATAATGTGCTGCAATTCGGTGGCCGAATTTCCCACGCAGTCCTGCAGATGTGACTTCGACTGACGCTGCATCTGCGCCCCCGACAGTTTTGATACAGGAAGGAGAGAGTTGTGGTGAATTCAAACCCTGAAATGAATAGTTATGGATTCTTCTGCCGTCAGCAAACAAACAGATCAACTGAAAGACACTAAAAAGTGGAACTACAAAAAAAGAGAAAAACCTTTATCAGCGTAATAAGCAACGTTATAGCATCATTTTGTGCACGCTCCCGTACCGGCTTGGCTGGTGGCTGCAGTTACCCACAGCGCCTGTTGCATCACTCGTGAGTCTCATTTCTTAATCCTGCCCTTCGTTCCTTTAAGGACGCCTCTGCCTTTTCTGCCTGTTTCCGTGAGAACGGCTGGAAAAGTCCTCAAATTCATGTAAATGTTTGTGTTTTTACACACATTCAAGCTGCAGTTATTTTCAGCCTTTGCAATGTTTTTTAGTGGCTGTCAAACTCTAAAAGATGAATGTTCTCTGTGGACACTTGTGTGTGTAAATAAAAGAACATCTGCTTCACCTCAATGCTGCAATTTCTCTAACCCTCCATTTCAGAAAACTGCAGGTTTTCTAAAACTCTCAGCTGTTTTAGATGAAGATTAAAAACTTATTTTTGATGCTGCCTTTTCTCAAAACAATTCTTCACACTGTAACAATTATTTCTCGCATTCATCTCATTCTATTTTAGCTGTTTTCTGTCTTTATTTCCTTTTTAATGCTTCCTCTGCACCCTGCTGTAATGCTTTTATGTGAAGAACTTTAAACTGTCTTGTGCATGAAATGAGCTACACAAATAAACTTGCCTTGCTAGCGTTATCAAAATGCATGAACACAAGAGGCACTTATTATCAGAGGGTGTATTCCCTCAGATTTATCAAGACTTCCCACAGATGACTTGCTCATCAGTCCAGGCTTGCGTGTTGCTCCCTCCAGTCTCTCTGATATGACCTTGCACTCCCACCACGGTGAACAATGGACCCGCTGTCATCTGGTTCCAACACTTTCCTTTACCTGGCACTGAACCAGGAACCATCAATTCATGTGGATTTCTGCTGCTCTTAATAACACAGGGTCAGTGCATCCCACATCCGCCCATTTATGTCTAGCAGAAGCGGAGAGAAAGACCCAAAAGCACACTTGGGACTTGGATTGCTCCTTGTACTGCTTATTTGCAGAATCATGAACAACCTGGCAGATAAATGAGCTGTAATGTAGGGCAAAGTTAACATGGAGGTATGTGCATACACACTGATCTTGTCAGTGGTGGTAACTTCCTGTTAAGTAGATTGTTTATGAGCGCAACCAAGTAAAAAAAAAAAAAAAAAAAAGACGTATCACTATTTAAACACTGCAGTCTTTTCCAGTTTCAGGGGGTGAGTATCACAAGCGTCACCCTGCTTCCTCTGAGACGCCTGCTGCTGCTGCACGGGGCATTACAGTCGCTTAGATGCCCTGAGTCACCGCTTGTTTGGCAGTGCAGCGCTATGGTGACCCAGCTAAAGCCTCCTTGTCACTCCACCCACTCACACTCTTGTTGTTCTCAACTGCATCACCATGGAGACAGTAAAGTATCTGAGTAAATGCTAAGCTGCCAGTAGTAGTGTATCCACGGTTACCTCATGCAGCTGTGAGGAGGATTTCACTGTGCTGGTGAGCCCTGCAAACAGTGAGATTAACAGCAAATGTGGATATGAGATGTTTGCTCTCTGCTGGCAAAATTACTAATAAATCACAAATGCATTTGCTTACAGCTCCATCCATCAGCCTTTGAGTTGTAAAAATGCCGTGCCAGCCCCCATCCCTCCACCGCCAACGTGTAGACCAATGACCTTAATATGATCCACCTGATCCAGCAGGGCCCAACCATGCAGGCACAGTTCAGGATCCTGATGGGGGAGCATCGTGCGGACAGATGAACAGTGGGTTTGGCCTTAGGCTCCTGTGGCTCAGCCAACCGTGAACAAGAGGCAGCCGGATTGAACCGGCTCAGTGCAACGGTGCCTCGCTTCGCCTGGGTGTCCACGCAGGCTCAACGCTCAGATATTTAATCTGCACACACCACCCGGTCCTCTGAGGGAGGCTGATGTGGGGTGTGGGGTGAGGGAGCAGAGAAGAGGAAACATGAACTCAGCTTTGCTCGCATCTGTTCACCGCCTGCTCCGCTTCGGCTCGAAAACTCACTTTTACATAAAATGAGGCAAAAGTGGAAAAGATAGAGAAATTCTTTTGAGATCTTTGTACATTTCATGTACAAGACAAGTTAAAGTGCCTTACATAAAACATTAAAGACTTTGAAGCAGGATGTAGGAAGTATAAAAAAAGAAGTAAAAGAGATTTTAAAAAGAAGCATGATTTAAGATTAAAAAAACAAGAAAAAAATAAGCTCAAAAGAAACCGTGTAGATCTGAACTTCTGAAATAAAAACTATGAACAGTAAATGCAGCTGAGTTGGGTTTTAATCTAAATGTAAAATAAACTGAGTGTTTCAGCTGATCTGAGTTTGTCCAGACAGTCTTGTTCTGACTCTGATAAAAGACCAGATCCAGATGATCTCAGGGGTCTGGTGGGTTCATACTGGGTCAGGAGATCACTGATGTATTTTGGTCCCTAAACCTTTCAGAGCTTAATAAACCAGCAACACAACTTTAAATAGTTTTGTATTTAAATAATTTAATAACTAGTATAGATTTCATTGTTGGTAAATTCTGATCATTCTAAATGAACCGAGATGGTCGAGTGTTTCATGAAGCAGCTGTAAATATGTTTGTCCCTGTATTTGATAGGGGTGTGAGAAGATATCGATACACTAATATATTGAGATATTTTATGTTGCAATCTTGTATCGATAATAAAAAGCCCTGCATCAATATTTTTACGAAGGAAATCTTGCAAGATCTGCAGAAAATGTAGAAAAGTCCCCGTTTTAGCTCTGATATTTATGTGCCGTCTACACTGGAAAATACAAGTTAAACTGTGAGGCCAGGTTTTCATAGACGACCCAGTTGTTTTAGATTATAATGTACTGACTGTAATGTTTATTTTTCATTTATGTGCATTATTCAAATGCTCTTTTAAGAAGAGCCACTGTGCAGTTTATTTTACTGTTTTACTAATTTCACATTAATTGTTGTCATTTATGTGATATTGATTGACAGAAAGGGTAGGCAGTATAAACGGTATATGGTAGAAATGATATGAATTTAGCCAACGGTAAAGAAAGTTTAATCACTGCAAGCAAAGAGCATAACACTGATGTTTATTGTTCATATTTGCACTAGATATTGAAAGTTTGAAATTTATTAACAGAAAACCCCTGTAGAAATTTTCTACTTTTTAGATATAAGTTTTGCACAATACATGTTCTTAAAATTACTTTCTATACTTTTTTTAAAGTGTTTGTTCTGCTATCTGGTATGTGAGTATGTTCAGAAACAGATATTCCAGCACATACATACAGAAGAAAATAATATATCACAATAAGTGATGTTCGATATAGGCTTTTTTTTTTTTTTTTTTTTTTACCAATATCCGATATACCGATGTTGTCCAACTCTTAAATTCCGATATCTGATATCAATTGATATAGATATATGCAGAGAACTGTGAGGCTGTATCTCTCACATTTTGAAAAGTACAACTAGATTCTTCTCAGTGAGCAAAGATCCCAAAATATCCTTAACTCAGCCAGAGGAATTCATGTTGAACATCTGGCTGCCAGATATCAGATCCTAGCAGGTATTAGATACTACTATATATCAGACACTAGCAGGTATGAGATACTATCATATATCAGATCCTAGCAGGTATTAGATACTACTATATGTCAGATACTAGCAGGTTTTAGATACTACCATATATCAGATACTAGCAGGTATTAGATACTACTATATATCAGATACTAGCAGGTATTAGATACTACTATATATCAGATATTAGCAGGTATTAGATACCAACATGTGGCGATTTTATTATATTTAGTATTAGTTATTTTTTTATTTTATTTGATTTTTTTACTATTTTTATTTTCTTATTTATTTATTACTTTATTTATTTTTATTTATTTATTATACATATTTATAATACTTATTTATTTATTACTCTATTTTTATATATTTATTAATTATTTATTATTATATCTATATATATTATATCTATTATTATTATATATATTATTTTTTATTTTTATTATTTTTTATTTTTATATTATATAATATATTATATATATTTTATATTATATTATATAATATATTATATTATATTTATATTATATTATATTATATTTATATTATATTATATATTATTTTTTATTATATAATATTTTATATTATATAATATTTTATATTATATTTTATTTTATATTATATATTATTTTATATTATACATATAATATATTATATAATAATTTTTATTATATTATATTTTATTTTATATTATATTTTATTTTATATATTTAATTTTTTATTTTTTTTTATATTTTTTATATACAATATTTTATATTATTTTATTTATTATATTATTTTATTTATTATATATTATTAGTTGTTATTATTTTCATTTATTTATTAGTATTATATATTAGTTTTTATCATTTTTTTATTAGTATTATATATTAGTTTTTATTATTTATTAGATAGTATTATATATTTGTTTTTTATATTTTTTATTATTTTTATTTATTAGATATTTATATTTTTTATTATTTTTATTTATTTGATATATTTATTTTTTATATATTTTATTATTTATTATTTCTATATTTTTAGTTTTTATTATTTTTAGATATATTATTTATTATATCTTAATTATTTACTTATTAATATTTATTATTTATTATTATTTATTATTTACTTTCTTTTATATTACTTCATTATTTTTTACAATTATTATTTATTTTTTATATTATATATATCAATATTATATAATATCAATATTATTTATTTTTTATATTTATTATTTTTATTATATTTATATTATATATATATAATTTTTTTATATTTTATTATATATTATATTTATAAAATTCTTATTTTTTTATTTTTATTATTTTTATTTTTCTATTTTTATTTTTTATTTTTAAATTTTTCTTTTTTTATTTTTTATTTATTAGATTTTTATTTTATATTCTTATTTTATTTTTTATTTTTTTTTATATCTATATTTTTTATTTTTTTTTTTTATATCTATTTTATTATTTTTTTTTTTTATTTTATTTTTTATTTTTTTTTTTTATTTTCATATTTTATATTTCTTTTTTTTATTTTCTATATTTTATTTTTTTTATTTCATTTTCGTATTAGCCAACTGTTATCCAAATGTTTCTGACAACTTAACCGACAACTTAAAACCAGACATAATATAAGCAGCTTCAAAGCAAGTCAGTCTGTAGCAGCAGCAGCTGCACCATAGATCACATGACTCTGAAAGGAATGCTGGGAAATGAAGTTCTTCCAGGATACGGGGACTTTTCTACATCCTGGACCGCTGCTAATGGAACAAGATCTCGCATGAGATTTCATTTTCTTAAAATATCAGCCCAAAAGCCGATACCAATATATTCCGATATCACATTTTAATGCCAATATCGGCCGGTAATATCAGTAGGCCGATAATATCAGACATCCCTAATTGCAATATATACATCGTTACTGCACATACTTCAGATTATACCGCAATATGGATTTGAGGCTGTATCGCTCAGACATAATTGACAGTATTTTGTTATTCGTTTAAAATGGATTCAGTTTGGTCAATAAATCTGAAATGTCTTCAATGACACATATTGTGGTGTATCATGGATGAAATTTATTGTGATATATCGATTATTGAAGAATCGCATATCATCGTTATTGTAGGGAAAATATTGTGTCAGTACTGGATCGCGAGGTACCTGGTGATACTTTACCTACCACTATCATTTTCATTGTGATTATTTTAACTGTGTACCACTAATTTCAAGTAATTGTTTTACTAACACTCAGTGACAGTTAAATCTGTGTAATAAATTGATGAGACTTCATTCTTAAATCTTCCTGAACCTTCAGTTTATCTCTGGAGATGCAGAAAGGGCCGAATGTGTTAACTGTCCCTGTAACACACACACCCACGCAAACACACGCACACAAACACAACACACAAATCTCCCAAGAGACTTCCACCCAAATGTCCTTCCCTTCCTGTACTAATGTTACATAAGCACCCACTAACAGTGGCGAGTGTTTGCTGCCAGCGACAGATTCCAGTAAAATCCCACTGTCACATATAAACACAGGCCTGAATAAAGCATGCTTTCTGCTACCAGAACCACAAAGCCCCCGGGGGTTCAAGCTCCTGTCCCAGCGTCATTCAGCGGCCATGAGTCAGTTTAATTCAGTTTACCGCCATTGAAGACTGAAACAGCTGCTTGTTTTCATTATCAGAACATCATTGCTGTTTGTTAAAATTCCTCCTCCTGACCTAAATAACTAAAATACTGTTTATTTTTATTTTTCATTAAGGAAAAATGATAATTGTGAACTACAGGGTCAAAGTCTGCGAAAAACTGAACCACATCCTCAAAAACAGCAAATAGTAAAAGTCACTGACAAACTCATGTTCATACACCCCAACAGCTGAGCTACTGAGGATTTAATGTGAACAAAAGCTGTTGTGTTGTCCTCTTACATCACATTCTGTTTTTAAAACATATCAGTGTTTGTTCTAAGGCTTTATCAGGCACGTCAATTTCCAAGAATAGCTAATGTAGAATAGAGACATGATGAAATATCAATCTGTACATGGCCTTTTATAAAAGAACAAGGACTGAAAGAGGTTTAAAAATAAGTAAATAGTTTGTCTATTGAGGAAAACACTGTGTAGCGTGAGAGGATTGACACCATTCTTACATCAGTCTTCTGGATGTGAAGCCAGCAGCTTAGCTTAGCTTAGCTTAGCTTAGCTTAGCAAGCAGAGTGAACAGCCAGCTGCTCATTCAAGCTCTCATTTCACTTAGAGCTATAAGAAAATACACAGAACTGGTACAAAAATAAGAGAATCAGTCCAAAAATGAATAAACATGAAAACAATAAAACAAGCACTTCATTATCTTTGTGATGAATTAGTTGGTGCAAGCTTCATCTCCTGAGATGCTATCTCAGCTGCTGTACATCCATTACACATCAAACCTTTAGCTCTTAATGGCTGCTGTCTTTAATTACAACAACCACAACTGCAGTTTTTTCTCCGAAACAAGATGAAATGGGAGAAAGACAGTGCTGACCTAACTTGCGTAAGAAATTGGAGTTGCGTAATTTTTGATCTCACAGTGTGGGGATGCCCCTAATCCACGTTGATGAGCACCAGCACAAATGATGCTGTGGCTCTGGAGATAATGGTAATAATTGATTTTAAAAGCAGTTGTTGTCTGTCTGACCCTGTGGACCAACCTGCTGGTATTTCTGTCACACCAGCAGCATAGTAGAGGTTAATCCTTTTGCCCTTGAAGGTCCTTGTATCAGAATCAGGTCATATCTGTTATTAAACACTGTTCTCAGGAGGCTAAAGGGCACGGCCAACTGAGACAGCCTGCCTACTGCTACAATACAAATGGAAGCAGATTTGTTTCTACCCCATCAGATGGGAGTCTAAACGGAGGATTTTTATCGCAAGTTAACATTGTCAGCATAATTATCACAGAGCTGTTTACTGTTAAACAGAAGTAAAAATGCAATATTTAAAGTAGGGTTGCAGTAATAAAGTTTATTGTGGCTGCTGCAGCCAAAAGATTCACAATAACAATGTTATCATGAGGTTGAAGTGCCTGTCTTCTTTTTTTTAGTAACTCAAATTAACCGTAGGAAGTAAGGACCTTTAATAGCTGTATATGAAAATTTGCACTCTGCAAGATTTAGATTTTATCATCACATTTAGACAAGGTAAGTTTATTTCTGTACATGCCAGGGGTGGCCAAGTCCAGGCCTCGAGAGCCACAATCCTGCAACTTTTAGATGCATCCCTCCTACAACACACCTGATTTACCTCATGCATGTCATTCAGCTCTGCAGGGGCACGCTAACGAGCCTTTTACTTGATTCAGGTGTGTTGGAGAAGGGATGCATCTATAAACTGCAGGATAGGAGATTATCACGCTCCGTGCCCCGAACAGTTAGACACCCACCCCCCTCCCTCCCGATCTCAACGCCCCCTCCGCCAACAAGGAACAAGGAAGAGTGGATCGCGACCAGGAAGGCCAACTATAATAAAACAACGAGCATCAGCCGGGCCACACGCCGCAACCACACGCCGACGCCTCTCAAACACAACCAATCGGCTCGCCCACCAGGGAACCTGGACCCAAGGAACGCTCAACTTCACTCACAAGTTAGGCACGCACAGCTCAATCAACCCAACAGAGTCCGCAGCACCCTAAACTAATCGGACGCCAATCCAAGTCATTCCAGCTGCAAGGAAGAAGTGGATCCGACCGACGCCGCGGAAGGACAAACTTTATAAAACGACACCGTTTTTGTGGCCGGCAGACTGCGCAGTCGTGTTAGCAGGTTAGCATTAGCCACCGACGTGCCTAACTTGTGGCTACACACAGCACTGGCGTCTCCTTTCTTCGCAGTCCCCAGTTGTTCCACTGACGGGGAGGACAGCCCGATTTTCAGATGTTTGTGTGTTTAAGACGCACTGTAGCCGTAGACGCTAGCTGGCTAATGCAGCATGCTGTAAGTGCCGGTGTTGTGCCCCCCGGCCAACAACGTGTGTTTTATTATAAATTCGCCCTTCACCCGCGAATCGTCGCTACCACTTCTTCCTTAGACATTCAGCAGATGACTAAGATGTTTGAGTACCATTAAACAGAAACAGACAGGAACGGCTGTCGTTAACATGGCCTGAAGAGGAAGTGTCCAAATTCCGGGACTTCCGGAAGCGTGAAACCCCATTGTGGCTCTTTAGGAGCGGACTTGGACACCCCTGGTAAATATCACATTCAAGATAATTTAAAGTGCTTTATATAGAACATTAAAAGCATAACAGCAGGATGAAGGAAGAAAAAAATACAAAACGTACATAAAGAACACCATTTAGATAATCTAGATTAATTCAGACTGTTTTACATTAAGATTGCTAATTCGAGTAAGATTGCTAGTTCAAGTCCCGGCTGGGGAGGGGGGTTCGAACAATTCCAACAGCGGCCTTCCTGTGTGGAGTTTGCATGTGTGTGTGTGTGTGTGTGTGTGTGCCGTGCGCGGGTCCTCGGCCCGCCCCCCCGGCCCGGTTGCCCCCCCGAGTGTGAGGGGCGCCCTGCCTCGCGCGCCCCGGGTGACCCCGCCCCGCCTAGCCGGCCCAGCCCCCCCGTGGCAGTTGCCCGCCCCGCGCGGTGTGGCGCCCGGCCCCCCTATTGCGGTCGGGCCTCAGCCCCGCTCCCCCCCCCCCCCCCCCCCCCCCCCCCCCCCCCCCCCCCCCCCCCCCCCCCCCCCCCCCCCCCCCCCCCCCCTCCTCCCCCCCCCCCCCTCTTTCTCCCTCCCCCCCCTCTTCTCCCTCCTCTCCCCCCCCCCCCCCCCCCCCCCTTTTATTTTTTTTTTTTTTTTTTTTTTTTTTTTTTTCTTCCTTCTTTTTCTTTTTTTTCCTTTTTTTTTTTCCTCAAAGAGATTCAGTTTGCTTGTATGCTTTAGCCTACTCTGTGCCAGGGCAACTCAATTCAGTCCGCAAAGATTCAACAACCTATCAAGGCCCACACAATGACTCTGTCAAGATCCACAACAGAACTTTTAGACCTTTAAAACCTGCGTTTCTGACTCATTTTGATGGGACACCAACATTCATCATGCGCATCTTCGAGTCATCATTGCCCAGCGGCGTCCCGATGCTAAGAAACCGGCATTATGGAACTTTTCCATCCGGGACGCGGCCGTGACGTTGCAGCCGACTGTTGGCTGCGTACCACATCACGTGCTAGCGAACGGATGTGAACCAGATATGAACACAGCGGGTGTTTTGAACGCGCGTCATGGCACATTCGACAAAGGGAAACATTTCCGAAGGAAGAGAGGAAAAGAAAGAGAGGAATGAACAGAACAAGAGTCAAGATAAGACTGTCTTTGTCTGGAGTGAACCACAGTACAGGTACGATGCAAGATGGACGCTAGTTTTGCCTTTGTAGGGGGCGTGCCACTGAGAAAACTGCTATTAGTTACGATATGGGTCTTTAACTTGAGTCAGGTGCGTAGGAGACACTGAAAACCATCATAGGAGCGAACTGAACAGTCCTGCTCTGTATTTCTTTGGATTGTCACTGATTAATAATAAATAAATAATGTATTATCAAAGAACATAAAAGTTTTTTCTTTTAAATATCACAGTTATTGTTAATATTGGTCTTTCACAACATCTCCCATTCAAATTATAGTTAAAGATAAATAATGACTTTCATTTGTATTTTCTGGAAACCCAACAATTGTAATTCCTCCAAAATGATTTTTATCTCTGCCAAGAATCGCTTGAGAAATATAAACTTAAAACCTTTACTGTACACAATCATTGTGCTGTTTGTCACTAAGTTTCCCGGTCATGGGCGGCTCAACTCCAGTTCTGACTGGCAGAGATGGACACATGACACCTATGTGGACTCATTTTTACCTCTTGTTGTGATGCAGTGCTGTGACACATGGGAAATCTTTCCGTCACAGGCTTCCTCTGTCCCCTTGAAGCAGTTCTTTAGGGAAAGAAACCCTAACCCTCCCTCCCCCCCCTAACCTACCCCCCAACCCACCCTTGAGGATGTGTTTAGGGTTTAAGAAACTTTGATATAAAAAGAAAATTCCCTCTGAAGGTTTTTTTTTTTCAGCAGCATCCAAGCTGCTTTTAGATGATTAATCATGTTTTCCATTCAAGAAGTTGGACTTCTGGGGAAAAACAACACACAAATTTGCCATTTACCTTTTTAGAAATGTTGAACTGTACCTAAAAAAGCTAATAGCACTCGTCTGTCTCACACTGTTAAACAATGCCCATAATCTCAATGTCTCAATAAGAGAAAGTGAATACACTTATTTTTTAGACTTAGGTTCTGTAATCAGTGCGGGACACAACACTTACAGGCTATAAAGTCATTTATGTCTGGCTACCTGCTGCATTATGCAACCTCTGTTAACCAAACACATTAAATCAGTGTAGAGAATTTCTTTCCCTGATGGTGAAAATTTCTTTGCTGCAACTTGAAAATAATCTCATGTCAGGCTGACAAATAATTTTCAGTGCAGTTTAAGCAACATGTACAGAACTGTGACATTTTACTGCTCAAAGTACAGTTCAAACATAAACGAAGATGATGAAGAGGAAAACACTGCAATTTGCTCCAGAAAGATAACTCTGAACATTGACCCTGTTACTTAATCAGGACGTAAACTTCGGACGCTCTGCAGATCCCAACATGAGAAGTCTTATCTGCAACCTGGACTCTATTTCAGAGAATGTTTATACGCTCAGAGCCAAATGTTAAACACGGGACCGGCTACATGAGGGAGTCGCAGCTAAAAGCTGACAGGCCTCAGTGAAACGTTATTATCAGTCTGAATGCTCATGTGGAGTATGAGACCAGGGTCACCGGCCCGAGGTTGGCCTCGGGGACAACTTTGCAGTCATAAATATGTCATTTCAACCTTTTTTTTTTTTTCTGAGCGGAAGCGGAGCAATACTTTTTTGTCTCCAGTTGAAAATCATGCCAGCTCAAGACGAGGCAGGTATCCTGTGGCGACGCATTGTTCAGACAGATGTGGCAAACAACGCTGTCAGTTAGGATCTGGCTATTGTTTCCCTCAGACCCAGTTTATTGTTTGACTCGGCTAACAAAGTCATTGCCACATGCCGGGCATACCGTGCAAGGACTTCATTCTGCAGGAAAAAGAATGCACTTCCTCTGTCCCTTTTCCATATAAGGCGCCAGCCTGTGGTGGCTCTTGTATAGGGGGACACTTTTAGGGCGAAAAGAAAGAGGGAGAGTGTTACCAACATGAGACTGAAGCTTGCTGTTGTTTATAAGGAGCGTCTAAAGTGGGGGAACGCCTTGCAGTCTTATCAGAGGAGGTCAGCCAGGCTGCATGAGCCACAGGTCACCTCCAGTTGTAAACAAACCGTCCCTGTGAAGTGCAAAATGTAAGCCAAATATTTTTAGCGCACTGCTGACTGGAAAAGGAAGATATAATCTTCTGTAGCAATTTTGGGAACAGTAAACAGCAAATGTTGCTTTATAAATAACGCTTGTAAAGAGAAAGGTTGCAAGCAGTGGATAATTTTACACAGCGTGTTCGTCACAACAGTTTCTTTGTTGGAGAAAAACTTCCTGAGAAACTTCTACTCAAAATGCAAAGAATCGCCTGATTCATATAAATGTTCAGTCCCTGTAACATCATGCAGATACAGTGAACACATGTTCAAACATGGCCGTGCACTGGTTTGTTTGATTCCTGCCTGCTACACACTCAGAAATAGAGGTACAAAGCTTGACGCTGGGGGTGTTCCTTTTTTAAATACATTTCTGTACCCTTCGGTCCTGGTCCATTTTTGTGCCTTATCAAGCTGTATCAGTTAAAGAACAATTAAACCAATTAAAAATAATGAATAAAAGTCAATAAAATAGAGATTATGACAACAATTGAATAATTATCATATAAATATTAGGCCAAACACATATAATATAATTAAAACATATAATTATTACTATGATTATTATGAAAATCATAATATAATAACTATTATAACTATTTAAAAGTACTGCTTATTATAGTTATTGTACAAGCTACACACATTTTTCAATGTTGCAGGTACCCTTAGACTTAAGATGGTACAAATTTGTACTTTATATTACTTTGGACCCTTTTTCATAGTATATAGGTACACTTATGGCCTCATAAAGACCAATATTGTACTTCTGAGTGAACATTTGTAAAAAGATGTACCAACAGATACAGAAATGTTCCTGCTTGTACCTCTGTTTTTGAGAGTGTACTTACTCTACATTTTACAGACTAATCAGTTTATACCACTTATATAATTTGAATTAAACATTAAAACCACTCACAGATAAAGTGAGTACACCTAATCTTTTTATGATGTCACACTCTCCTCATCCTGGCATTCAGGCCAATGTTACGGTGTCACTTACCACGTATAGTACCATGTCAAAGTTTCAAGCTACACAGCCAAGTATACTTCTAAACATTTTAAGTTTTCTTCAGCAGGGGTTCTCCAGGATTTCAGAAGGTCACCCAAAGTTTTTCTTTGGATATCATATGCTCCTCCTCTCAGGGTAGATGAGTGTTAGAACCGACAGGCCCGCAGGAGTATCTGAAAGCAAATAAAAAATACAATCCAGCAGTGACCTGACACAGGACCTGAAAGTTGCATCTGACCTCATCAGAAATTATTTCTGTGTCAAGAGGTCATTCTCATGTCGAGAAACAGAGAAAAGGATGAAGTATGCTACATGACTCAAAAACTAAGTCTGATGGAGAGATGAATCCTCTCTGGAGTCCAGACCTCTACATTATTAAAGCTGTTTGGGATCATCAGTGAAAAAAATGCAGCCAACATCCAAAGACGAGGTTTGGGGAGTCTTTCAGGTAGTCTGGGAAACTAGATTACCTGAAGATTAAAGAAATACAAGACGCTTGTCAGACTCAAACATTGACCTCCAAGGTTAGAAAAGTGGAAACTCAGTTTTTGATGTTTGAACATTTACAGTGTGTCGCATCAATTATCTGTTGATCATTTTCAGATGATAAAGAAATGAGGAATCACTCAAGAGTTTTACACAGTTATGGCAGAAATTTGACAATTATGAGCCGTGGTGAGTTAAGATTTTTATGCAGTTAATTATAAAAATATATGGTTATTTATGGTACATACATAATGAATAAAGGGGATGAAACAAAGGAAGTGAGGAGAATAGAATCGCCTCCAGTCTGGAGAGGTCTGCTCAGCAGATCAACAGATGTGGGGTCTGTGTGAAGCTCGGAAGGACACGTGTGAAAGCAGAGAGGTTTTTATGTGGCTGGGTTCTGGCCAGGCCGCTTACGTTGTCCTGTGAGGGTCTTCTTGGTGATCAGCTCCTGTCTATTTTCCTGATAGACTGCCGGCTCCTGTGTGCATTCTTTGATGTGTGAGAACCAGATTATGAGCGTCTCACGTCTGTGAACCGGTCGGCCAGTTTGATCTTACAGTATGTCAGAAAAGCAGGTGACCAATAAAGCTACAACTTTACAGACTGAACACCCCCTAACATTTTTAACCCTTACTGGACAGAACTATTTTGGTTGCAAATGGAAACCTGCTCAGATTTAAGTAAATGTTTGGGCTTACTGGTGTCTGTGTTAACTGGCGCCTTTGTAGATCTATTCATTTATTTTTCAGTTGACTTGATTGTTTTTATTGTTTGCTTGAATTTGATGGATTTTTTCTTACTTTTTGCTCTGCATTGCATCATGTGATGTCTTCATTTTGTATAATTGATTATTCTAATTACGTTATTGTCTTGTCATGCAATACAAATTTACTCAATTTAAATGTTTTGCAAGTTTTGTGAAGATGAACTCGAACAAAATTAAATAAAATCAACTTCAGTCTAATTAAATGAATCTTTCAGAAAGCTGCTTTAATGTGAATGCATCTGGAGATGAAATCTATTTCATTTAAGCTTCCGATTTAGTTTAAAAAGAGGCTTTTTTTGCATTTAAATTGATTTTGAAATGCTGCCTTCCTATTATTATTTCACAAGTGTGTTGGGAATTGCTATAGAATGAGTCGTGTTATTAAATCTGCAGCCTATTGTTCTCTATAACATCTCTGCAGTCAAGTTGTTTACCCCAAACGGGCCATCAGCGTGATGAAAGGTTGGTTTGCAGTGTTTTCATCATTTGCAGCCGTGTGTAGAGCCGCAGCTGACTCCTGCGCCGTGCGCACCGAGAGGCGGCGCTTCTGTCTGCTTCACGACTGCTGATGTCAACCCTGGAAGTGAGTCCTGGCAGAGCACAACCCACACCAGCTCTATAAATACGTTCAGGCTGCGCTGTCCCGCACTCACTCACTGCGTAACCAAAGCCCGTGAAGCCGCTCCGGTCAGCACAGTGCGCACCGAGCAACTCATCCCCACTGAGTTGAAGGTCCACAGTTGGAGCAGTGCAACGCGAGGAAAACGAAGAGTCGAGATGTCTTCCTACGTGTCCTCCGAGTGCCGCCGTGTCAGCCCCTCCGTCCACGGCAACAAGTTCGACACGGCGCACCGCAAGAAAGCCGTGGCCAACATTTTCGAGAACGTCAACCAGGACGCGGTGATGAGGCTCTTCCAGAAAACGGGCGACATGAAGGCGGAGGAGAGAGTCAGGAGCATCTTCTCCTACACGCAGGATCCAGAGGAGACGGCGCGAGCTCTGATGGCGCTGAAGCAGCGGAAGAAGGACAAGTTCCTCCAGATCGCGGGGATGGTCCGGCAGCTGCTGAAACTGCGGTGACTGCGTTGTAGCAGTCAGAAACCGTCTGCGTCTCTATGTCGGCTAATATGAGCCGAATGTGAAAACATTCCCAATGTGACTGGGTTACCGCCGCGGGTGCAACGCACCTGACGCCTGGAGAGCAGCGTCAGGTACGGAAGAGAAAGTGCTGCGGCGGGCCACCTGGAGGGCGACAAGCTGCAGCTGTGGCCTCGCGAACAGAGGTGGCAGCGGGGAGTCCTGCCTGGAGAAGGTGGCACGAGATGATGTGACTGGGAATACAAAGGGAAAACGTGTCTTTCCCCAGACTTGAACTGATCAATGCATTGCTGTGGATGCGTGGCTGCAAGCAGCACCTTGCACAGGTGCACATCCAGAGTTGATGCTGTGCGCTGCTGTAATATGAGACTTTATGGTGCCGAAGAACTTCATGAATGCCTGTCCTGAACACATGCCTTGTCTCTGAGCTTCATTTGTTGTATGAACACTACTCATTAGTGGCCACTAATGTGTTACCAAAATGTCATAGCACAATGTATGAAACCTTCCTTTGATTGTCATTTTTAATAAATTATTTCCTTATAAACTGAAATTTTACCCTTGTCTGTCTTTATTAGGTACACCACTGACACAATTTTCCTTTAATATGTCACCATCAACTTTTAGGACACATAAGGTTAACAGCTTGTCGGCACACTTGTGGTGGAAGATATTTAGAGTAACCTACATTGGTACCAAGGGAATCACAGTGCTGATCTTCATCATTTCAAGATTAGTGAGATGTTAAACATCAGGAGAGATGTTCTGAAACTTCCTCAAATGAGGAAACTGCTTTAAAAAATTTAAATCGAATAATTTAAGCAATTAACGTCACAATAGTGTTCAAATCAAGAGTAAATGGGCTACTTCAATATTTTTGGTGTTATTAATAAAAACATCTGCCATCCAACATCCAACATGTTCTGGTGTAAGTGTAAGTCATACAGGGAAATCCCTTACACTAAACAGTTGAAATCACCATGGTAACAGGAAGCTGACCTCATGTCTTTGACATTAGTTACAGATGGATACAAGACAAAGCTATTCAGCAGTTGGCGTAGTTTTGAGTCATTTGGGATTCGTTTTCTTCTCACTATAAAAGAAAACAATCAGCCTGTGGTGTTATTCATTGTGACGCAGGCGAGGACATTAAAGGGGAATAGAGTAACTCATGAGAGGATGCGGTTAATCTTTATTGGGTTTCCCCCCACAGCGCTGTACAGTATGCCTCACCAAACCGGCGCAAACCAGTCAGGCTCAGGCTTGCCTGATAGGGGAGGGGTGGTGTAACAGCTCTCTGCACACAGCGTGTTTACATTGGAGACTATTTAATAATCGTCCCCGCTCTCTAGATAAGAGCCTGTTTAAGTAGCATTACAGGGCTTAGATGTAGGAAGGCTTTGCTTCTTCACTGTCTGATTCTTTACCCCTGGTCAAGCATAAATAACCCCTCCATTACAACAAACCAGCTACATTAACACCCCATTATAAAAGCTTTTTGGTATATTTTGTATCAGGGGTAGGGTGAGTAAGCAGGCTTAGCTGCAGACACGCAGATGAGTAGAGTGGATGCCTGCTAATCTGCTTGCTTTGATAGTCCCTGTACCGGCTCAAACCAGTTCACTGGGTTGCCGTGCATGACAACATCTGATTGCAGGCGCTCCTCACATGTGCCGAGAGATACGGGAAGCTCGAGTTTCAGTCGCCCTCGGGTGTGTAACTCAGGTGTGACGGTTAAAATAAGGGTTTGCATGCTGATGCAACGCACAAACAAATTACTCACCACAGAGAGACAATCTACTGAGAACTCCCGTGCGATGTTAGTCATGATACAGAGGACTTTTCTCTGGAGAATGTATTAAATATAGAATCATTTCTAGCTGTTTTCAAAGATGGAAATCAATTTTAAACTGGTATCCAAATTTTAATAATACAGTAAATAAACAGTTCAAATCAATGTTTTCATGAATTAACAGATTTCATGTTATGGAGCAAAACTGCAGGTAAAGTAGCAGATATAGTTATTTCAAAGTAGCCTGAGCCAGTGTTTTTAGAACATTGTAAAAGAGGAAAAAGAGCAAACATGAAAAGAGTTGAAGCTAGCTGTGACAAACAAAACTAGTTTCAGGTTAATTTGAGCTTTGTTGTTTCCATCTCACTGTTTGGGTTTGTAGAATTATTATAGTAACATGTCTTACATAGTGGCTGCCCAGTCTCCGCCACTTTACTGGACGTACACCGAAGGGCGACTCAACGTAATATCTTCCCAAGGAGTCAAAGTGATGCAGAAACTTTACCGGAGAGTAAATGCACAAATTTGGTTGAAAAGACATTGAAAAGACATCATCTCCATCCGTTGAAAACGTTGAAAAGTGAAAGGTGAAAAGCCATCTTTCAATTAGACGTTGAAAAGACATTTTTCAACGACTTTTCAACATCTAATTTTGGGCTAAATTTGGACCAAATCAGACGGTCCAAACTCAGCCCCATTTTCAACGTCTGTTTTTAGGCTTAAATATGGCTATGACGGACCGACCAGATTTAGTCCAAAAAAACAACAATGAAATGATGTCTTGTGTTTGGTGGATATAAGGTCTAGGTTAAAAAAAAAAATTGAAAGTTATCCTTTAAGCTTTGTTCACACTGCAGGTCTTATTGCTAAAATCCAGTTTGTTTGTGTCCAAAATATCATTTCCATGCGATCTCCTTCAGACATCAGTGTTCAGCTTTCTGAAATGAAAGTCATTGGATGGGGCTGCAAACGGTCCGTGCTTATTGATTGAATGATCATCAAACTCGACTGCCGTTTGTCGTGCTCCCACCCTCCTCGCATGCGCTCGCAACTCGTCATGAGCATCTCACAGTGCAGACAAACCGAGACCAACATTGCTGCTCGCTGCTCTTATCTATGCCGCTGTTTGCTCTTAAAAAGAAAAAACGGATGTGGATCAAGTCATTGAAGTGTTGGTGTTTGCAGTGAGGATGTTTTATGCCACAGAAGAAGTTGGACGTGAGATAATTATCACTTTTAGGGAACGTGGTTCCTCTGCTGTTTAATGGGAAGCTAACAAGTTAGCCACTCGGCTGTTCTCAGTTATGTTCGCCAACAACCATCGGCACACGCATTCCTGTGCTCTTGAGGCGTGGTTTCGGGGGGTGTATATTTTTTCAAATGTAGCTTGAGAGGGGGATCCCATTTTTCCAGGATCCCCTACCCTGCCTTTAAAAGAAAATATGAATAAAAACTGGCTTAATATTAGCAACAAAGCTACAATCCCAGCTCTGAATGACACGAATCCCAACTATTTGCAAAAATATCACATTTAACTGTAAAATGGCGATAACAGAGTTATGTTTAAAACTTGTTTTTTGGACCTCAGCTTGTCAACAGGAGTTATTGCTTTATGTTGTGTCACAAAGAAACTAAACAGTCGTTTTATTCAGAGTTGTTTTAGGGAGGCAACAGCCCACCACTATGTCTACCTTTAATTTAGGCAGCAAGGCTGCTGCACAGCTATTTTATCAACATAAAGGAGGTATAAAAGGTTAATAAGGTAGCTAAAACTGAATTTTAATAGTCCTGCTGGTCAGACAACCCTTTTCTCTCCCATTTCCAACCTTAATGCTAGCCTTATCTAAGCTAAGCTAGCATTAGCTCTTAGAGAAATGTGAGACTTATAAGTTAGCAGTTTGTCTTCTTTTCTGGTTCAGCACAAGAAAAACAGCCACAGAAAACAGTAAGGAGACATTTTTCAACATACTTCACCGCAACTGAAATTGAGAAAAGAGTCTAATTGTAATTTGTGATGATTGTTTTCAGCTGAGGTTATCAGTTTATCTCCTGTTTATTGCTCTGACTATTTTTGCTCTTTTATCTTGCAGCTGTCCCTTTTGTTCGCCTCGTGTATCTCTCACCAGGCGGCTTTTTTTATTGGCTCCCTTTCCCCTTTTAAGGCTATCCAATTGTTTCGGAAGAGAAAGATAAATATTCAAGGTAGTGGTCCGAGCCATCTTTGCCTTGTTGGCAGCAGTGAGCAGCATTGGACGCAAGCTCGTCCTCTCCCACCCTCTTCCTGCCTTTCATCGGCCTTAGAAACGGCAAATGCTTTGATGTCAACAGACACTGTGGCAGACAGCCTGACAGTAACCGCAGGGAGAGGAAGGTATAGACTGGAGATGATTGAGGAACAGGGTCAGGCGTACCATGACGTTATAGAAATGAGGATATAACAAAAAGTCTGCAAAAAATGTTGTATTTCTTTGTTTTATTGTAATTAAGTTTCATTTCTCCTAATTTAGGTGTTTTTTTGCGCTGCATACTTTTGGTTTTCTTATAACGACAGCTAGAGTTAAATAGAGACAGAGCCTGGGGGAAGTGAAAGAGAGGTGCTAGATTAGTGACTACAGGCAGGGAGTGGCAGTCAACTCAGTTCCAGTGCAGACCGGTTCAAACCGAGGTCTGTGATGAGGAAACTAAGCATGAGCAGCCCACAGGTTTAGGATTAGTCAGCGTTCAGCTTGATGATCCTTCCAAAAACATTATCAGCCCCCGGAGCAAGTTGGAGGGTTGTCTGATGAAATGGTGCAGGCTGTGACACTTGGCCACTTGTATATTAACAAATGACTTTTTCTGAGTCTATGTTTAGCATGTTTTTATCATAAATACAGGCAAAACGCTGGATGGTTCCCGAGCAATGCATCAGACACAGATCCAGACTCCAGATAGTTACTGACAAAGATGATTAATTTATCAGCTATTAGAAACCCAATTTTTATTCACTATGCTTATTTTAAGAGGCTTTTTTAAACAACCCTTCATCCAACCATCACTAGTTGCTTTTATGGAAATACGCTGAGTATTTGGAGATGTTTAGCTTTCTGTGATGTGTCTATAATTCATCATCTCACTGTTTAATGTCTGGATGTGAATGATCCTACAAATAAAGCTGCATACTATGATTCAATAGGATTTACTATCAATTAGAGGTTAAGGGGAAGAAAAATGCATAATAAGAGCCAGTATTTGAGAAAACTTCTGGGAAATGTATGAAGTACTGTAACATATTACTATGACCTGGTCCAACAAACACTGCTGAAAGGTTGACGCCTGATAATTATGGTAAGTTTTTAATTCAGCACTCACTTGTGATCTCAAAGTTTGTTCTAACACGTAGCAGATGGGTTGCAACAAAAATTTCCGGTTCTCAGCAAGCTTCCCTCAAGCACTGAGAAGGATGACTGCGTGACTATTTCTGCTGTTTCCTGTAGAACAACAAATTACAAGCAAAATTTTTTTTAAACTTTATTTTAAAGACCTACAACAAGACTTTTCGACCTTAAAAATACGTGTTTCTGACTCGTCTTGATGGCACACCAATATTCATTATGCTAGAGCTGTCACTGCAGAGCCGGCTCTAGACTTAGCGGGGCCCTAAGCAGAATAATGTTGGGGGCCCTACACCTTCATGCATGAACAAATTCTTTTGGGAAGACGCAACACCTTAAATAATAACATAAATAATGTGTATTAACTTACAACATAGTAAATAAACTATGATAACATTTACTAGTGATCGTGGTGTTAATTTGCCGAGTTACGAGTTTCACAGATTGCGATTTGTTGCGGCAGCGTGCGTGCCAGCAGAGTGTGGAGAATGCTCCCATGAACTAATGGAAAACAGCACGCGTTCTTTCATTCATTTGCCTTTAAAATGGTTGAAATTGCAGGGTTTTGCAGCACATAATGCCTTAAAGAGAGGCCTATTCATTCTGCCCTTGTCACTCCCATTATATGTATGTGATAGACGTGTATTGGACGTTTATGAAAATACTGACCAAATCGTGTCCTGTACTGGTTCAATACTGTTTGTATTGAACCAGTACAGGACGCGTCTTGTATTATATGGACCATCACTATTGAACCAATAAAATGTCGGGACATGACGTTCCTACTAAATAAGGAACAATTCTGTATTTTACAGGATAGTTGACAACCCTTGACAACAATGTGAATAAAGCCCATAAAGCACCCATTGAGACAAACTACTTCCTTAGGGGGCCCCCTAGTGGTGCGGGGTCCTAAGCGGTCGCTTTGTCTGCTTTATAGACCATTAATAGAGAGGGACGAACCTTCTGCGACGTCTCCTGTTGGTTTCTGAACAGCTTAAAGTGAAGCCAGTTGGGCGTGGTCCACCGTCGCCATGTTGCCGTGTCACGTGTGTCGTCACTCCCGGAAAATACGAAAATGGGCAAAGGCAAGGACGCTCCGAGCCGTGGGCCAAATGATTGACAGCTCTGACGTACTGTGGACTAAACGCTAGCCGAGCTACCTGGAAACTAACAGGAGCTAATGAAGATTAGTCCCCTAAGCGGTGGTGTGAAGGTAAGACACACTTAGACTTGCTATTAGCTGACTAAAAAAACTCATTAGTTAAATTCTCTCCCTCTGTAAGGTTACCTTTTCAAACAATATCTGTATAACTGGCCAAGTAAGCAGGTATTGATTAAAACTGGGTCTCTGAAACTCTGTGACATAATACTGTAATCATTACAATCTTTTCATTTGTCATAAGCTTGAATGACAGACAATCATATATGACTTATGATTTCCAAGAACACCCACACACACATACACGTTTGTTTTTATATCCTCGTGGGGTATATCTATTGACATAATGCATTCCCTAGCCCTGACCCTAAACCTAACGCCCATAACTGATTGCCTAAACCCAACCCTTGCCCTAATCCTAACCAAAACCTGATTGTAACTTAATCTCCAAAACCTAATCTTGACCCTAAAAATGGGGTTTGTACCCGGGGGACCTCCCCACGAGGGCAAGACGTCCCCACGGAGATGGTACAAATCTGGAACATTGTCCCCACAATGTTGCAAAAACATGCCCATGGACACGCACACACACACACACACACACACCCATGCACACACACACACTCACACACACACAAACAGTTTTCAAAATTAATTTTCATTGTGTCCTTCATTATATTAATTTTGGGGTCAAATGCAGTCGGCCCCAAATATTAGTAAGTTGTATCAGCCATCAGCTGAGGCCGATGAGACAATATCAGCATTAGCCCTAAAAAATCTGTATCAGTCAATCCCTAGTTTAGAGCATGAAATGACTCGGGTAAGGTTGAGTGAAGAGCCTTCATGGCTTTAATCCTTCACAGTGAAAAAGATTTAAACTCAATTACCCAGCCTGGCAGATAGCAGACTATCATTTGGGGGGTTTCTAGCCTGAACTAAAGTGCCATTTTGACGTAATATGGTGTTCATACACTGGCCTGATGAGACTCTTCTAATGATACCCAAAAAGAAACCACAGTGATTTAGATTTCCTGGAATAGAGAACTTTTCATTTGCTCAGAAAAACTCTGATAATTTAGCTTTATTATCAGTTGCAAGCTGTGAGAGCTTAATCTAGGCATTACAGTGAAATTAAATCTGAGCCTGCTTTGAATGACTGTTTAGCGTGTCACACTCAGAGCCCAACCCTGAAGTCTAATTCACAAAGTTGAGTCAGTGAGTGTAGCGTGTTCCCAATGACTGAATGTAAAACACTGCCCTGTTTTCTGCACACAGACAGATGAAGTGATGTCAAATCCATCCGGAAAGAAGGTCAAATGTATGAAAAGAAGAATGCAGGAAATGAAAGGGCACTGGCTGAGTTTTCATTGAAGCGCCGGCCTGTCTGGCTCATCGCTTTTCCCACAGAGGCCCCAAGTGTGTAGTGGAACCTTCCGGAGAAGCTTTAATGACAATGCAGGAGAAATCTGCTTCATATGAAATGCATTCCTCAACATTAAAAAAGGGTTCCTGGAATTAGATGCATTTGTAGCCTCTGATTGTCACCGGATTGATGTTGCCCCCACAGGAGCAAAGCTTTGTTGATTTTGGAAGCGTCATGCGGTGTGCGCTCCTGGCACTGCTGTGTTATTTGCTTTGGATTCACATTAACATCACTGTACAGGTTGCGTCAGTAGTCTGCGTAAAAAGTGACCCCTGCCTCGTGGATGGCACCTGCAGAAGTTCCCAAGCAGACACTGTGACGCTTCATCCACGTCCCAGAGGAAACTTTCAAACCAACATGGCAGCTCTGCATCACACCCTAGCTTGCGACAGCCTTCCTGACGCTGTGGCAGAGTGTTGATCTGACAAACATGTGATGGATGCCACAGTGTGGTGGACAGAAAATATGACCATATATGGCAACAGCGCTTTTGTTCCAAGGAAACAGTTTCCATGTGGTGTGTTTGACAAATTCAGTTTTTTTCCCTGGAAATGTGACATAGCATGTTCCTTTATAGAGGACTTCACTGCTGAGCTTAAGCCCAAACAACATGATTCAGAGTCTGTGTGTGGTGATACACAGTATCTAGGTGATACTTTTTGCTTCCACATCATGATAAATCCAAACCTAAGCCTGGAAGGACACACCAACTCCAGCCAAACTGCGTCTGGTACATTTCTTAAAGTCTCAAGTCAAATATTGTGAGTCTGTTTAATGTTCAGATGGAGTTTTGGAGTCAAGGTGGGACTGAAACAAAACATCCTAAAGCGGGTTTAATAAAACTGTAAATCAAAAAGTATTAATGATTTTAAACCAGTTCAGAGGTCAGTTGCTTTGTAAGTGTTTGAAATAGCGTTTTGAGCCGATTGCTAATTTTCCATGCTAAAATTCTCAAAATATCACTGATAAAGGTAACATTTACAGTAATGGTACAAATATACTTTGTGCAACACATAGGAACTAATGCATTAATTAATGCAGCATCTATCATGAATTCCTGTTGCTCACCATGAACTAACGATGATCTCAATGTGGATTTATGTGATTACTTCACACTTAATAGATCATCAACCGATAAACATTAATTCTTTGGTAATTCATGCATTCATAGATATATAGACAAATTTTCCAGTTTAGACTAAAATATACTATAATTCATTTCATACCAATGATTTTTTTCCCCCCTTTTTTAAAAATATAATTGTACAAAAACTGTAAACAACAACCATCACCATGACAGGTAAACCAGCTATTTTATGCAAACCAAAATTATATTTTTTAGATGAAGAAATAGTCTTTTTAAAAATATTTTCAATATATGATATATATGATATATTTTCAAAATAAAATTTCCTTCCACTTGGTTCCAAGTGCATTTCTGATATGTTTTGTTGACTCAGACATGAATTACTAGTTACTTCATATTCATTTTGAAGTAACTTTACGTTTATCTTGAAATCATCATTAAGTAACGATGAAATCTGAATGGGTAGGGATTTACTTATAATGAATATATACTAATAGACCGACATGAACTTCTTTGGGTTAGTCTTGCATATAAAAAAAAAAAAGAAAAGAAAATCAACAGTATGAAAATAATTATAGTATATTTTGGTCTAAACTGGAAAATTTGTTGACATATAAATGAATGCATGAAATATCAACGAATTACTCTTCATCAACCGATGATCTATTAAGTGTGAAGTAATCACATAAATCCACAATGAGATTATTAGTTCGTGATGAGGAGCAGGAATTCATGATAAATTATGACAGTATATGATTTGTGTCACTGTAAAGTGTTACCCTGATGGTATAATCATTAAAGATAAGGCATCACTGAGCAGATAAAGAGGAAAAAGGAGAAAAAGGACACATTATGCAACAACAATGCTTGTTTTTGCAGAAAAGTCTTCTCCCTCCCTCCTCCATTTTTCTTAGTTTGCATTTTGTAAAAACTCAAATTACCAAAAACAAAATGCTTAAATGAATATGGATTTTGTTAAAGCACTTAATGATTAGAACATGAGTGTTTTCATGGAAATCCAGCAGAGGACTGCTGAGATAAGATAATTAAGTCCAGACTAAAGGTGACCAGTCATGCAATGTTGCTGAAAAACTGATAACATGACACCGTTGACCATGCTTGGCTAGCATCTTTGCACTTGCAACCCAAAGTATTTAATATACACATACACACAGATGTAATGGAAATCTGTAAATTTGCTGGCGTTGCTCGTCCTTCTGTCATTTTTGTGCCGGGATACAAAGCATCTTGCACAATTATGAAACTAAATAGCTGACAGCTGATAGTGTTCCTTTATGATCCGCTGGGCGTCGTGCTGGCGGTGGAGTCTCTTGTTGCAAACATTACTTGCACATAAAACTGACCTCGTGGTATTAATGGGCCCAGCGTGGGGAATTAGTGCTGTGTAAGCAGAGATGGAGCAACCCGGAGGGCTGAATCTTCCCTCAAATGTCCTGACCTTTCTTAACCTCTGCCTCTGTAACTGTCCGTCTGACAGGACGGTCTGTTCTTTGAGTTAGTGCGAGATGACTTCCTGGAGTTACGGCAGAGTCATGTCCAGGGCTTGGTCAGGATGGGGGCCTCTATTGTTTGCCTGTATCAGTGTGTGATTGTAGGTTGTGTAAGACTCTGAGTGTGTGTGTTTCAGGCAGATCTGGAGAAAGCCCTTTCCTGTGTGGCGCTGGAGGCTCCTTGTAGGGCTGGGCGGCCGGCGGCTCCGCAGACATGCTGTCTCGCTTCAGTTCCACCACAAGGCCTTACCATTGTTCTACCCCTCACTCCCTTTGTCCTGTCCAGTCTGCCAACCCCCCTGCCCGCCCTCCAGCACCTCCACCCTCTCCTCCTGTCTCTTGCCCTGCAGGTGCAGCTGATCTGTGGCCCAGAGAAGGAGGAAGCGCAGGCCTAGAAACAATAGCGGTCCTCTGCTCCTATTTATACATCAATTCTTTATTTTATCTTTGCATTTGACAGCCTATTTTGGGTCTTTGACATCAGTTTGTACAGTTTTGTAACCACAGTGGATTGTAAAATCCCCACTATCAGCATATAAATACCGTTATGATCACCTTGTTGTTGCTGGGATTCCCTTTTGTTCTGGGGTTAAAGTACATTTAGTATTGCAGCAGTGCTTCATGTTTACTATCACTTACAGATGCAGTATATTGACTTCTTTTTATTATGTATCTGAATGTACCATGAAAATAGCCCATAACTGATAGCTTTATATTTCAGTAGCATTACCTTATCAGAGTTCAGGAGTTAAAACAGCCCCAGCACTTTTGCAGGAGAAGCAGGGAAACACCACAAGAGGAGCAATAAATGTGCTGGATGGTATAATGAATGGAAGAAGTTGAAGGGCAGGCGATGTTATCTTTTTTGGCCAAGTGCAATGTTTCATTGATAGCATCCTTATGGGTGTTCTAGTGCTTACGAGATAGTGCACATGAACACTGATGATATAACACAGATCAAAGTGCCTGGTCAGTGTGGCAGACAGATAACGTGTCACAGGGCAGCGAGTACATGCCCTTGGTGCAGTGCAGCAATTCTGAGGGCTTTCTCAGAGTTATTGTTTTTTCCCCCCCCCCCCCCCCCCCCCCCCCCCCCCCCCCCCCCCCCCCCCCCCCCCCCCCCCCCCCCCCCCCCCCCCCCCCCCCCCCCCCCCCCCCCCCCCCCCCCCCCCCCCCCCCGACTCTGACATACTGATAGTGGAGAGTGACATTATTCCTGTACAGTCACATGTCAAACCCGGCCAGTAGCGTCCTCAGACTCGCTGACTGGCACGCTAAAACTGCACAGAGGAAACTACTGGACAGCTTTTGTTAACTTTTACCTAAAACGTGTTAAACTGGCCTATAGATTACTTGTTGATTTAGAAATCCCCCAAATGTCTGTTTTTCCTGATTCACCAAGTTTGCTTTTTATAACAAGGTGTGTGGGGCATGATAGCGTTGTAAAGTTATGGTTTTAAAGCTTTACCTCCTTAGGGAAGTGAAATGTACCCAAACAAAATATGAGTGTCTCAAGACTGTGCAGTAAACAAGGAACCAGCATGAGTAATACTCTGCACATGCATTCCTTTATTGTTTTGTTAGGACACCTGAGCAATTCAAAGTATTCCAAAAATGTAAATGTTTATTGGTATAAATTGTTTTTACTTAGTCAGACGACTGAACACGTGAGAAACTGTGACTGAAAAGCAGCCAATGTGTCAACTAGAGGCCATTTAAAGTGTTTGCAAACTGTTGCTTTGCTCTGATTTTATAGCCCGAATTTCATTGGACAAATCAGGATCACAATAACTACAAGATGACATTGTCTGTGGACATTTGGGTATTTATGAACTACTGGTCAAAAGTTTTAGAACCCCCCCCCCCCCCTTCTTTTTTTTTCAGCCCAGTGATGATACAAAAAGGTAAAAAATGAGCTGCCAGAGGTTAAAAAACGGGGATAAGGTCTCCCTGCACTGAAAAATATTGTACATTTCTGAATTAAACAAAAGGGATTTTTCAGGCAGCAAAAATTGAATCCACAATTGAAATCTGTTTTGCAACAACAGAAGAAGTTGATCAAGTCTTAGTGCTACCATTTCCCAGAGCTCTCCCAACTTTTATTGATTACTTACAACCACATCTCTTTCCATGAATAACTGGAAAAATAGGGGTGTACCCTATATATATGAATACCAGTATTTCATATATAGTTTTTCCCCTCAAAGAAAGTTAGAAGTTGCAGAATGTCCCAAAAACATTTTCACCTGCATAGCAGCATTGAAGATTTTGGTCAATAAATTGATTTTCCTTCCATGTATGTATGGGACAGTGACAGTGGTTCAAATACATGGCCAGATTGAGCTATTCGTGTAACTCAACTCAACTGTGCATTTAAGTGAACCTGATGCCCATTCTGCAGCAGACAGTGCAGTACACTCGGTTTGGAGAATTTGGGATTCATTTTGATGCTGTTGAGAATGGGGCATCTCAAACAATCTAAACCTCAAATGTTTGTGCATATCTTTGCATCAGCCCGTTGTTGACTGTGTGACCCCAAATAACTCAGTCACAGAACATTCATGGTGCTACAAGTCATTGATTGGTGCGAGCTCTACAGATCCTGCTACTGATCAGCTTTAACCCCCAACGTCCAAAGCCAACTACATAAACATAGATGTATTTGGTCCTAAACCATTCAGATAGACCAGCAACAGAACTTCAAAGTCCCTCCTATGATGGACAGCCAGTGTAAAGACCTCAGAACGGGACCAAAGTGGTCCACTTAGGGGTGTCCAGCTCCGTCCTCGAGGGCCACAAACCTGCAGGTTTTCCATGTCTCTCTTCTCCAACACACACCTGACTCAAATTCATAGGCTTTTAGATTCATTTAATTTGAGTCAGCTGTTCTGGTATAAGGAGGCATGGACAACAGTCAGGACACCGGCCCTTGAGGTCCGATTTTGGACACCACTGACTTAGTGAGAACTCGGGCATCAGAATTCTAATTGAGCTGCAGCTGAAATGAAATGAAAACACAATCAAGCCAACTAAAGATGAACGCATGGACTAGTTTTTCCAGGACCTGCTAAGACGTCAGATTTTTTATCCTCGAGATGTTCTTCCAATGATAGAAGTCTAATTTAGTGATTGCAAAAACACTGACCATCTTGAAAGGATAACTGTCTTTTTTTTTTCCAACCTGGACCTTATTTGTAGGAGTTCAAATGTGCATTTACTCTCCGGTAAAATTTCTGTATCACTTTGATTCCTTCTGACGATATTAGATCAATCAATCGCCCTCCGGCGTACATCCATATAATGGGAGAGAGGGGGCAGCCTCTCTGTCAGGCATTATCTGCAGCAAAACTCCTTCATTTCACCAATACTTTAAGGAGAATGAACGTACAAATGATTACTATTGTCCTGTGTGTTCAGAGTTTTGCGGATTGTGGTTTGTTATTGTCTAGGTAGCAATCCCACCACAAGAAAACAAAGCTAAAGAGCAAATTAGAGGCAGGGGGAGTGGGAGTTGCATTCAAACTCATCACTGCACAAGAGTAGAGGCCCAAAGGCACGGATTGAGACAGATTTCACTTGCACAAGTCTAACGTTTATTTTCAGGGTGGAAACTTCAGACTCTACCTTTAAAGTATTGGTGAAATGAAGGAGTTGTGCTGCAGAAAATGCCATTTTTTTAAGAGGCTGCCCCGTCTCTCCCATTATACAGTACGGATGTACACCAAAGGGCAACTCACTATAGTCTGATATCGTCTGAAGGAGTCAAATTGTGATACAGAAATTTTACCGGTGTGTAGATGGACGTGTAAACTCCTAGAAAAAAGGTCTGGGTTGAAAAAAAAAAAAGAAAGTTATCCTTTAAATCCTTGCAAAAGCAACATAAATGAAATTTTCCAAAATAATCTGACACAACCCCCGATAAAGTAACAAATGAACAAGTATCAGATGCAAACATCTGGTGTTAAAAGCTTCTCGTTCAGCGCAGCTTAGCTTCCCCATAAGGATACTTTCCTGAGTCTAAACTTTGGCATAACACTAACAGCTCATAAATTCTTTACATAACTCTCCCTTAAAAACATAAATATCCCTTCAACTCCTCCTTTCCACTTAGCTTCGTCCTGTGTTCGTAAATCCATTTGCTATTGTTTTTTTACTGTTGTTTTTAGGCTGTTCCTGTTAGGCGGTCATGTGACACGGCATGAATCATATCACATAAACAGTAAAAAGTGAAATACATAACATGGGCATTTTGTAAGCATGTAAGTTTGTACATGCATGTTAGTTTTGACTTTGTGATGGAGCTGCGCCTTTCACCGTATTGACATTCTACATATTTGAAGCCAAATAAACACTGATGAAAATGATAAAGTGGATGCTATCATGCAGGGAGGTGCAGAACAGCCGCATCTGTATGGGGAGCAGATGAACGCAGACATAACTATACAGTTAAGCAAACCATTAACAAGCAGAACTGTGTGCGTCTACATCCTCTGCCTTCCTGGAAATCACTCTCAGACAAATGTTCACAGCTCCAGATGAGTTGCGCAAAACAATAGATACCTACAAAACACACACCTACTCGCCATCACTGGGCTGAGACAGGATCTTGATTAAGCAAAGGGAAACAGATAAGGCTCAATTGCTCTGTAGCTGATCCGTATCTGAGCGGGCAAACGTCAGGCATTACGCTACTGAGAGGACGGATATGCAGTTCGTCTGCCCCAGTCACGCTTTGGTCAGGGCTGCGTTTACATCTACAGTCTACAGCAGCAGATAATGTCTCCAGCAGCTGCTGCGGGCAGTTCATTAGGTCGTCCAGCACAATGAGCGATAAAGTGATTTTCAAGTGAACAATGCACTTTGTTCCCATGAAGTGCGATGCATCGTCTGCCTCCTCCAGTTATCTTGCAATTTGATCAGGCAATATCGAGCGAGCCATATCCGACAATCACCGCACAGATTTGAGAAATACTCTGACAGACACAGCGGCTCTTTCTGCAGCCTCCACCTGAACTCTTTCACTTTTAAAGGTACAGCATGTAAAAATGACTGTCGTCTTGTGGTAAAGAAAAGATGTTTTCTTTCAAATGACTTCATATTCCAGCACTGTTGTGAATGTATGGTGGCTGTTAGTGGCCAAAATTCTCCCAGACATAAAGATGTTTTCATCTGTGAGTGAATGCATTTGTCTCAGGTGTACTGTAGCTATGACTGTATCATAAGGAACTACTTTTGAAAACTTTTAAGGCGTTACGTATCCCAAACAGTGCTCTAACTCCCATTAAACAAAACTGGTACAGCACTTTGGAAGTTCAGAGGGTTTTTACTTCACACATATTGTTTTGTCCATTCAGGCACACCGTAGTAAAAATGGTGGCAGAAATATGGCAGCTTCCATGCATGTGAACCCGCATAAAGTAGATATAAATGACTAATTCTAAGAAAATAAACACATAACTATTCTAGTGGAGAAATTACATTTCAATAGAAACAAAATTTTGAATTATACATCACATTTTTCTGCCACTGACCTTTGGTTTTGTTACACACTGCACCTTTAAGCTATTCACTTTTCAAACTTTCACATTCAGCAAAGATCTAAACTTTCTAAACAAAGCGTGATTTGAAGTGATTTAAAGATTTTCACCCACTTTTGTGTAATTGAAGTGTTTAATTTAATGTTTAAATTTCTAAAATGAATGAGTCTACAGCTACTGTATGTTACTGAAAACTATAATTACACCCAGGGGAGTTTTAAGCTGAATGTTTGGATCAGCATGCTTATATGTTGGCATTATATGCAATCTGGGATTAGTCTTATCATGTTTGCATTTGTGCATCAAGACAAAACTAATGTGAGAGGCAGAATTTGACGTAGTTATTTGAAGTAAATCAAATGATTTAGCTTTTTGAACATTGGCCTTTGTAGTGTTATTGAAGTTTCAGTCATTTGTAAACCATGTGGTCCTTGCAGCCCCGCTCAGTCAGCATAACCTCTCTAAACTCCCCTCATATATACATTCTGTCCTCCCCTCTCTGCTTTGTTCTTCAGCCCCTTCTAGGATGTGGGAGACTGTGTTTATCGTGGCCTATAATCAACATCACTTTGATAATCAGAGCGAGAGGGAGGCAGGCGGTAGTCGTAAGACCGTGACGGTGGCTGATGAGGGCTTTTAATCTTGCTACTCATGCCAGCTCAGTGCAGCAGTGACGATAAAGACTTTGGCAAACTAGTGAGGTCACATGTTGATAGTATGACCGGTACAGACAGGAGTTAGTTGCAAGAGGGCCTTAACAGGTCTCTATTGCTGGTAGCCATCAGGGATGACATGACCTGAACTGCCTGTGAGAGGACAAACAGAAACATAGGAAATAATACAGTCAGAAGCCTTGAGTAGGGAATACAGTCATGCTCGAGATTATTGACACTCTCCAATTAAAGAAAAGGCTAAATTCACAATAATTATTCAAATAACAACAAACTAACAATAAATAAAAATTCACAAAATTATAATTTAGTGAAATAAAATATAACTTTTGAATTGTGGTAGGAAGCAATAATTAAAAAAACAAACAAATGAAACTGGCCCAGTCAAGAAATCACTTAAATAGGACCTGCCTGACGAAGTTAAGTTGACCAAAAGATCCTGAAGTACTAGACATCATGCTGTAATCAATAGAATTCAGGAAAACAATGAGAAAAAAAGTAATGGAGATCTATCAGTCTGGAAAAGGTTACAAAGTTATTTCTAAAGCTTTGGGACTCCAGCGAACCACAGTGAGAGCCATTATCCACAAATGGTGAAAACATGGAACAGTGGTGAACCTTCCCAGGAGGCCGGCGGCCCAAAATTACCCCAAGAGCACAGCGACAACTCGTCCAAGAGGTCACAAAAGACCCCAGAACAACATGCAAAGAACAGCAGGCCTCACTTGCCTCAATTAAAGGTTGAATATGCAACATTTTTATTAAAAGCTATATTTTTTAAAAAAATAATAACTCCACAGGTCGTTTGGGGGATACAGAATGAAAGTACAACTTTTCCTAGAAAAATTCTATTTAGCCTAAAAGTAATTATAAAATAAATTTTTACGGGTTTGCTATTGGCATTATATTTACGTCTATAAGCCAATACATGCCGCCATTGCGGGTTGCCAAATACGATCTCTATGTGGCATCAATATTTTGGGCACAGTCAGGCTGGTAGAGGGGGAAACAGTGGAGATGATGAGTGAAGCAGCTGCTTCATAGTCCTGGAGATATTGTTATCTGTTTCTGAGGAGGAGTGAACTGAGAAGAGCAAAACCTGGTGTAAATTTAGGTGAAGACTTCACTAAATGGACCCACATAAACGTTTTCCACAGCGTCAAAACACGGAAATGGCGATTTTTCTCCTGGCTCGGTAAGCTAGCTTGTTTGCTAACGTGGCTAATGTGGCTAACATTAGCTGTCAGTTATAAACTCCTGTGCGTTACTTGCTGGACATGCTGCAGACTATTGGTCACTTGCTTATCGGCAGCGAGCCTGGCATCCCAGCAGCTGGAGTTGTTTTTCTGCTGTTGCAACTACAACCTAGACACACGTGATGTCGCTGTTCCGTCCGTATTCCATATTCAACCTTTCAGGTCAGTGTTCATGACTCCACCATAAGAAAGAGACTGGGGGGCAAAAATGGCCTGCATGGCAGAGTTCCAAGGCCAAAACCACTGCTGAGCAAAACGAACATAAAGGCTCGTCTCAGTTTTGCCAGAAAGCATCTTGATGATCCCCAAGACTTTTGGGAAAATACTCTGTGGACTGACGAGACAAAAGTTTAACTTTTTGGAAGGTGTAGGTCCCATTACATCTGGCGTAAAAGTAACACGGCATTTCAGAAAAGGAACATCATACCAACTGTAAAACAGGGTGGTGGTAGTGTGATGGTTTGGGGCTGTTTTGCTGCTTCAAGACCTGGAAGACTTGCTGTGGTAAATGGAACCATGAATTCTGCTGTCTACCAAAAAAATCCTGAAGGAGAATGTCCGGCCATCTGTTCATGACCTCAAGCTGAAGCGCACTTGGGTTCTGCAGCAGGACAATGATCCAAAACACACCAGCAAGTCCATTTCTGAATGGCTTAAGAACAACAAAATGAAGACTTTGGAGTGGCCTAGTCAAAGTCTCCACCTGAATCCCATTGAGATGCTGGGGCATGACCTTAAAAAGGCGGTTAATGATGGAAAACCCTCCAATGTGGAGAATTACAACAATTCTGCAAAGATGAGTGAAACAAAATTCCTCCACAGCGCTGTAGAAGACTCACTGCCAATTATCACAAACGCTTGATTGCAGTTGTTGCTGCTAAAGGTGGCCCAACCAGTTATTAGGTTTTTCCCCCCTTAAAAGTAAAAATCTCCATTTAAAAACTGCATTTTGTGTTTACTTGTGTAATCTTTGTCTAATATTTAAATTTGTTTGATGATCTGAAACATATAAGTGTGATAAAAATGCAAAAAAATAAGAAATCAGGAAGGGGGCAAGCAGTTTTTCACACAACTGTATTTTTCTGTTGTTCATGAGTCAAGAGTCTGACACATTACACCAGTTTTAAAATCGCTGCTTTGGCTCCCTGCGCATATCAGGCATTGGTGGAGTGGGGGGGGGGGCGGCTTAGGGGGCTTAAGCCTGGAATGATTCTTCAAAAGTCCTGGATCTTTTTTAAGGTTTCTTTTTTCTGTTTTTTATTTTTTAGATTTGATTAAATGATTTCTCATCAACTACAATATGTGTAAAACATAATAAAATTGGGACGCTGCATGTCGTTGCTAGGCTCCCCCCTCTCTAAACTTGGTATGGTCCAAAACTGTGGCATTTGTGTGCCGTGCGCGCCTTGTGTTAGCACTTCACCTCACAAGAGCACACAGCCCAGCCTGCAGCAGCTCCCACGTGCTCGTTGATTCACAGCATCAGAGGACGTTAATCGAACGTTCATCTGGTAGGTACAGTAGTGGTCACGCGTTATATGTAAACAAACCCGTCATGAATGACGATGGTGTGTCCGTTACTTTTCCCTTGTAGTTTTTTAACAGTCAGATGTCATTGTGTCATTATGCAGTGAGCACAGATGTGATTGTTTCAACAAGATGAGTGAACGTAATTACTGAAATAGTAATATGGTGCGTTAAGCATTGGCTTATGAAACAATTGACTCAGCCCAAAAAATTTCCTTAAATTTATAAGTAATTTTAACTAACTTTTGAATATATATAAACATATACATTAGGCTATATATACTATTTTTTAATAATTTGCTAACCATGAACATCAGGTCCTTTTTTTAAAAAAAATAGAAAAGCTCAGATGAGCGAAAACAACTAAAGACAATTTTACAATGATATCATATGTCATATAACTTTGGATAATAATAATTTGCTCCGGTTGATGTAGGAATGAAGGACAAAAAGAGAGAGAGATAGTAGTAAGAAAGAAAAATGCCAGCATGAGCATTTAAGAACATACGTACCCTAGTTTGTGTACTTTCTTTTGAAGTTCAGGTTAAACGAGGTTTGTTTAAATGTTGTACATATAACAACAGCAAAAGCACCTTACCTGGTGATATTGTGGTTTCAGCCCACCACAATATGCAGATATGACCTTTTACCTGTTTTAACTCCAGAACAAAGGTACAAATAGCCTTATAATTGTGTGGAATATATTTGTGTGTCAATTTTCACAATAATATTTTTTGTGGCTCTTGTTGATCTTTGTGTGTTCGTACAAAGAGGGAAAGATAACAGCAAGAATGAGAACAACACAGATGTGGAACAAGAACCAGGTTAAAAAAAGAAGAAGAAGATGTGATTATATTTCAGGACATTTTTAATTTGGGTGAAGTAGCATTTTTAAAAACAGTTTTTCTCTATATTTTTGGTTATATTTATGAATATATCCCTGACTGAGTCCTGGTTTAGTCCTGGTTATACCTGGTTTTGTAAATTCTGTCCTGAATGAGTCCTGGTTTAGAACTGGTTCTGCGAATTCTGCTCAGTGAGTCCTTGTTTGGTCCTGAGCTATGTGTTGGTATTGTTCTATGAGTAAGATGTGTGACACCAAAGCCGTTTTCAGACTTGCATTGCGGAACATGAGCGGTAAAGTTCATCTGCTCTTTAAACGGACTCGTCTTTTCAGACATGCCGCTTCGTTGCGGACTTATCGCGCCCCGGGCGCTTTCAGACATCAGGAAATGTTGCGGAAAAGTCCGCACAGCTCCGCTCTCCCTTCAACTCTGTCCGGAACATTTCTTTGCGCATTCAGCCAAAACGACGTGCCGCAACATTTCCGCTCTTATGACATGGGGTCCAGCTGGTACATGTACGCGACATCTCCGAGGTAAAAGAGCGGATCGCATGTCCGAATGCAGGCGTTATAAAGGACAGAGTCTGCAATATTACCGCTTTCCAGAGCAAGTCTGAAAGAGGCTCAAGACTGAGTTTTAATGGTTATCTATTAATAAATGAAAAACATAATGTAATATTATGATTATTAAAGAACATGGGCAGGACATATTAAACGTTAGATAGATAAAGGCAAATACTGAATAATTTTTGGTACCACACCAGTAGATTAATTATTTATTACTTTTTTGGTGTACTGGATCATCCTTGTAACGATGAATCTTTTTGTGGGCTAAGCCCCTGATGATGACAAAGTCTAGCTCCGCCCCTGCTTTCAGGATTGATTTAAGGTTATTTTAATTGTTTATAAATGCCTTAATGGTTTTGGGCCTCATTTATCTAATCTGCTCCTCCCTTGTGGACCCTGAGGTCCTCAGGTGCTTTGGCTTTCCCTAATGTTCTTTTAAAAAAAAAACCTACAGCAAGGCTTCATTTCACCATTATGGGCCCCGCCTGCCTGAGGGGCCTCAGGGCTGCAGAGACTGTTGATGTTTTTAAGAAGAGACTCGAGACTTACCCTTTTAGTTTAACCTTAAATCATTTTTTAAAAAGTAATTTTAAAATATTTACCTTTCTTGGCTATGGAGTTTTGTATTTATTATTAATTATTCAATTCACTCATTTTTTTATTTATTCATTTCTTTTCAGTTTTTTTGTTTTTAACAACTTTTTTTTTTTTTTACCATTTTTTAAAAATTGCATGTTTGTTTTTCTTTTAAATGTGGTTTTCATTGTTGTTTTCAAACGATTTCATCTTGATTTTCTTTACTTTTATCACTCCAGTGGTTTTTCTCATGGAGGTCTTCTCCATCAGAAGCTACCCCTTCCCTGCTGCATGGTTGTTGCCGTGGTGACTGTCCTTATCTGGGAGTGGTCAGGGCCCAGAGCTGCAGCCATGGCTGTGGCATGGACCCTGCCCCCATTCGGACCTGGTTGGCTTCCGTGGTGATGGTGGTGGTGTGTGTGAACCACTAGAACAAGGGTCTGCAACCTTTACAATCCAAAGAGCCATTTTTCACCTCAACCCACCAACATAAAAGTCGTTCAGGGCTGCAAATGTTCCATGGCCTTTTGAAAAAAAAGCAAATTATAATTTTTGATTACTACGATAAAAAATTTGCTTTTTAAAGGAATCAGTTTTGTTTCTACTTTTTACAAAGAGATCACAAAAAAGTGAACACATTTACATTGATATGATTTAACAGTTTAAAAATGTAGGTATTGTGGGAAATTCTGTGGGAAAAAAAGCCCTAATTTCCAACCTATGACAAAAGAAATAGATTTAAAGAAAAATATTATTGCCTCGGTACCTCATGTGTCATTATGTTGTGGAAATTCACAATTATTCCATGAAAAAACTGCTAAAACCTGCCATTGTTACTATGCATACATTAGATAAAAAATAGTTGGTTCTTTATTTTTTTTGTCCAAGTTATTGAGCCATTGTGGTGGACCCAAAGAGCCATTTGCTCAACTGCAGATTGCAGACCCCTGCCCTAGGATATTGTTTCCTCACATGTTTTATGCTGTGAAGCACTTTGTATTGTTTTTATACTTAAAATAGATCTATAGAAATAAAGTATTTCTATGGATGGAAGCATCCATCCAATGTCTTTATCATATATCCATGTCTCACTGTTCCAGTTGGGTATGAAGGCATTTTCGTTTGTTTTTAGCCCCTGTGTCGTTGGATTTTTGTGTATTTTATTCTCATTGTAAAGTGACCTTGGGTGTTTTGAAAGGCGCTGTCAAATAAAATGTATTATTATTATTATTATTTTACATGATCGTGTTGATCCATCCCATTCCTATGACTGACCACCAGCTTTGGTGTCTGGAGATGTTTTTGCTGCAGCAGTTACTGAACCATGCCTGGACAGTTTTTGATAGACTGCTCATACTTTAAAATGTTTTCCATCTTGCATAATAGCAATGAATAGCAAGCAGCTTGTAATGTTTGTTTTTTTTTTTTACAGCACTATTTAAACTGTCTTGCTTCATCATGACAGTACCGTTCCTCTTTTCACGTTCACCAGTCTGCGAGGGCCCAGCATGCAGCCCAGACCCTGTTAGTTCATACACCTGCAGTTCAAGGGAATAATCAAATGAAAAGACAGCAAGAGTTCAAGTAGCAAAAGTAGCAAGGTTGTGATTTTTGAAGAAACTGAGATTGTTTGCTTCTGCAGAGTAATCAGTTTATGCATGCAGACACAGATCCAGGAATCAAACCTTATTCTTCTCTCTGAAAAAAAGCACTTGCTCTGCTCATGTGATTAAAAACAGTTTTCACAAGTAAACAAGTTTGACATTCCCAGTGATGAACTTAACGTTGTACACACAGCACCAAATCAGGTTTTAAATGACTGCAAGGCACGTCACACTGAGAAGTACAAATAAGCTTGTTCCTGCCCTCCAGCAGGCACACGGAGTTTCTAAAGATGTTGACAGGTAAAAAACAAGTTCAGGAGAGAAAAAAAAGTGATTACAATCTACAGCGCGTCTGCCTGCATGTGCTCAGACCAGGCTGTCAGCTCCAAAACCGGTTTCAAACCTGTTGAGATTAACCGTGTGGGTTAAGTCAGAGGGAGCTGGAGAGAGCAAGCAGCCTGGCATCTACCGTAAAGCCTATTAGCAGATCAGCTGTCAGCCGGCCAGCAGAGACGCAGCGCACCATACACACCGTACCGCGCCACCGAACAGGCTGACTCTCCTGTTTTACTCACTAAATTTGGCGAGTCCTTTTGTTTTTGTCAAACCTAACCAGAAGTGATGCGATGAGCATAAGATGCAGAAAAATAAAAAGCCGTGACTCGTTCCCTCAGATGTGAAAGTTATACACTTAATGAGATTTAGACTGAGAGCACACAGGTGCTGAAATGAGTTGGAGACACTAAGCATATTACTGCCAGCAGTGACTCATCCATTTCCCCTGGCTGGAGTCATGACACAACCATGGAGGTCAGCTCGTCTCCTCTCGGACCAGCGTGCTGTCTGGTCTGTGACCTTTCTCCACGCTGATCCGAGCCTCCAGGAGCCCAAAGGTGTTAAAAACCACCTGAATCTGAGTCAGCCAGAGGACGGCCTGAGAGAGAGAGAGAGAGAGAGAGAGAGAAGTGAAGGACAGAGAGAACTGGGCGTGGACCGGAGCTTCTTTGTCTTACTGGGGCTTTTGTGCTACCTGGAGTGGGTGAGATGGATGAGATTACTGCTGACATTCACGTGAAGCCACCAGAACTGGTTCTAACTCGATTTGGCTGTTTCTTTTGTCCCGCGCACCTCTTGTGATGTTTGTTCTCGCGGTAAATGATCCGTGCACAGATGGCAGGATGGGGGCCCGGGTGGTGTCTAGAATGATGGCAGCCCGCAGTGTTTCTCATCACGTACATAAATCTTTAGCTCTCTTTTATTTTGCATTCTCACATGTTTAAGAGTGAGATAGTGTGTCCAGATCACACGATTAAAGCAGCAGTTGAAAACAGTCTCTGCGTGGATGTGCTGTATTTCTGTTTACTGTCATTTATAGCATGATAAACAAAGGTGTTTGAAGACTCTGAGCCCACTGAGACTAAAGATCCAGGGACAAGTTAAAGTCTAGAAACAATGGTGTGGATTAGATGTGGAGAGCGCCATCTGGTGTCAGTAGCTAGCTTATTTGAATATTACAGAAATTTTCTTTATTAACATTATTGTTAATAATTTATTTAAAAGATTGAAGAGTAAAAAACACAAATTATTATGAAACTCAAGGGTGTAAAAATAATTTAAAGACATACACATATTTGTATTGTATGCTAGATCAGTGATGGGGAAATGTGGATTTTTCTAGTTGAAGTATTTATTAATCATTCCACCAAGCCAATTAGGAAAAACCTGCCGGGACTTGATCGCATTCAACGCATTAATTGATATTTATATAAAAGGTTCTTGTAAACGGACTCCTTTCATTGGTATCATGTTTGAAAATGGAAGTTTTTATAGTTTGGATTATATTTTTCTTTATGACAGTGGATTTCTACGACTCCTACTTTTGGAACATCGTAGAAGCACGGCTGTCCTGGTTTGCCTGGACAGTCTGGAAGCAGGTGCACACAGTAGGACACTGAAACTGAAACCTCTAAATATGAGCCAACCGTCATTTGCTTAATTATTTACACATCTCCTGCCGCGTCCTGCCAACTTTTACATAACGTAAAGCTAACATGACCAGCTTCTAAGCTTTTTTACCAGAATGTAGACTTAAATTATTATTGTCTTTCTACTGTATTTACTGTCAAATATTATAGTATTGTATGTCTATAATTTATACACACAGATATCAACACTTCTGATGCAATGCGTGGTTATGTGTCTGGCAAAAGGAAACCTCAGACATGTGGACTGGGACTGATAAACCTTCTGATTGACACATGGCTCTATACCTCCTGAGCTGCAGACGTTCCTTTGTAAATGCAACTTGAAAATTATTTATTAAATCATAATTAATAAATATATAAATTATCATTATTAAATTGTCAGACTGTTTATTTTCACACATCCACCTATGCAACCACTCAGCTGACAGGTTTTTGCTGACATCAGCAGAAATTCAGGCAGCCTGAACACATCTCAGGTGTTTAGGTCCTTTGTTGCATCCTTAACTCACAGCTCCTCAAAGAATAAAGTCATTTTTATATTTGTGACTATTGTTATTTCAAGGAAAATGTAAATTATTTACCATCTAAATAACCAATTTCTTATTTTATAAAACTTTAAATATGATGCAATCATCTAAAATCAGTTATTTTGTATTGTGTATTTTGAGATATTTTCCTTACAGCTAGACAGTCACATGAAGATTTCTTCACTTATTCTTCCTGTTTTCAGTGAAATGTGGCCGCGCTGATGCTGTTTCCGTGGACCACAGTGCCACCTAGTGGGAAAAATGTATACTGCCACTTTAAAGCTTAGAAAAGAAGGGGGGAATGCATGTTTTCTATCAAATCCCTGGACAAATTTGCTTTATTAAAAAAAAAATGAATAAACGTACTTCTATTTGCAAGGCAAAGTTAGTTAGACATATGTATTTATTGTGTTCTTAGTGAAACAATAAACAAGTCAGTTTCAGGGAGTTAAAAGAACAAGAATTTCTCTGTTTGCATCCAGCAGCCAAAGCTTTTTTCTGTCCTTGCATGCTAATTCTTTACATTGTTCTTTGTTTACACTCCACTGGTCATTGTTTTTTTTCTGCTAATTCCACAAATTCATCACGGGCGATGCTATACAGTCAGAAACAGGGGAGAAAAAAAGAAACCCAGAATAAACATGAGGCTTATGAGTCACACCGTTTGATGTTTGCTGGTGAGGAGGAAATACAATGCTTTGATCCACTCAAAGGGGGAATTACATTACATCTCATTTTCCATTATTCTCAGTCACCAGATGTGATTGTTAATTGCATAACTCATTAACAGCCCAGTGTGCAAAAGAATCCAAAGAGAATCATGAAAACCGGTTAAAAATACTCTCATCTGAGCTCCAGAGAGAAGGAATTTCACTTGACTTTCATCTGAGCAGTGATACAACTGGACTCTGTTCTCCTTGACAATCCCCAGAAACCCTGCACATACCGTACGACTCACTGATAACATTTTTATCTTTCATACATAAGATGCATCTTAAAATCCATCACACAATGAAAGTACAGGCACTGAATGCATCACATAAAAAAGACATGAAATAAATAATGGAATAATGACTAACATGTGATGTATCATTTTGGTAAAGATGACTTAAAGAATCTTTGCTAATATAAACTTAATTTCTATTTTATATTTTGCAGACGTTTGAGCTGTTTTTTTTTTGTTTCTTTCCTTGATGTCAGTCATAGGATAATTTGTTATGTGAGGTTGTGAAATTATAACATCACATTTTCAAGATCACATCTTTTTGTTTGTTTTTTAAAGCGTGTTAATACATTTCAACCTGGTATGAAACGTTCTAAGTTCAGTCCCAACTTGCAAAATTTGGAGAATTTTGGAGAATTCTGTTAGGGAAGCGAAGCTAAAGCTAATAGCTACTGTAACAATGCCGCAAATGAGTGATTTTATTCAACTTAAACAACTTGAGACTCAAATTTGAAAAGCAGTTTTAGTGACTGTGAATTTTCACAATCTTGCGTTGGTTATTTTAAATCCACCTTATAGCCCCCATGAGCCCTTTCGTGAATTATGCGACCGACTTCTGGTTTGACCAGAACCAGCATTTATTCACATTCCAGATGCTCTCATTACTCCATTTATACATGTTTTTTTTCCCAGTTCTTTAGGTGGGAGCATCAGCTGTCACAGCTCAGACAGGACAATGTCACAATCCCACTACCTCATGCAACAGAGGGGTGGGAGGATGATAAGAAAATCTGGCTAAAAATAACACTGTATAATTTTTAGCTGCCATCTTAGCTCTGTCGCATCTGACTGTGAGGCAATGAACAATCTTAAAAACTAATAATAATTATTAAACATTTTGACAGGTGCCAAAAGACACTGTACAAACTTGAGTCAGGAGTGTTAGAGCAGGGAGACGCTGAAACCTGCAGGACTGAAGTGAGAAGTCATGATCTATATTGTACAACAAATTTTCATTTTAAGTGTTTTGCTGTTGAGTTTAATGTATTTGTACAATGGCAACATGATCTTACCGTATGACAGATCAAATATTGCTCTTTTGGTCAATGAAAAATTGCAAAGCAATTTCTGGGTAAAGACTATTTCCTTCCTCAGTTCTTTGCGCAGATGCAGTTTCTGTGATTTCTCCAGTCATGTCATTGTATAAAATGTGGGGAAGGAGAAGTTGGTGGATGGTGAACAGCTGACCCTGAAATGAAATGACTGAAAAGTCTTTATGTGTATTCATCTGGGACGTGGCTCGTGGGGAGAAACTGTTCCTGTGTCTGGTTGTGCTGGCGGAGAACTATGTGAACAGGTGATGACTGTGATGTGATGGATCTGCTGTGATGTTTTCTGCTCTTTTTCTTTTTCTGCAGAGGTATAAGTGAAAGTGAGGGCAACTTTGCACCTACTATCCTTCCTGCAGCCCTGATTGAGCTCTCCAGCCTGTTCCTGTCCCGCTTACTGGCCGAGCCGAACCAGACGATCGCAGAGGTCCAGAGAACAGACTGGATGACTGCAGTGAACTGGATCAGCAGGTCCTGAGGCAGGTTGAACTTCCTAAGCTGGCAGAGGAAGGGCATCCTTTGTTGGGTCTTTTTGATCACACCATCGATGTAGGGTGTCCACTTTAGATTCTGGAGGATGGTGGATCCTAGAAACCAGTAGGTTTCTACAGAAGCAACAGTGCCGTTCAGTATGGTGATGGGGGGTTAGTAAGTCTTTATGAAGTCCACTGTCATCCACGGTCTCAAGCTCTAGGTTATTCTGTCCGCACGAGGCAACCAGCTGTTCAATCTCCTTCCTACATGCAGACTGTTTGCCAAACGTGTGGAGTTTAACAGGTGGATCCCCTGAAGTGCAGTCATTGGTAGGGATCACCAAGTCCGGACCTCTTGGGACAGTGTCCAGAAGGTTTTCACTGTGTCTTTAGCCCCGTTTCCACCAGCGGGTCTGGGTCGGGTCGGGCTGGATCGGTCCACGTTTTTTTGCGTCTCCACAGATAAAAACTGGGACGGGTACCCTTATATCAGCCCGACCTGGCCTATTTTTTTGGTACCCTTGGGTAGGGGTACTGATCTGACCGAAAGAGGTGGAGCTAATACACAGAAATCCGTTGAATCGTTGAAAAATCCATCACTTCCCGCGTGACCCAGCGTTAAAAACCGACCCAGACCTGCTGGTGGAAATGGGGCTTTAGTGCCAACCATAGACTGTATATAATTACTGGACGTAGCTTCCGGTCTCTTCTGAATAGAGAAATGTGAAGCCAGTTGGGCGTGTCTTACCGTCGCCATCTTGCCGTGTCACGTACGTCGTCACTCCAGGAAAATCCTAAAATGGGCACAGCGCGGCCGCGGGGCAAATGATTGACAGCTGACGTACTGTGGGCTAAACGCTAACTGAGCTAACACGGAACTAAGAGGAGCTAACAAAGATAAGCCCCCTAAGCGGCATGGTTAAGGTAAGACATGCTTAGACTTGCAATTCGCTGACTAAACACCGCCGTTGTGCGACTCTGTAACAAACTGAGACCTTTTTAAGAGCAAAGAAGGAGCTAACTAGGAGCCTTCGGTCGGCAGGCGGAGCTTCCGGTCTGCCGCATGTCAATCATAAGGATACGCCCTTAATTATGTGTAATTTGAAGAATAAATAACATCTAAACGAATGAGTTATAAAAAAATTCACCCCCCTCACAGTTGACATGAAGGTAAACGTGACCTAATAAACCTAAAATGATTTTTTGAACCAGGCTGTAAACCTGTTTATTTCTGCTGTGAAGTTGGCGTTTTTAACATGGGAGTCTATGGGGATTTGCTCGCTCTTGGAGCCAGCCCCTAGCGGATGAAGGGAGGATTACACTAAATACAATGCGGAAGAGAGCTTCACTGTTCTGAGACGGAGTTTGCCCCTTGGTGCCAACACACCTGACTAAAATTTGATGGGTCATTGTGTAGAACTTCATAAGCTGTTGCATTCATTCATCTGAGTATGCTGGAGCAGGGAAATGTACTCTATTGCAAAAAGTACATCTTTTACAGTATCATCAATATTTATGTATAATCCAACTAGAATTTGGACCATTTCTTGTCCAATATATTGCAGGAATGGAGTCAATATACTGAAAAATGTGTATGCCCCCAGAAAGATTTAAATCTAATGTATGTGATTAGGTTTGGATATTAAAGAATTTCACAATTTTATTGGATACGTGGAAAATTATCCTATTTCACTCTGTTATGTGGCCGAGAGTAGAGGTTTTATTGTTTGACTTAAACAGTGTTAGGACATGTGAGAGTAGTCTGTCAATAATTACTCCACAATTAAGCATAAAAACTGTCTTTGTGAGCTAATGCTAACTCATCTCTGCGTCAGTTATTGGGTAAAGTAGGTGAGTTTTATTCTGAACCAGGAGGTGACGTGTTGTAATCTCTCTGACCTGAGCTGAGCTTACAGGGCGCTGAGCTGCAGTGAAAGTGGTGAGGTCTTTGTGGCTTTGTGAAACTAGCAGGCTGTTAGGAGCATTCAAGGCCCTGGCAGAGGACCAGCAGTTTGCTGTGACTATCAGCTGCTCGCTGTGCCAAGCAGCTGATTAAAAGCACATCAGCCCTCGGATGCACAGCAATGGTCCCCAAGCGGGTCTGAATGGGTCTGAAAATAAAGGCTGGACAATGTTTGCCTCTGGTGAGTGCTCACTGGCCTGAAGGACCAGCAGTACAAGCAAATCTGACAGATATTTCTATTGTTGCTCTATAATCCAATGCCGAAATGGTCCGATTTACTTCCTCTCCATGTTTCTGCAGGCTGTATTTCGTCCTGTCCTCCTCCTCCTATTATGTTTCCTGCGCCTGAGCTGAACATCACCAGCCCACCAACATGCTTATAATTATCCTGACAAATGGAAAAATGGTCGTTGGCCATTTACACTTTAATTGCTGTTTGGATGCCAACAGTCTTTTGTCATGTGGTGTAATCACTGGAAGGTGGGTGGAGAACTGGTGTATATGTAGCTGAGGTGGGCTGGATGTCACACATATAAACAGCTTTAGCGACTCTGTTTAGAATAACACAATTTAGGTTCTGAACTAATTTCTGAGGACATAATGTCTGGATCAAGGGGCAAACTCTGCTGGAGAAAAGTGAAGCCCGGAAGCTAAGTTAAAGGTTGAATATGGAACATTTTTATTAAAAGCTATATTTTTTCAAAAATAATACCTCCACAGGTCGTTTGGGGGTGTACAGAATGAAAGTACAACGTTTCCCAGAAAAATTATATTTAGCCTAAAAATAATTATAAAATAAATTTTGACGGGTTCGATAATGGCATTTTATTTACGTCTATAAGCCAATACACGCCGCCATTGCAGGTTGCCAAATACGATCTCTGTGTGGAAACAATATTTCGGTCATAGTCAGGCCTGTTCAGGGGAAAACCGTAGAGACGACCAGTGATGCAGCTGTCTCAGACCTGGAGATATTGTTATCTGTTTCTGAGGAGGAGTGACCTGAGAAGAGCAAAACCTGGAGTAAATTTTGGTAAAGACTTCACTAAATGGATCCACATAAACGTTTTCCACGGAGTAAAACACGGAAATGGCGACTTTTCTCCTGGATCGGTAAGCTAGCTTGTTTGCTAACATGGCTAACGTTAGCTGTCAGTTATAAACTCCTCTGTGTTACTTGTTGGACATGCTGCAGACTGTTGGTCACTTGCGTATCGGCAGCAAGCCTGGCATCCCAGCGGCTGGAGTTGTTTTTCTGCCGTTGTAACTACAACGTAGACACACGTGATGTCGCTGTTCTGTCCGTATTCCATATTCAACCTTTAAATAATTGTAGCTCTCTCTTCATCCGCTAGGGGCTGGAACCAAAACAGAGCAAATCCCCATTGTCTCCCATGTTAAAAAGACCAACTTCACAGCAGAAATAAACATGTTTACAGCCTGGATCAAAAAATCATTTGGGGTTTAATAGGTCAAGTTTACCTTCATGTCAACTATGAGGGGGTGAATTTTTTTATTTATAACTCATCAGTTTAGATGTTATTTAATCCTGAAATTACACACATGATCAGGGGCATTTCCTTTTAATTGACAAGCAGCAGACTGGATGACGATTTTAGCCGTGGAGGCTAACAGTTAGCTCCTGCTTGTTTCCAGGAAGGCCTCAGCCTGTAGCAGCAGAGTTGCACAATGGCCGTTTTTAGTTGTTTAACAGCAAATCTGAGTGTGTTTTACCTTTAAATCGACTATCTTTGTTCGTTCCCGTTCACTTTGGATTAGCAAGGTTAGCATTAGCTTGGCTGTCAATCATTTGGCCTGCTACTCGGAGCGGTCTTGCCTTTATCCGTTTTACTATTTTCTGGAAGTGATGACACATGTGACACGGTAAGATGGTGATGGTGGGCAACAACCAACTGGCTTCACTTTCCCCTATTCTGATGTGACCAGATACAACGTCCAATTTTTTTTAACAGTCTTTGGTCTGGAAGTTACCACGTTGTGTGTCTGTGCAGAGAGAAGCAGCAAAACATTAGAGTCAAGCAGTAGTTCAGGAGCAGGGCCACTCATGTAACCTTCCATTCAGTATCATGTCTATAGATGCTTTACCTCAACGTCGCTCTCATACCTGAGGGCCTGAAAGTCTGGTACTTGTCAAAGATCCCTGAAGTATTCTTGGGAATCCGATACTTGACTCTTTTCTCATGCAGGTTTGTTCCCTTAAACAAATTAGCAGCTTTGTTACATCAGTTTTCATTTTTCAGGTTAGATTTAATTAAATCTAAATGTACGGTGGCCCACAGGTGCAAATGCACTTAATATACAAGAACACCTGCAGGAAAAAAACACAGCATAAACAAAAATGATTGCAACAAGAAAACACAGCAAAAACGAAAACTGCAAAAATGAAAAGTGCAAAAAGAAAATGCTGCAAAAACTAAAACAACTGCAACAAGAAAAATCAACAGATTTTTTTTCATGATAGCCAATTGTAAAAGGCTACAGCCAAATGTAGCCTTTTACAGCGTTTTTATCTGGGATTTTTGTCATTTATGCCGCATTTTCTTGTTGCAGTTGTTTTAGTTTTTGCAGTTTGTTGTAGTTGTTTTTGCAGCTTTTCTTGTTAGTTATTTTGGTTTTTGCAGTAACAAATCAAAGGTCAGGAAAGGACAGAAAAGTCTGATAAATCATTAAAAACTGTTTCTATTGGGATCTGATCACTTTACAAAGATACCTGTCATGTTTCTATTCTCTTAGAATGAGCCAATGTGTGTTCACATACATGGCAGCTGCCAAATTTGTGCTCTTTATCTTTACTTCGGTGTCTCTGAATGGACAAACAACTCTGTGTGTGATGTGAGAACCCCCTGCAGTTCAAAACTGCAGTACCAGCTTTGTTTGACAGGAGGTAGAGTACCGTTTGGGATAAGTAGCATCTACAAAGGCACATAGAAGCAGACAGTACACAATATTAAAGTAGTTATCTGTAGTCCAGTCATCACTGCGAGACCACTGGATCCAGTTTCAGATGAAAACATGTTTGTCTGGAAGAATTCGGGCCACTAACAGCCACTGTCCATTCACAACTGTGCTTGGCAATTAAACTAATTTCCATGACCATCATTATCAATAGATGTCAGTAAATCTTACACACTGTACCTTTAAAAAAACACCAATGTTCTTTTAATTTTCTTTTAAATATCCAGTGTTGGTTTTGTGATATTTAGCAGCAAACATTGAGAATGCATTTATGTGATTATTATTTCTGTAGGGCTACTCCTCCTTAAACACAGAACACATATGTGCATAGGGCCTCATGAGTGGATTGGACCTCGTTTTTTGTGCAAATGAGGCTCACTGTTTTGCACAGTTGTCACTAGAGCAGAAACTAGCGAGAGCCCCGATACATACCAGGTCAAATCAATCCAAATAAGAAAGGTGAGATCAAAGGTCACAAGTGTGATGTCTATGACACCACACATATTGTTGCAAGACCGACAATCAACATCTGAACAATCTATGCTGGAAACAATAAAAGGTAACTGAGCTTTACAAGTTACTTCTTTTTTTTTTTTGTAAAGAAAGCATGTTTAAATAGTTTATTAGTTTCAGGTTGGAACTGCTTTTTAAAGGATATTGATCTCTAGTCGTCTTGCAGATGAAGAAGGGCATCCACTGCTGGAGTAATCACTCTGATAATAGTCATTAAATGAGCAGGTGTGCCAGGAGACAGGGTGAGAGGTTAATTAGATTAACATTCTGACAGACGCAGGCGTGTTAATGCTGGATAATGCTTACTTTGTGACGACATTGTGGCGTGATCTCTGGTGTTACTGATGCCACAGATGCAGTATGTAATCTCTGAGACTGATGCTGGTTTATATGCTTTAAATGATGGATGCACAGCATTGCTAATTGTGGAGAAAATCCCTTCCTTTTGTAATAGAAAAGAGATTTCAGTTCCTTTTCATTCCGCTCATCCTGAATGCACTGATGTCATTTCAGCTGATCAAATCATTTTGAGCGTATGCAGATGTGAAATGTGTGCAGGGCTTAACAATGAGTCATTAAGAAGAAGACAGGAAATTAGTTTGGCTGTGAAATGTGTAATTGTAGCGACTGCATAGTGACTGCTCATAGGCCGAATAATAACTGTCACAACAGGGATCAGGGTCTGCACATTCATTCTGTAAAGAATAGCATGTGGGCACAGTTCCCGGTATAAATATTTCCAGCCAAAACTATACACATGTAACCTCTGTGGCCCCTCCTGCAGCAGGTGAGCAGGAACTATGGTAAATGGTAAAGGGGCCATACTTATATAGCACTTTTCTAGTCATATGCTGACTATTCAAAGTGCTTTACACTATATGTCAGATTTACACATTTACACACACATTCACACCCCAATAGGCACATCAAGAGGCAATGTTGGGTTCAATGTCTCGCCCAAGGACATTTTGGCATGTAGCCAGATGAATCGACCCATCACTGATGGCTGATGAAGGATTAATGGACAACTGCCCTACCACCTGAGCTACAGTACAGCCGCCCCAGTGGGGATTGGCAGCAGATGGAAACTGTGCAGTTGGAAATATGATTTTAAAAGAAGTTCTGAGAATGTTCATGAGAATGAACAAATATTAAACTCAAGCTAATGTCTAATTAATAACTAATTAACTCATGTCTTGGATCAGCTCAAAGGAAATTACACTCTCTGACCTCATACTCAGGGTTTCAGTCAGACCTGCCTGACCCCTATAAGCTGAGCTGGATGTTGACGTCAGTCATAGGAAGCACAAATCTGAAACTTAAAGGACCAGATCACAACCAATCTATCTATCTATCTATCTATCTATCTATCTATCTATCTATCTATCTATCTATCTATCTATCTATCTATCTATCTATCTATCTATCTATCTATCTATCTATCTATCTATCTATCTATCTATCTATCTATCTATCTGAGCAGGTGGTGTTCTCCACCAGCAGGTGGAGACATTACCTCAAACATTTCACTACCATCACTGTTGACTGCTTCATGGAGCTAAAGGGTTTGTAAAAAAAAAACAGCTTCTGAAATAATTGTTCTGCTAAAACGTTAATTACAAACAGATGAAAATATGTTCATAACCTTTTGATAATCTGCAGATGTGCATTTTCAACAGTCAGGTGTTTTGGTCCTATCTAAATATGTTTCTGACTTCTACTAAAGCCATGCTGGATTGATTTTTAAATCCAATGATTTAAATGATTTTTGGTTTCTGTAATGTTGCCTTTGGACATTTTGGTTAACAACAGCAGCCAGTATAAATATAGAAAGATTTAAAAATGTAAACATGGATGCAAATACACAACAGAAGGTCTTCCTGCATTATTTAATCTGGTTTGTCTCTTAAGTGTTAGATATGCTTAAAATGTGCCAAACTTTATTCAGTGTGATAAGAAGAGACACTGCGGGTCTGTGATCATCAGATGGTTAAAAATATGCTCAAAAAAACAAACAAAAAGGATCCACCCTTCCTTTTTTACATTCTGAAATAAAGAAGCCAGGTATTTACAGTGGTCTGCAGCAATAGTTCTCCAGGTTTTCTAAAAGTTTTGAAATATTTTATTTATACCTTGACTGGTATATATATTTCTTAACATTAGTTAAGTTTATTTTCGAATCGCTGCTTTTTCAACTATAGTTTCTGTTTCTTTGCCCTTGAAACAGTATATTACTGTCATTTTGGTGGTGCATTCCTCAAAGTTACTGTATGCCCTGTGCTGTATATAGGAGCTGTTTTCCCAGACTGAGCTTCTGTCAAACTGTCAGTGGTTACATCCATGCACAATCAATCAAACTGATGATGCACATCAAGAGTTGTGCATGTGTCCTTGTTGTTTGCAGTAGTGTGCTGTTTAAAAAAATATAAATGTAGGACTTGACGTATAGATAAAGTGAGAAAGTCTCTCGCCTGTTAGATGCCTGGTGGCTGCACGCCTTCCTCGTTTGTTTGTTGCTCACAGTCTTTGTAGACTCTGGTTGGAAAGAGAAATGCAGCATTGCTAATTTGGAGTGTAAAATGGAGTCTAATGGTACAAAACCAACCAAGGGGCTTTGAGAACGCTGCAGATATAATCAGCAAACAGCAGTTGAGTTTGATGGACATGTCATTTAGAATGGGCTGTTCAAGATGATTGGATGCATTTTTTTCAGTCCTGTACGTTCCACAGGTGATTTAATTTTTGTTTTTGTGTCAGAGCATTTAATTAACAGGCTGCAATCGTGGTGTTAAGGAAATTTTCAGAAATATAGTAAAAAAAAAAATGCTCCTGGAAAACACCATCCACCCTAACTTTAAAGGAAATAGCAATCTGATCACAAAAGTTGGGTGGCAACACCACTGCTTCTCATCTAGCAAATCCTCATTGGTTTGGTGTCTGCTCATGGTAGATGCTTTTAATCAGCAGAATATCACACTACTGGGAAATATGTTCCCCAGAAAATGTCTTGGTGTACAAGCTAATTCCCAATCAGTTCATTTGACCTCCAGCCCTTGCATGATATTAAACCGTCAGATGTCACATGACTCATTAACCGTGTTAGTTGCTGCTGGAGTTTGTAGTGCAAATTACAACTTTTAAATGTGCAAAGAAAACAGCAATTTTACTCAGTTCTTATACAAAGTATTCTTCATGTTAACCTTCTGGGCCTCCAGTTATTAGATTATATGTATAACTTCAAAAGGCATCAACCACTATGAGTGAGGGAATGCAGTTACGAGGAAAATGGTGTATCAGCTGATGAAGACTCCTATTTAGCTGTGAGAACTTGTAAGAAGTCTGTCTAGGGCCTCTTAAATATAAATGTCAAGATTTGTCAAGTTATATTGTTCCAAATGCCGGGGTTAATCAGTAACAAATCTCACCAGCAGGTACTTCTGCCTGTTGAACTTCTGTGAGTGCTTACTATTCTGTCCCAAAATGTTCTGAAAGCTTCAGCTGATCCAAAAAAGCTTCAGTGAGGATTCGGATGAGAACAAACAGCAGAGATTCTGGCTCTCCAGTTTTAGCTTCTCTTTGTTGGCTTCTTGTTATATCCAGAATTTGAAATTCTTCTCCTTACATGTATAACTGTATAACTCTTGTGCCCCTTTCACACTCGCACCGACTTAGCCCAGCCCTTTTAGGCCGACACCCCCACTGACCCGGTTTTGTTTGTTCACATTACTACTGAGGGTAATTTGAGGCTTTGGCGTAGGTTGTGTAGGGTTGTCATTTACCTGCTGTTTGTTTTATCAACACCGTTGACCACGGTGTTGGTTTTTGGGATTCCATCTCTTCTCTTCTTGCTGTGTTTATCTGCTGTTGCTATCTGAATGTAGCTGGGGTTCCCATGACATCAGATTCTGGCTAATCGTTGCCTGCAATCTGGATACGTCACCATTTTTGGCCCGACTCATCTCCACAACAGAATAGATGCTAAAAGTGTATCTATTTTCCCTGGGAATATAGTAATGTGAACAGAAACAAATCAGGCGGTGTGGTCCTGGGCTAGGCACCACATGATGCAATAGACCAAGCTCCATTGCATCATAAAGATCTCATAGTTCCAGATTTTCACTACAGAGCACTTTGCTCTCAGACTGCAGCTTTACTTCTTGTTCGTAGAGTTACCAATTGAAAGCAGAGCTTTCAGTTATCAGCCTCCTCTCTTACTTAACCAGCTCCCAGTTAGTATCAGGTAACAGGCATCCTCTTTACCTAGACCTTTGTGTGTGATGCCACACTCTTCATTGGAATGCCGACTGCCATGATGGACATCAAAACAATGCTTAATGTCCATTAAGCTCATCAAAACCCCGACAGTTGGTAGTCTAAGTTTGCTTTTATTTTTCTATCATTTTACTAAAAGACTATAAGATGGTCATTGCGTGCTGCGCAGTCAGCTGCACAAACAGAACAGGATTTACTGTAAACCCAGCCAGCGGCAAAAACTAGTAAGCGTCCAATCTTTTGTAGGCTGCTCCAGTGTAAGGAGTTACACCGTTAATGACATGATGGTTTGAATCATGGGACATAAAGTTGGTGATTTGATCAGATCAACAAACTCAGGAGAGGGGAAATGTGTCAGTCTCTGAGTTAGCTATTTCTAGCTTCTGTAAATACCACTGCCTGCGTGCCCCAACGACATGACGTACATCCACTGACAATTTAGCTTGACTTAAACGAGCAGACGCCGTGGCCATATTCACAAAACAAGTTGAACCCCCCCCAGTAAAAGCAATCGCAGTCGCTAATTTTCCCTTCCATTCAATACAGCCGTCATCCACACAGATATCGGATTTTTGCCGTAATATACTCCTGTCACTTTGTAGAAGTATGTTAGTAAAATCTGATTATATGGTACTTTTCTATGATAAAATTCAAAAAGTTCTTCAAAATGAAACATAGATAAATTAAAACATTAAAACAATAAGACCCCGTGGTTGAAGTCTGGACTTTGGCTCCTTGTCACGTCTTCGTTCTTTTGTTTTTCAGTCATTCTGCTGTTGACTTTCTGCTGTTTGGGATCATTGTCCTGTTGCATGACTTGAGCCTCTTTCGGACTTTCACTGGAAAGCAGTCATATTGCGGACTCTGTCCTTTAAAACGCTTGCATTCAGACATGCGCTCCGGTCTTTTACCTCTGAGATGTAGCAGACATGTACCGGCTGGTCTCCATGTCATGAGAGTCATAAATGTTGCAGCACGTTGTTTTGGCTGAACTTTCTGTCGACTGTGTTGACTTTTCCACAAAATTTCCTGATGTCTGAACACGCTCGGGAAGCGAAAAGTCCACAATGCAGCGGCATGTTTGAAAAGACGAGTCTGTTTAATGAGCGGATGGATTTTACTGCACACGTTCCACAATGGAAGTCTGAAAGCGGCTTTGGTTTCAGCCAAACTTTAAGGGGAGGTTCAGGATTTTTACCATAGGGCCTCATTTTCAAGTGAGCCAGGGTCCTACTTATCACTGGAGACAGTTTCAACGTATTTCATTCCGTTATTCTAGTTCCAGGAGGTCGCCGATGCCAATGCTAGTGTGAGTCAATAGGAATCTGCTAGCCTGTCATTAAAAACAATCTTAACCACTCCACAGAACTTCCGAGGCAAATCATTTATAACTTAAGTCTATCTGTGTAAATGCTGTGTTAATAGAATAATGTTACAAATAAAACTAACCTGCGTTTCGTTGCATTTTGATTATTGCTGCTGAGATACCTTACAAAGTTTTACTTCCTGTATTTGGCAGCAGAGTGATGTCATCTGCTGCTACGTGCATAAAGGAATCTGATTACACAAATATCCAGTCAAAACTACGGCCACGTCTGAAAGACATGAGGATATGTCGGGGTTTTGAAGACGATTTAGAACTTTTTTCATCAAACTAACTGTCACCATCTCTATGAACCAGAATACATTGACAAAGGTAGTAACACGACCACCTGAAAGCAAAGTATATCATTCCACAGCTGGTAAGAAACTAGTTCCTCAATATTGTATGTCAGGTCCTCAATTAATTTTCCCCGAGGGACAAAAATTGTCCTCACTGCCAAGGCGAGGGCCAACTTCTTCTTCTTTTTTTTTGTTTTTGTTTTTGTTTTTTTTTGGGGGGGGGGGGGGGGGGTTAATACCAGCGGTAACTCCTGTGACACGGCTTTGTAATAAGTATGATATTACATGTATTGTATGATTAATAAAATGTAAAGTGTATATTATGTAATAAACACTTTTAGCTTCCATCCAGGCTAGACTGCACTGACAACCTTAAAATCAGCTCTGCTTCATGACACTAACAGCATCAGTGTTTATATGGCACATGATATAATCATATTAATCATCATGTGACAGCTGAATGCTGTGAAGGCACGTTACGTTTTTGAACTTCATCACAGAATAATCAAGAATAATCTTCAATAAATGACCAAAATGTGGTGATTAAAAAAAACACTGATGACAAAAGAAAGGTAAATTTTTGTTTAAAGTCCTAATGACACCGTTTCATGCCGTGGAGGTGTGTTAAATATCAGAGAGAATTAATGTGGTATGGTTATTCACTTCTAATTAAATCATAATACGCAATGAACCGTAAATTTATGACAGGGGGAGGGGGGGAGTGGGGGACCGGAAGGAAGGGGAGGGGGGATGGGGGGTCCGGAAGGAGAGGGAGGGGGGACGGGGGACCGGAAGGAAGGGGAGGGGGACGGGGGGAAGGGGAGGGGGTCCGGAAGGAGAGGGAGGGGGGACGGGTGAAGGGGAGGGGGTCCGGAAGGAGAGGGAGGGGGACGGGTGAAGGGGAGGGGGTTCGGAAGGAGAGGGAGGGGGGACAGGGAAGGGGGAGGGGTTGGTAAGGAGAGGGAGGGGTATTGTAGATTGAGAGCAGAAGGAGCAGATGTAGGGAGAGATTGCTATATTTTAAGTGAAAATACTTTGATTAAACATGGAAAATACAAAGAATAAAATAAAAGCGGTTGAAAACCAGAGCATGTCTAGAGTTACCTCAACTTCTCTGATTAGCGAGACTCCGATCACCGTTTGTCAGGAACCGATCTTACCAGGGGCTCCGAGAAAAAGCATTCTATTCCTGTGCAGAACCCAGATGCCCCCGAGCGAATCTCTTTCTGAAGAATGGTCGCTGGAACCGTATGGCTTCCACGGTAGCTGGGGTTACGTGTTCAAATACGAGACCGGAGACGTGTGTCTGTATCAGAAAAGCGGAGAGGAGAACCCGGGGCCTTTACAAAATGTGACAACGCTAACCTCAAACGATTGGGGAGTTCTAAAACTAGTTTTACCTCGTCGACCTCCTGACTGGGGATGCTGCAAGGATAGGAGAAGAGAGAAAGCTACGGACCTGGAGCATTTTCCAAGCGATGAAGAACTGGCATTGAGAGAGATGATCTTCTCAGCGGTGTGGCAGACGAAAACGGCCGCATCAGGTCGTTGGTTCTTTCGCGCGAGTCAGCGCAGGTCTAACGGAAAGACAAACTCGCCGGATCTTTTCGTGCTGGAGAGCTTCAATTCAGATTGCGGGGTCTTTCGGACATTGATGGCTATGCCTCTAGAAGCCTGGGGAGAGAAAATGGGAGATATCGGAGAGCGGATTTCATCCTTGTTCCGTAGCTGTCGAAATTGGACTGACATCGTAGCGGTGAAAAAAACGCTGAGTTTTTAGACTCCGCCCATCGCTCTTCCTCCTCCATCATCCACATGTATAAAAAGAGGTTCGTTTTTATCGCTGCAGTCACCGAGCAAGCAAGACATCATGGAGGATAGCCAGAAGACTACAGAAACCTATTTTGGAAACCCGACATCCCGTCCAGCCTCACCATCGTTGTTAGATGATCATCCCTACCACCCTCCTTCGCCAGACAGCTTATCGTCCGACTCTTCATCTTCTGCCAGCAGCGGACCTAGCCTCCCTCCGACACCGCCTCCGACCCCGATGAAACCCAAGCGCAGGTTGCATCGCAGATCGAAGTCGATAGTAAGTCTTTATCGCTTCGGTGGTACGTTTCTGGACAACGAACCCACGTCCTTCGACCTTGCGATAGACTCTGAACCAGACACGATTTTTCCCTCAGAAATCAGCAAGAGGCGGTCGATCTCACCGTCGCTCGAGGAACACAGCGACGGCGAGCCGTCCTCCAGCCCCAACCGAGGAGCAGCAGGTGTCTCCGACCAGCCCATGCCTGACGCTGAACCTTCCAGCAGCCTCAACCGAGGAGCAGCAGGTGTCTCCGACCAACCCATGCCTGACGCAGAACCTTCCACCTCGGATGGGAGAAAATCCTCCAGCCCCAACCGAGGAGCAGCAGGTGTCTCCGACCAGCCCATGCCTGACGCTGAACCTTCTACCAGCCTCAACCGAGGAGCAGCAGGTGTCTCCGACCAGCCCACGCCCGACGCTGAACCCCCCACCTCGGATGGGAGAAAATCCTCCAGCCCCAACCGAGGAGCAGCAGGTGTCTCCGACCAGCCCACGCCCGACGCTGAACCCCCCACCTCAGATGGAAGGAAAAAAACCGGAGGAAAGTCAGCAAGCCCCTCGCATTCCCTTCGACCCATATGTGATGAATCCCCCGAAGATTCGGGATTTACCCCCCATCTCCAACCGATTTCAACCCTTCATGATGATACGACCGGACAGTCTCGGTGCGCTGGTTCTCAGCACCCTTCTGTCTCAGAGATGAACGGGGGCGGTGAAGACGAAATGGACGGACTGATGACCCAACTAGCGCAGAACGGAATAAAAACGGCACTGATTTACCTGGTCAACCAAGCCATCTGTAAGTTCCGCCGTACGCGGTGTTATGGGTGCCAGTTTGAGCACCCCAGCCAGCTTCAACATCAATGTTTGGAGGATACAGAGGAGGACTTTTTCCATCAAAACTTTGATGACGTGATGAAAATTCTGCATACTCCGGGTTTCTATCCGGCAGTTTTACGCTATCTGACTCGGTACCATATGTTTCCATTTTACGAAGACAAGTACATCAAAACCATGACCAGAAGATTCTTGCGTCAGATGAAAGAAGAAAGAAACGCTTTCTCTGTGATAGACGAAGTCTGCCAGAACAGAGATCAACTCCTTGAGCTGGCTGAAATGTGGGAAAGTGGGAAAGAGAATTAACCAATTTAGAAAACGTACAATGGGGCTCCATTTCGTTATTCTAACAGGATATAAGGTGTAATTAGTAGGTGGCAGAAAGAAAAGAAAAAAAAAAAGTAGGATAATGTTTTTTGTGTAGATTTGTAAAAAAAAAAAAAAAAAGAGAAAAAAAAATGTTTCATGATAGATTTTTTAGAAAAATGTTTTTTTTCACATGTAATTTACATTTCTGAATAAAAAAAAAAAAAAGTAGGATAATGTTTTTTGTGTAGATTTGTTAAAAAAAAAAAAAAAAAAATGTTTCATGATAGATTTTTTAGAAAAATGTTTTTCACATGTAATTTTACATTTCTGAATAAAAAAAAAAGCAGGATAATGTTTTTGTGTAGATTTGTAAAAAAAAAAAAAAAAGAAAAAAAAAATGTTTCATGATAGATTTTTTAGAAAAATGTTTTTCACATGTAATTTTTTACATCTGTGAATAAAAAAAAAAAAGACGAGATCAAAATCACAATGTTTTCCCTTCTTTTCCCATTATGCCTCAGAGCCCGCAAGTTGCATCATAAGAAAGGATGAGTGAAAAATTGAAATCCGCATATTACACCCCTTCACACCCTGGTAGTTTCGGGGGAGTGGAAAGGTTGCAGAGAGCCCTGATGGATGAAACGGGAGAAAAACTGAAGACAGAGGAAGTAAAAGACTTTTTATCCGAGCAAGATGCTTACACATTGCACAAACCTGTCAGGATCCGGTTTCCTAGAAACAAAGTTTTTGTCACCAGACCTCTGAAACAGTTTCAAGCCGACCTCTGCGACATGCAAGCCTTATCGAAAGACAACGATGGGTATAATTATATATTAACTGTGATAGACGTATTCTCTAAAAAAGCTTACGTGAGAGTTTTGAAAAGAAAAACAGCGACAGAGGTAATAAACGCCTTTAAATCACTTTTTAAAGAGAGCCAGATTCCAAAGAAACTTCAAACCGACGCGGGGCGAGAATTTTTTAACAAGAGTTTTCAGGATTTTGTGAAGAGAGAGAACATTCAGCATTTTGCAACATCCAGCGATCTCAAGGCCTCGGTCGTGGAGAGATTTAATCGCACGCTAAAATCCAAGATGTGGCGTTTTTTTACGGCTTATAATACCAGACGTTACGTGGATGTACTCCAAGACTTGGTCAAAAGTTATAACCATTCTTATCACTCTGCTATAAAACTTTCACCTGCAGAAGTGAATTCTGGAAATGCTTTCCAAGTGTTTCAAAATCTATACGGCAGGCCCTCGGCCGCGGGTCAGCGTCGCAGACCTTTTCGATTTAAAAAAGGAGACCTGGTCAGGATTTCCAAAATACGCGGCATTTTTGAAAAAAAGTATGATCAGGGATACACGGATGAGATCTTTAGCATTTCAGATCGCATCCCCCGCTCACCCCCTGTTTACAAGCTGCAGGATTTTGATAATCAACCCATACAAGGTTCATTTTACGAGGAAGAACTCCAGAAAGTAAAAATATCTGAAGATAAGGTCTATCACGTAGAAAAAATTTTAAAACGACGTACGGTCAGGGGTGAGAAACAGGTGCTAGTCGCATGGAAAAACTGGCCCAGTACTTTTAATTCTTGGGTTAGAGCGGACGAATTACAAAGCGTATAAAATATCGAGTCTCACCCTCCTTCCTCTAATTTGTAACCATGACTCCCAGACCGGTAGATGAAGGTTTTTATGTGACGCTACCTTCAAACGCCAGTCGCGGCGTGTTTAACGACAATACAGCTGGTAGCTTCAGGGTAGATTTAGCTCATCATATCGAGTTGGAAGGCTCGTGGCAGGTAGCTTTAACGGAGATTTCTTACCCGCACACATGGCATAATATCCCTAAAGGATCCGCCTATTTCGATTGGAGGAGTAAAGAGAAGCCTGAGGAAATTCACCGTCAGACTTTTAGGAACGGATACTACCACGACGTTAATCAGCTTAAAAGGGAATTGGAGACTTTTTTAAGAATAATAAACTCGGACATTTATTTAGGATACGATCCGATAGTAAAAAAACTTGTTTATCAAGCGGGAGGTCAATTTCACCTCCGTTTCTACGCCCCAACCGCTTACATGTTAGGTGTTAAAGAGGGCGAGTGGATCACGTTTGACATTAGAATGGCTCCATATCCTTTTGACATGAAGGCGGGGTTCTACCAGCTTTTCTGCTACAGCGACATTGTCTCGCATCAGATTGTAGGTGATGCCTACGCCCCTCTTTTGAGAACCGTTAAAGTGGAAGGAAACTACGGAGATATCGTTTCGCATACGTTTAATCCGCCAGAATACGTCCCCGTCGCCAGAAAGCACATAGAAACGATTCAGATAGAGATTAAAACGGATCAGAATGTCCCTGTGAATTTTGCTTATGGAAAAAGCATAGTGAGATTACATTTTCGACCAACAAAATCTCCCAGCTAGGTCTAGCTTTCACATTTAACGTTTCAACGCTCTTCCGAGGCCTCCATTTCATCTCAGTCTGTGCGCGTGTAAGCCGGATTAGCAAGACGGTTGCTCCTGCCTGTTGAGTTTTTTTTTTTTTTTTTTAAAAAGAGAAAAGCCATGGTGTCTGCAGTTTTGAGAGCAGACCCCCACAGATTTGTGCATTATTATCATAATCAGGTCGGAGCAGGTATCAGCGGTTTTGAAGGCGCACCTGTCTACTACGGAAAAGGGGTGGGTTCCATATTTGCACGATTATTTCGTTTCGTCGCACCTTTAGTTAAAAAAGGGTTTAGCATCGCTAAACCTCATCTCAGAAAAGCCGCCACCAGCATAGCCACAGATGTCATGAGTAAGGCGGTGAGCAAAATAGCAGACTTTGGGAGGAGGTCAGAGGCTCAAGAAGGCTCCGGCGTCATCGTTTTATCCAGAAGGCCTCGCAAACGCCCCCCTGGGGAACGTTTGCAAGACGTACAAATATCGAAACGTAGTAAACGTGGAAAATCAGTCGGTAGACGGCGGGGTAAAGGAAGGAGGTCTGCTCAGAGCCGTGATATCTTCCACTAAAAAATAAATAAATATTCTAAAAAAAAAAAAGAGATAAAATGTCTCTTTTGCATCAGAAATCATCGGAGTGTACGTTAGGCGAGCTGGACTTGTTTACATCCCCGATGACCCAACTCTCCATCGAGGATAAATCATATACAGAAATTAACCCTTTATCCGCCTTAACGGAAAACGGACCTATCGAATTTTTTTTGGCTGGAGATGGGGAACGATACCTGGATTTATCATCGCTTCTTTTGTCTGTAAGATTAAAAATCACCAACGCAGACGGCAGCGATCTCGCTAACGATGCTCCGGTGGGACTAATTAATTATGCTGTGAATACCATTTTTACTCAGTGCGACGTCATCTTGGGGGACAGATTGATTTCTCAATCAAGCGCCACACACCCCTACAGATCGATAATTGAAACGTTGATCAATTATTCAGAAGACACGCTCGCTACTCAATTCAGTAGCGGACTTTTTTATAAAGACACAGCGGGGGAGCACGATTCCATTGTGGTTCTGAATGGCGCTAACCGAGGGCTAAACCAGAGATCTGCTCTGACGGCTAATTCCAGAGAATTATGTTTACTAGGCCCGCTGCATTCAGATATTTTTTTTTCAGAAAGGCTTCTGTTAAATTCGGTAGATCTTAGAGTGAAGCTGACAAGAGCCAGTGACGCTTTCTGTCTGATGTGTGCCCGCGACTCTACCTTTAAATTACAAATACTGGCGGCTTCGATATTCGTTAAAAAAGTTACCGTTTCACCCGCCGTTAGGATAGGTCACGCCTCAGCGCTCCTCAGGGGTCCCGCCATTTACCCGGTTCAGCGAGTCACGGTTAAAACTTTCTCTATTCCAGCAAACTCCCGAATCTGCACCCAAGAAAATTTATTTCTCGGAACAATTCCCCGTTACATAATAATTGGGATCGTTCATCAAGACGCATTCAGCGGTAGAAGAGACCTTTCTCCCTTCAATTTCCGTCACATGAATGTAGAATATTTAGCGCTGGTACAAGACACTAAGCAAATTCCTTCACGGGCCTTCCAACCCCAGTTCGATCAAAATAATTCAGTCAGGGAATATTTTAATCTGATTCATACAACAGGGCGTTACATGAAGGACCTTCCTTTATGCATAAACCGCGAGGAATTTGCCCGGGGTTATACTCTTTTCGCCTTCTGTCTTACCCCTTCCGACGACACGGATGTCTTGTCACCTGTCTCGACAGGAAATCTAAAACTAGAAATGAGGTTCAGAGATCCTTTACCTCACACGAGCACCCTAATCGTTTATGCGGCCTACGACTCGGTCATCGAAATCAACTCGAAGAGGGAAGTTCTGACGGATTATTATTAAAAAATATGAATAACCACCAGTTGGAAAAATTATCGGTCAGTCTTCTAGGAGACAGATTCTGCGGAGTGTGGGCGAGCGACCAATTACCCTTACTAAAAAACTCCATACCCCCTCCCGCGTATTTCATAGTCAATACACATTCTTCGCAAAAACCCGGAGAGCACTGGCTGGCGCTTACTTTGGATGAGGGAGGAGAATCGCATTTTTTTTGATTCGTTCGGGTTCCCCCCCTTCTTTAAGCATTATCCTGAAGGGATCTGTACTTTTCTGAAAAGACGCTCTTCAAAAATTATATACCATAATCGCCAGCTTCAGCAGACTTCTTCAACCACCTGCGGAGAGCATTGTGTCTTCTTTCTGTGTAAGAGAGCCTGTGGCTACTCTCTCTCTGAAATTTTAAATCTCTACAACGCTGAGCAGTCTAAAAACGACGCTTTGGTTTCTAATTTTGTAAGAAAATACCAACGATGTATTAAAAGTAGAAGCTCGCCTTTTGCTTACCACGATTCTTGTTCTTTAAAAATGTTTCAAAATTGTTATAATCTCTAGATGAACATTTATTTTGTGTTTTATTTTTTTCCCTCTGATTTTAAAATCTATTTATCCATCTGTTGAGTGTAGTTTTTTTTTCCCTTTTTTTAGAATAGCTCTTATTTATGCGCATGATTTTTTGAAAAACTGTTTGAGTAGTAAGATGTAGCCCTAGTTTTTAGAAATAGTTCATTGATTATACGCGTATGTATATGTTTGTTTGTTTTTTAGAATTGTTAATTGATTATGTGTATCTTTTCTTTGTTTCTGTTTTTGTTTTGTAATGAGTATTTATTCGAATTGTTTTTTAGAATAGTTAATTGATTATGTGTATCTTTTCTTTGTTTCTGTTTTTGTTTTGTAATGAGTATTTATTCGAATTGTTTTTTTTTAGAATAGTTAATTGATTATGTGTATCTTTTCTTTGTTTCTGTTTTTGTTTTGTAATGAGTATTTATTCGAATTGTTTTTTTTTAGAATAGTTAATTGATTATGTGTATCTTTTCTTTGTTTCTGTTTTTGTTTTGTAATGAGTATTTATTCGAATTGATAAAAAAAAACATTACGCTTGTCGCTTGAAAATATGATGAATAAAGATTTATTAAGAAAGAAATAACAAATACACGTTAGCGTCATTTTTTGGCAAATATTTTTTTTTCTTTCAAACAAGGTCATTCATTCACGGTGAAAATGAAACCCATCGTGGAGGTTTGATGCTCTTTCGCAGACCGGCATCTTCATCATTCTCATCATCATCTCGGGGTCTTATCCATCGCGGGGAAAGCAAGAATGAAGCGGCTTTTTTTCTTTTTTTCTTCGTCTTCATCATCATCACGGGGCTGGCCGGTTCGGATTCTGAAAAGCCTTTCGTTTTAATTTGTTCGTACTGATTCCTGGCATGAGAATTAATAACGCTGCTAGAGGGGATATTGAGCTCGCTTAATCTCCTCAGAAAGCTGGACCATCCTGTAGGCGGGCGGGTTTGCGGTCTTTTAAAGGGCTGTAGTAAATTTTTCACCAAATCTATCAGATGCGAGCCCTCCACTATCTGACCCTCTGAAATGAATTCTCCTTTCTGGCTCCAGGCCCCGTCTTTTTCAGATAATTTCTTTAGCACGTACGCGGCGTGCTTCCTGTCACGTTTAGGAAGCGCGTGTAAAACTTCTGTTCCTATTTGATCCAGTTCGCGATAAACGGTCTCTCTCCCTGATTCCGCAGCGGGAGCGTCTGCTGCTGCGTGCTGGCTCTGTGCCGGGATTTCAACCGGTGCGGGGTGCGCGTCCTCTCTCCCCCTCTCTCGATGCAGGGAAACAGTCACTCGGGATTCTTCCTGATGTCCTAATTTAACGAGGTTAAGGTATCTTTGAAAAAGCGCTTCATATTTTTTTATTTTCTCATAAGCCGGTAAATTTTTATCCTCCAAAATGCTCCTCATGCGGTTTTCTAAATCATCTTCAGCCGTCTGTCTGATACCGACGTTCTCCGGTTGCGTCAGACGTTTCAACTGATGAGGTGTGATCAAATACATTTTTTGAGAGCTGCGGAGAGTCATTATTTTTGTTTATCTTCTGATAATATCACCGACCAAGCCTCCGATTATAGGTGCTAAAGCCCCTAAAAGCGGTAACAGGAAACCCCCTCGCTGATTTCGTAGTAATAATTGCTTTTTTTTCAATCCTGTCCTCTTATCGGCCAAAAGTCTGATAATTTTCTTCTGTTTTTTTAACTTTCGAAACTGGGAGGAGTTTAAGGGAATGTTTCCTTTTAAAATATTGATGGCAATTTCACTTAAAGTTTGTAAAAAGTCCGGCGAGGAAAAAGCTAATATTTCTCTACGCTTCTGCGGGGGTGGCGTGATATAGAGCCCTCAGCAGGGGTGCGTTTCTCTTTAACCTGGCAGACATGATAATTTATTCGTCTTTTGGGAGATAAACGGCAGGAAACTGCTCAGGAAGTACTCCCGTTCTTATCCTGAACCTGTCTGGACAGCTATTTGTCAGATCGACGATTAAATTTGAAAATGGATCTTTTGTCGCGTCTTGAAAACTCTCCAAGAAATGATCTCTTCCTGTGGGAAACATTTGCGATGCAAGGGTTCTTATCTGCAATTTATCTCTGGGATTTTTAAACAGAACTAGATAATTACAGTTTAAACTGATGGTACGGGAGAATTTCCCCTTGTGAAAAAGATTTTGCGTGAGAAAACACACGCTCATATTTTTATGATGTCTCAGCTGGGTAAAAATTTTCACCACTCTGGGATCTTCTGAAGCCTGTAAAATTTGATCATCTAATATAACCAAATGTGATTGGTCGGATGGAAAGTTTTCTTCATCTTCAAAAGAATCGGGGAGTCCTTTCAGAAATTTAATGTTTTTATTCATCTTCTGCATCTCGCAGTACAAAGGTTGAAATGAATCGTAAATCCACACAATATTTTCAGGTACAACATCAAAGACATGATTACAATATTTCAAAAGATTCATACAAAAAAACTTTTCCCGCACCCAGATGGTCCGGAAATCATTATTGAACAGGGTGTTTTAAACTTTACATCAAAACATACAGCTTCAGGGGAAAGAGACATTTTTTTTTTTTTTTTTTTTTTTTTTTTTTTTATTCCTTTAATTCCTTCCTTTCTTAATACCCAAATGGCAGAGTTGTGCCGTCTGAAAACAGACGTCTTTTATCATAAACTACTCTAAATCTTTTGAGAAAAGTGGTATTTTTCAAGAGGAATCCTCCTTTCACCCTTCTGATACCAGTCTGAGGCGTTAACACCTCCTCTCCTCGTTTGCCCTGCAAAAAACCCTCTACTAGGTTTTTGAGAGAATCGAAATTAATTCTCTCCGCAGACTCGTGAGTCAAAGTGATACCTTTAACCTTCACCACTGCGGTTTTATCTCGTTTTGTGACGAAGGCGTAACATTTAGGACCGCAGCTGGCAAATTCCAAGATGGAGTCATCAGCTTTCAACTCATTTTTAAAATCTCCACAGTACATACCTGTAGGGGGTGGTGTTTCGCCGTTTGGGAGTTTAAAAAGTACGGAGTCCGTATCGGTGTACAGAAGATTTTCCTTAAGTTCTTGCAGATAAGTGTATAATTTTAACCTGGCGTAACTCGTGGTAAAAGCCGCGATGAAGATGTTATTCGTTTTGCTGGGGGGAGAGATGCAAATTTTTTTGTACTGCCATTGCAAAAGGACAGTTTCTGAGCTGAGGAAGTGGAAATATTTGACGTCATACTTGCCTGAAAAGAGAAACTCAAAAAACTCCTCGGCTGATGAAATAATGCAGGTTTGAACCAGATCATTTCTCTGCGCAAATTTCCCCCAGAAGCTATTCAGACACAGCTTCGAAACCTGTCTCCTGGCTGGATTGTCTTCGATCTTTCCAGGATCCAGCTTGACTCCCTCCCTCTCAAAAAATTCCCTGATGTAAGCCTCTCTGCTTTCCTGATCCTGAATGTGAGGAGGGTAACCCGAGGCCTCTGCCTTGCCTTTCAGAAAGGTTTGCATGTACCCTACAAAAATGCTGTCTGACTTTTTTTCAAAATTCCACACCTCAGTTATTTTTTTCAACACGTAACCCAAGTCTAGAGCTTTGCAGAATTCGACCGTGGTCCATACTCCTGTCAACTGCCTTTCCTCCGGCGTGTGTCTGCAAGAATCTCGCTGATTATTAATCTCTGCACAAGTACGGCACAAGGTGAAGACCAGTTTACCTGCGGAAGTCTTGCTGGGCAGGAGAGGAAAGTACAATTTGCGGGGAGGAAAGACGGCTGCTCTGATGAATCCGAAATATGAACGCGGATCTTTAAAGTTCTCAGTGATAATCTCAGGATGTTGAAGAGGAAAATAATTCTTCATCATGACGTGGGGGTACAGACTATTGATGTCAAAATATTGGATCGTCTCGTCCTGTTTTGCGCTGTACCTCAACCTAACCGCGCAGGTTCTCCCTCCGTAGAGCGAGTCTCTGCTCTTTAACCTAGCAGGAAGGTCGAATCTGTCGATAAACTCTCTAACCCCCCCATCAGATTTTTTCAATGCGTTCCACTCATGTTCCCAGATGATTTCTGTCCTCAAACCTGAGAGGGAGGTAAGCTCGCAAATTTTGTCAGAGGTGGCCGAGAAGATTTCCTCGAAGCGCACCTTACGCATGGGGCAGACCTGCTGCGGGTCAAAACAGAGCGGACAGCCGTGAAAAAAACAGCCCAGAAACTCAAAAGCTGTGTCTACCCCCTCGATCTGTGCAAAACCATCCAGAAAGAATCTCCCAACCTGTTTCTCCCCCCCGTTTAAAGCGTGCTGGATCTTAATTTTTCTGCTGAAGGCCAGCCATTCTAGCCACTGGATCGAGGAATTAGAGAACTTCTTAGTTTGATTTGCATAATCCACAGGTGAAGGAATGGCTAAAGTTTTTTCCGGCAGAAAGTTGGACACAAAGACGCGCATGCAGGCTGATGCGATCGTAACGCTTTTGAAAGGATCGTTCTTGGTGTCTTTGAAAAACTGCTCTCTAAATTTCACGCAGCCCTGGTTGAGAATTCGCACGTCGTTTCTGCAGTATCTAATTGCTTCTTTTTGAAAGTCAAATACCCCCTGACTCGTCGTTTCGTACCAGCGGAAAAAATCTGCGCGTTCAGAGGGTGACATTTTATCCACAGAATAAAACTCCGGAGATGGGAAAGGACCGACGTAATTCAGGTTTTCTTTAGATGAAAATCTGTGAGGGAAAATTCCTTTGCTATGGTCAGGAAAACCCAGAGCTTTTGGAAACGCTGAAAGTTTCATGCTCAAAAAGGACAGCGAGTCTATGAACCTTAAATTATAATCAGGGTCTGTGAAACAGAGGATTTTATTTCCCTGCAAAATCAGCTGGGGTTTCATGCCGAGCCTGGTCATGACCTGAAGAATCAAAAAAGAGTCAAAAGACCTCGCGTTGTGCGCAATGAAGGTTGTGTTTCGAAACCGCGGTTTCCTGTAATGCAACAGAAATTCCTCGACACACCGGAGGGAGTAGGACTCCCAGCGAGTATTATCGAGACTTTCTGTGCATATCAAAAATGGAACATGCTCGTTATTCTGGTTGGAAAACGTTTCAAAGTCATAGAAAACAATTTTACCCTCCAGTTTACAGTCAGCTGCGCGAGGTTGAATGTAACACTGATGATTTCCAGAATCTAGCCCGCTGTCGGCAGGTAAAGCTTCGCGGCAGATGGGACATTTTGCATTTTCACACACGTGGGGTTTCTCCGGGTGCGATTGAGAGACATGATAAGTACGTTTACATTTCCTACAACGTTTGACCAAGTCGCAGTTACTCGCTCGCAGCTTGCTTCTTTCTTTAGCTTCTTTATGTCTGAGAAAACAGTCGGAGTTATGACAAGTACGTTCACAGTCCGAGCAAAATTTTAATTGCATGGGTCTTGTTTTACAGCTTGGATCGCAGCAGATGGGGCAGAATCCCTCACAGCGGTGGTTAAACGGATTTTCGTACCCGCTGAAACAGAATGAACAAATGTATGTGGCTCCTAAAAATCCTTTTAGGTTTTTTATTCCAAAATAATGCTGGTTGAATAAGTATAGGAAGACTGGGTTTGATCTGTCATGAAATTCCGTCTGGAATTTGGAAAGGGGCCCGCCGTCTTTGTTTTTGAAAAAAATGATAATCTTCCTGTTTAAGAAACTTTCAAATTTAGCAACGTCGCTGAAATTGACGGGGGTTTGGCACGTCAACCCAGCCCTGCTTTGCCATTGTTTACCCAGCTTCAAAGCTTCTGTGGTTGTTAGATCAGGCTGTGAGGCATGGGCGAGACTTATACAAAAGCAGAGCTGGTCGTTCCGTGGAGGTAAGATAAAAAGATGTTGTTTTTTCTTAGCAATCAATTCGGTGTCAAGCGTTCTTTCAATTTTCCGTTTACCGCCGCCGTTTGGATTACGTACAATTTGAAAATTGAATTCGAGTTCTGTTCCCGGCGTGATCTCTGCATTAGATTGAACTAAAGTTTCTAAGAGTTCGTCGAACCCCTCCTGAAAATTTTCTCTTTGCGGCTCGTAGCTAAACGAGACGTGACGAGAGAGATTTTCCCCAAAAATTTCAATCTGGATACGATCTCCCCGCCCGGCGATGGATTTAACCCTATCGGCCACGCCGAGAAGATTATTCATAATTTGAATGTAGAAACCCGCGAGGTCCGGAGTTTGACCCGGAGCGGGGTGAGGGACCGTAAAGACGTGTCTAATTTCATGATTATTAAACTGCTCGCGGTGTGTTGTCTGAATTTGAGGGCTAGTGGCGAGCTCCGATGGAGCAGGCGTTGCCTCGCGAGACTGATCTGATGAGGGAGTGAGATTTAGAGCAGCAGGTGTTGGAGAAGCAGCAGCAGGTGCTGCAGCACCAGCAGCAGAGTGGGGTCCCACAGCTGATGCTGCAGAATCAGCTTCTGCAGCATCAGAGTGGGGTCCCACAGCTCCACCCAGTTGCGTGTTCTGTTCTTGGATTAAATTTTGAACAGCTTGCTCTAACAAAGAAAACTGATTCTGTGCGTTTGAATTCATATCCGTAGCCCTGCTGGGAGATGAGGAGGGAGGGATCAAATTTACTTCCCCGAGAGCTCGGTCTAAATTTGAAAAATAGCTTTCAGGGACAGATTGAAGGGGGATGTCTCTCAGCCTATGGACCAGTAACTCTAATTCTGCCGGTACTTCAGAGGTTCCTAGAGAATATAACAATTCCTCCACCGCAGATTTTAATTCTGGAGGGATAACCCCGTTTGATAAACATTCTGCCACTTCCTGGGCTAATGCCTGTAACTGATCAATAATCCTTTCTGCCATTTTCTCTTTTAAAAAAGAAAGGAAATTAAAAAAAACAAAGCTCACCCAATTTTTCTTTTGTATGAAACACAATTCAGATCAACCAAAAACATTACGGTCTTACATTTCTTGGGAGAACCAGCCTTTGAATGGTACAGCCGTGGTTCATGTTGAAAATGGTGAGATTTTCCAGGCGTAAAATGATTCTCCCGGCTCCAGCAGAAGGTTCGAACACTCCTCGCCCTCCAGGCTGCCTCGTTCTCCTACCTCTGCCGGACCTACGTGCTCGCCGCGCTGCGTCTGTAAAAAAAAAAAAGAAAAAAGAGAGGAAATCAGTAACACATCAAATTAGGAGATAAATGAATAAAAAGACTTTATTTACTTCTTTCCACTCCTATTTGAGGTCTTCTGTTTTCAAAAGTCCTCCTCGGCCCAAATCTATCCCTCGCCGGAATAGTTTCTGAAAAAAAAGAGCAGAAAAACAGGGGGGAAAAAAGGAGAATTACTATTTTACCTCTCTGAGCAAACATTTATTTTCCTGAAGAATTCGGTCACACGATGGCGCCATTGCACCTCTCATTAGTTTTTACGACTCCCGTCAGGAGTGATATGACGTGATATTTACTCGACCGGCGCATAGTGATGACATCATTTTGCTCCAAATTCGAAAATATTCTCAGAAAATGTCTCTAGCGTTTATTTAAAAAAAAAAAAAAAAAACACAACAAAGAGTACAGAAAATATGAACCGTCTTACCCTCTTCCCGAACCGGGTTCGCTGCAGGAGGGGCTGAATCGACCTCTTCGCTAATTTCTTCCGCTGGTAATGGGATGAACGGCGGAGCTAGCACGCCTGCTTCAGACGGGAGCAGTGCCGGTTCTCGCTCACCACGGATCTCGCTCGGATCGGTAGAAGGTACCTCCCCTCCCACTTCTCCCTCGTCTTCAATCGGTGGAATTAGACCCGCTGGAAATAGGTTCTGAGTCGGTTCGATCACATCCGTAAAACATCCCCCCGATGGCGTGACCCGTAGACATGTGGGGGTACACAGAAGGTCTCTGGCTGCTTCCGGGGGGGCCTCGTTGTCTTCTTCTTCTTCAAAATCCGACTCCGTAATTAGTATCGGCTCTTCGACCTCGCGCCAGGGAGGGAAATAAACGCTGGTCCCCTGCTCTGGGTCTTGAATAGTAAAAGCACCGTTGAAATGTAATCCGTTCCCCGCGCCGAGGGGTTGTGCAGCTGCAAAACGAAAAAAAAAAAATTACTATTATCATTCGCATATAATAGCCTAAATTCAATCCCACAAAGTAAAATTTCGACTTACCCCGCTGTTGCAACTGCAGGCCGGGATTCGCTAGATCTGTACGTAGAAATGACATGTTTTATATTAAAATGAATCATGTATTTAGAAAATATGATCTGAGAGGGGAAAAAAAAAAAAGTTACCATATTCACTCTGTGTAAAAGCAAGATCAATCATCTCACGGTCTGTTACTTCTGAAAAAACAAAAAAAACAAATTGAATCTTAAAAAAAAAAAAAGTCAGCTCTTTTCATTTTTATTGTATTTGAAAGTTATGCAGAGGATATTTTACCTCTTGTGAAGGTGGGCGGGTATTCGTTAAAAGCCGCGTGCACGTCAGCTCTGACCAGTATTCCTAAAATAAACACCCACTTTTAAAAACAAAAAGTTCATGTATTATTTATAGTAATAATAACAATAATAGGAAAACTTTGAAAATCTCACCTGAAGGCATGTTGGCAAAGTAGCGTCTTGTTTAGAGCCGGTTTGCAGAGAAAGTGACGCATGATCGAATCTTTGCTTTTTATTCCCTACCGGTTCTTTTTCTTTCTACAATTAAATAACAAAGGAAAAGTTTTTGAAACAATAGTTTTCTCCCTAATGAGAAGGCTTTGCGACGTGAGGCTCTGTCTGCGAAAGTTCACCTTAACCAATGCTGAAGTTTTTTCAGTCTTTCATTCAGCAGAGGTCAGAAAATCTCGACCTCAATTTGACCTGAAAGTGTCCTAACCTCTTTCTCGGATCTTTTTTTTTTTTTTTTGCAAGAAATAAATCAATACACCCCTTTGCTAGAAAAGGGGTTTATTTTTTTCTCCATCATTGTTCTCTTTATTCATACTAAATTCTTTATTAAGATGAAGAAAAAAACAGTTATCACTAAATAGACTGGATGCAAATCCCACCTCCCCCCACCTCTTCAGAACCAGCGGTCGAAACTAGTCTCCCCCTTTCAGATGCTAAATGCACCTCTAACCCTGACAGATATATTTGTTGTCTGACTGATGAACGATGTCATTTAAACCCCCTCCAATTTGTTACAATTCATCGCATTTTTTTTGTCTGTATTGTTTCTCTTTTCAGACCCCAGAAAAACCCCACCTCATTAATACATCGCATCCCGCCTTCCTGACTGCTCCCCGCTAACCATCTCTGCCCATGATCATTTCTCCACATTGCTGAACACTTCAGACATGCTGGGACATGCTGGGACATGCTGAGACATGCTGCGACATGTTTGGACTAAGGATAGTTATATTACCTGCTGCAAAAAAAAAAAAAAAAAAACCCAAACAGACAAACAAATTAAAAAATCAAAATCTCAGAAGACCAGATGATACTTTTATACTGATGTAGCTATGTGGAGCTTTTTTAAAAAATAAATTAAAAAAAAGCTGCAGGATGACAGAGTTGAAAGTTGTTTTTTTTTTCAACCGCTTTTATTTTATTCTTTGTATTTTCCATGTTTAATCAAAGTATTTTCACTTAAAATATAGCAATCTCTCCCTACATCTGCTCCTTCTGCTCTCAATCTACAATACCCCTCCCTCTCCTTACCAACCCCTCCCCCTTCCCTGTCCCCCTCCCTCTCCTTCCGAACCCCCTCCCCTTCACCCGTCCCCCCTCCCTCTCCTTCCGGACCCCCTCCCCTTCACCCGTCCCCCCTCCCTCTCCTTCCGGACCCCCTCCCCTTCCCCCGTCCCCCCTCCCCTTCCTTCCGGTCCCCCGTCCCCCCTCCCTCTCCTTCCGGACCCCCCATCCCCCCTCCCCTTCCTTCCGGTCCCCCACTCCCCCCTCCCCCTGTCATAAATTTACGGTTCATTGCGTATTATGATTTAATTAGAAGTGAATAACCATACCACATTAATTCTCTAATATCCTTAAAGTTCACATCTCAGATAACATGCTGGATTAAACACCTACAGCTGATCCATTTTAAGCTACCCCGATGTGTATTCTCTGCAGGTGGAGAAACTCCGGCTGCTCCTCGAGGAGTCACTGGTTCCTCCTCAAACTCACTAGTTAAACTAAAATAGACCTGTAGACCTCCATAAACTGCTGTTGGTTCTTACACTGGAGAAGAAAATTTAAACCGGCTGGCGGCCACGAACAGGACAGAGACACGAAACCTAAGATGCATCTCAGAGTTGTGCTGCTTTCAAGTCAGCTGGGAAATAACGTGATCATCATCAGCCCAATAAGGATAAAACTAATAAAAGTATGTGGGCTTTGTTACAAAGCCAATATTGAAATCAATTAAATCTACGATATTTTGGGAGTTAAGAATGTTTCAGGGGCTCCAGTTCCTCTAAACAGGCCTAACAACATCTTTGTCCCTGGTAGAGTTTAAAAACACTGATATTAGTGTCTGATTCTAAAGTGGTTAATGTGTTTTCTGACGCGAGCTCTGTCCGCGGTGCTGGAGCCTCATGTGAGGACGCAAGGGGGGTAGCGGAGAAACTCTGGGATGAAAAAGCACACTCTATCCCCCACCAGTAGGAGAGGGGGTACCCTGCCTATGTACAATGAAATAGAACCAAACATGCTTTATTTCACCTTTTTAAAGTTTATCACATTGTCTCACTGCCAGACATTTTGCTCTCGCGGGCCGGATGTGGCCCGCGGGCCGCTAATTGGGGACCCCTGCTGTATGTAATGCAAAATTTGTCATACAAGGCTAGTTTTACTTGTTTAACATGGCATTTAAACAGATAGGCTTGCTGATTTGTCTTGGGTGTTCTGCGGAGTGGAGAAGAATGGTTTTAATGACAGGCTAGCAGATTCCTATTGACTCACACTAGCATTAGCATCAGCAACCTCCTGGAACTAGAATAACGGGATGAAATATGTTGAAACTGTCTTCAATGATAAGTAGTTCCCTGGCTCACTTGTAAATGAGGCCCTATGTCAAAAATCCTGAACTTCCCCTTCAAGCTGTCAGACAGATTGTATTTGACTATAAAAGCTTTGGTGTAAAGAGGAGTTAACAGTCCACTTAATGAGTGTCCAGGTCCTGTGGCTGCAAAACAAGCCCAAATCATCACCTATCCACTTCCGCTTGACAGTTGGTCTGAGGTATCTGAGCTGCTGAAACCTTTCTAAACAACATTGTTCCTGAAGTCTTGTGGTTTGTTCAGATACAGCTTTACAAACTGTCGCTCTCTCCTGCAGCCCTTCTACACAAGCATATTGTTTAGTCTTTTCATAATTTTTCACTTTGTTTTAGTAAAATTTAATTGGCCAGATTGTTCTATACAGTTATGATTAATTTTGATTTTAACAAACAGACTTTACTGAGGTCTGCAGAGTCAAAAATGTAGCTCTTGGTTTTTTAAGTCTCTCAGAGCGTTGGAGTCTACCCTTGAAGTGAAGGCTCAGAGATCAGTTCCTTCAAATACTGACATCTGTCTTGAGTGCTTTCCACTTGTGAATAACTTTTTACACTGTAGAATGATGGATTCCAGATTTTAAGAAATGACCTTTTAACCCTTCCCAGATTGATGGCCAACAGCAATCACCTTCAAAGATCATTCCTGATCTCCTTATATCTTCCTGGCAATGCAGTTACACACACTCAAATGATCCAGACAAGCAAACTGACAAAAAACAAACTCCACAACAACAACAACAAAAAAAAAGCTTTTATAAAGGAATTCATGCTGATAGTGATCAATTAATTAAATGCATTTGATTAGCTTCTTGTGAAGTTACTAAGTTGTGTTCAGACTTTGCTTCTCCATTTCTACTGAGTTTTGGCCAAACTGATAATCAGACACTGTTACAGCATATCTTTTCTTTCTTGTTTATCTGAGATTTTTACCTCATTTTAATGACACATTACAGAACTTTTTGCAGTTTTCTCAGTGGTTCGCCCCCTATCGACGGCTAAACTGGCATCCGTCTTGCATCCTACCTGTACTGTGAGCTCACTCCAGCCAGTAAGACAGTCTTATCTTGACTCTTGTTCTGTCTCTTCCTCTCTTTCTCTCCCTCTCTTCCTCCGTTTTCTTGTGTTTCTTTGCCAAATCTGCCATGGTGCACATGGTGCGATGTGTTTATATCCGTTTGCTAGCATGTGACGCGGTGTGCAACCAATAGTCCGTTGCAACCTTTCCTGGATGGAAAAAGTTGCATAGTGCCGCTTCTCAGCCTCAGGACGCTGCTTGGCAGTGATGGCTCAAGAAACGTGCATAATGAATGTTGGTGTGCCATCAAAATGAGTCAGAAATGCACGCTTTTAATGTCGAAAAGTTACGTTGTGGATCTTTAAGACCAGACCAGGAACAGATGGTCCTGGTCTGATCTGGTCTTGAACTGCAAAATCCAAAACGTGACAGTCCTACGTTGGTCCACACCACAATACGTACTTATTTTACAATTTTGCCTCAAAATACGTAGACTTACTACGTTTGATTTTCCCATTCATTTCTGTAGGTCACGTGACTGTGGAGTTTCACTCAAGGAAACATGGCGGCTATCCCTTCAATTTTGGGTGGAAATTGTCATATTTTAAAATAGATTGCGACTCTACCATTGTTTTGATCACTTTTCTAGCGAGAAATATACCCTTTATTTTCACATTATTCATTCATTTTATGTATACAATCCATAGTTTTTTTCGTTTCGACGGACATTTTGTCCGCTCTCTCATCAAATATGTAGAAATACTACGTTTTTTTTTCTCTTTTTCACTTCGGTGGTTGCAACGCTTTTAATATGCTAGAATAAGCCGGTGTTCTTGTAATCAGGCCTAAACACAACTCGATCTCACAGAAGTACGTGAAATATGCGGATTATAATGATGTTTCAACACTTATTTCTGGTCCAGGCACGTCGGAAATTAGATCAATATAGTCAAGAGCGGAGCCGGTTGTCTACACAACCTTCCTGTTTCTGGAACAAATAAAAGCACAAATTACGTTTTTGTGACTACTGAAATCACGTTTTTTTTTTTTTTTTTTTTTTTTTTTTGTAACATCTCCATTGTAATTTCACCAGTCAAATTGCGGTAGACTATTAAAGTTTTGATATTCTGTTATCTTGTGTGCGTGTGTTCGCCATCCAGAAGTAAACAGTGGCGCACATCCCTAACTGGGTGCTGGTTAAAGTGGAACATAAGATAAAGAGCAGAAACATAAACACCAGAAATAGCTCCCAAAGAGTTTTTAAAAGGTGACGTTACGTTTTGGGAGTGCGAATATGTTTATTTTAATTTGCTATCCACACGTCAGACGGAATCCCAGAAGTGACGTAGATGGGAGCGCAACGTCATTCCCGTTTCCAGGCCTATTTTGACATCATAATCAACAAGACATTTTTATGGCACATTGGGTTTTACATGAAAGTCTTCTTCAGCCTCCCCTGGAAGTCTTTTTGTTTTCTTTTATAAGAATAAAAAGGATTTTTATTGCCATCGCACGTATCCAATCAGCGCGTCTGACGGCTTCTCTGTCCTCTTCTCATTGGCTGCGGTGACGCGGAAGTAGTGGCGGAACGTTTGTCCAGAAAGTCATAAATAAACCGATATATTTACTTTTTCTCAGCACTGATCATTTAGTTGTTGCCATTGATAATTGTACTGTACAACATGCTTGGAATATGAAGTCAGAATAGTATTTTAAGATTCGATATGTGGCTGCAAAGCAAGAAATGCTCACACACTCCCACGTTCCGCTGTAGAATGGGGTGCATTCCATTCCAACGTGAGCCCAACCGCCGTCGTCTGGTGGCATTTGGGGTTTTATAGGCCCTGATTCTGTCTATTTTCACATCTATTTCAGGAATATGAAGGAGATTTTGTATGTGTGTAGATCAAATTTTCAACTTCTTCTATAAAAAGTTATCAGCATAAGGTTATACTGGTCTTTCTAGACTGAATCCAACATTAAATCCTGCTTTATTTGGGCCTAACTGGACATAATGCATTGCATTAAAACCTTAAAACCCCAGTGGTGCATTATTTATTTATTTATTCACAAACAAAAACTGAAAGTGTGTTCTGTCCAGTTTTAAAACTTCATGCTATTGTCTTGTGTTGTTTTAATGGATGGATGGATGGATGGATGGATGGATGGATGGATGGATGGAAAATAAAATCAGATGCATTCTTTCTCCAACACACGTAGATGAATTCATGCAAATGTCATTTAACTGTGGTAACAAGCCATCTATTTGATTCAGGTGTGTTCACACCCACATTATATATTGAAACACTAACTCAAATAAACCATCATATTTTCATTTTATCAACATGTTCTGTTTAGAAGTACTGTGATCACTAGCTCAGCTTTATAAAGCTTTTGATCTAAGATAGAAAAGTATTATTTTAAATCCTATCTATCACAGGGTCCCAAGACCCAAGCAGCAACCTCAGGGCCCGGACTCCAGCCGCCACTCCAGAAAAATACAGTACAGGCCAAAAGTTTGGACACACCTTCTCATACATCCATCCAGAAGACGGCAGATGAAGGCCCTTGATTAACCTTTTAAAGTTATATGATCCACAAGGATAGGTGTGGCAAAGTCCAGTCATTGAGAGTGACAATCCTGCAATTTTTCATTCCTTCTCCATCCCTTCTCCAACACGTCTGTATCACATGGCTTGTTACCAGGCTTCTGCAGAGTTGAAAGACACTTGTATGAATTCATTTAGATGTGTGCTGGAGCTGATTTTCCAAAATAGAATGATGCACACACTGAGGATGATGGAGGATTCTTCTCAACCTCTACACACACAGTAAAGAAACAACAGTGTGTTTCCTGACCAGTACCATGTGTGATGGCCCACCATCATGTTTACTTGTTTCTGTTTTGAGGTGAGTTTATTTTTAATGTGCTGCACCTGTGGAGCTGGGAGTGGCCAAGCTGATAAATGGCAGCCTGTGCAAGTCTCTCGGGCTAGAGGACTAGAGGGTTAGAGGCCAGAGGCCAGTCGCTCTTTCAAGCTCTCTCTCGCTGGGCAGCCAATTTCACCTCCACATGGTAACCTTTTCTGTTTAGGTATGTTTCTTTGCATCTTTGTACAACATAGCACACACACTGTCACTCAACCATGGATGGCACTTCACCACTAATACTCTACATTTCCACACCCCATTTTAGTTCTCATAATTTATAATAAACTTAATTTGATTATTACAACTCTCATTGTGTGGACTCCTCTTTTGTTGCCACCTTGAGCCACGGTGGTAACACATGTATGAGACCCATGACAAGTCAGACCCCTAACCCTAACCCTAGACTAGCCGTGTATCATGGTGTTAGTCATGATACACGGTTGGTGTACCAAGCCTAGCCTGGTACACCAACCAGGCTAGGCTTCTTCAGGTCCGCTGCAAGACGGAGAAGTACAGATCATTCCTGCCAGCAGCCATCACCCTCCATAACAAAACTTTCAAATAATTATTATTGTCATCATTGTTTTTATGATTGAACAAAAGAAAAAGTACTTCAATACTGAATTTCCCTTTGAAAAACTTTTTAATAATTCATTAATAAAAAGTATTTTTTAATTTAACTTTATTTAAAAATGAAAGCAACACAAGACAATAGCATGAAGTTTTAAAACTGGACAGAACACACTTTCAGTTTTTGTTTGTGAATAATAAATAAATAAATAATGCACCACTGGGGTTTTAAGGTTTTAATGCAATGCATTATGTCCAGTTAGGCCCAAATAAAGCAGGACTTAATGTGGGATTCAGTCTAGAAAGACCAGTATAACCTTATGTTGATAACTTTTTATAGAAGTTGAAAATTTGATCTACACACATACAAAATCTCCTTCATATTCCTGAAATAGACGTGAAAATAGACAGAATCAGGACCTATAAAACCCCAAATGCCACCAGAGGACGGCGGTTGGGCTCACGTTGGAATGGAATGCACCCCATTCTACGGCGGAACGTGGGAGTGTGGGAGCATTTCTTGCTTTGCAGCCACATATCGAATCTTAAAATACTATTCTGACTTCATATTCCAAGCATATTGTACAGTCCAATTATCAATGGCAACAACTAAATGATCAGTGCTGAGAAAAAGTAAATATATCGGTTTATGTATGACTTTCTGGACAAACGTTCCGCCACTACTTCCGCGTCACCGCAGCCAATGAGAAGAGGACAGAGAAGCCGTCAGACGCGCTGATTGGATACGTGCGATGGCAATAAAAATCCTTTTTATTCTTATAAAAGAAAACAAAAAGACTTCCAGGGGAGGCTGAAGAAGACTTTCATGTAAAACCCAATGTGCCATAAAAATGTCTTGCCGATTATGATGTCGAAATAGGCCTGGAAACGGGAATGACGTTGCGCTCCCATCTACGTCACTTCCGGGATTCCGTCTGACGTGTGGATAGCAAATTAAAATAAACATATTCGCACTCCCACAACGTAACGTCACCTTTTAAAAACTCTTTGGGAGCTATTTCTGGTGTTTATGCTTCTGCTCTTTATCTTATGTTCCACTTTAACCAGCACCCAGTTAGGGATGTGCGCCACTGTTTACTTCTGGATGGCGAACACACGCACACAAGATAACAGAATATCAAAACTTTTATAGTCTACCGCAATTTGACTGGTGAAATTACAATGGAGATGTTACAAAAAAAACAAAAACAAAAAAAAAAACGTGATTTCAGTGGTCACATAAACGTAATTTGTGCTTTTATTTGTTCCAGAAACAGGAAGGTTGTGTAGACAACCGGCTCCGCTCTTGACTATATTGATCTAATTTCCGACGTGCCTGGACCAGAAATAAGTGTTGAAACATCATTATAATCCGCATATTTCACGTACTTCTGTGAGATCGAGTTGTGTTTAGGCCTGATTACAAGAACACCGGCTTATTCTAGCATATTAAAAGCGTTGCAACCACCGAAGTGAAAAAGAGAAAAAAAAACGTAGTATTTCTACATATTTGATGAGAGAGACGGACAAAATGTCCGTCGAAACGAAAAAACTATGGATTGTATACATAAAATGAATGAATAATGTGAAAATAAAGGGTATATTTCTCGCTAGAAAAGTGATCAAAACAATGGTAGAGTCGCAATCTATTTTAAAATATGACAATTTCCACCCAAAATTGAAGGGATAGCCGCCATGTTTCCTTGTGTGAAACTACACAGTCACGTGACCTACAGAAATGAATGGGAAAATCAAACGTAGTAAGTCTACGTATTTTGAGGCAAAATTGTAAAATAAGTACGTATTGTGGTGTGGACCAACGTAGGACTGTCACGTTTTGGGATGAGACTGGGTTGCAAAAGGCCTTCTTTTTGTAGGCTTTTCTGTCAATTGTAGCCCCTCAGGTTTCACCCAGTGGGTGAAATCTACCCATTGTGCAACCTCCTTGGGCTGTTTTAGGGTTGGGGAGCAGCTGAAAAGGCAGAAAACCTGACCTCCTTCCCTTCAGTAACATTCTCCAACTCTGCCTCACTGCAGTGTAGCTGGGAGGCATAGCAACCTTGTGTCCTTGGAGGCTACAGTAGCTATGCCCTGTAAATTTGTTGTGTAGGATGCCAGGAAGTAAGCAGGTGTTAGTAATAAACACCAGAGTCATTCTCATTGCCCGTTTCCTCTTAACTTATGAACATGGCACTAAGAAACACAGGCTGAGTCACATGATTGTCTTTCTCTTCAACTGTCAGGAGCAAGTCATTTTTTCCATTAAAGAACCATGACTTTGGATTTTTCAGCTCAGACCATCACTTCAGCAGTATTATGCCTGTTAGGTCCTGAGATTAGGCCTCTCTGATGGTGCCAATATCTTGTCTCCTCGAACTGATTAACAACAGTGTTTTTTTTTCTTAAAGAACGCCACAATGAGCAGAGAGCAATGATCAAATGCTAAGTTGTAAAATGACCATGCGTTTTTTAATATTTCACACCTGAACCCAAGGACTGTAATATTCATGAATCCTTGAAGCCTCTGGTGCCAAAGCCCCGTGCTTTTAAACATCCTAATCCATCACATCGCTGCAGCAGTGGATTAATGAATCACTTCCTGCATTAGGAAAAAAAAAATGCCAGTCAACATAATCCTGACTGTGGGTATATTTTTCATAGAACACAGATAAAAACTTCCCTATAAATCATGGTTTTAGGTTGAGCTAAGTTCACACCCTGGAGGTTTGAGAACCAACCACAGCAGGATCTGTAAAAGTTCACATACAAGTTCCCCATGGATTTTCTTTTTCCAAAGCAATACTTTATATCATTTTATCACAAGTTTTCTGATGTTTTATTGAATTGAATTGAATTAAATTGGTTTAACTATTAATAATATTTAAAGCACAATGTTTTACCTTTTTTTTTAACCCCCTTTTTTTACACGGTGATCTGTTGCTTGCCTCTAGTCAATTCCTCTCCCTGTTCATGCATTTTTGAAATGTGAGAGTAGAAGGACTGACATTTTCTAATGTCAGGGATCACTGTGAAAAAGCTCTGAAATATTGATTGGGTACCTCCTGGCTCACATCTGTTCCCTGCCTCCACGTTCTCCCATGCAGTATTTATCACGGTTATTTATAGAAAAACTGATACCTTTAAATATTGATACGACCGGATCATGAGAGGTTTGTCAATTAATTTGCTAACAAAATGCTTGACCTGCACCACTGGGGGACATAAGTGCCACATGGAGTACTTTTCCAAGACAACATCATAAAGAAGAAACAGTGTTTCAAACAACGAACTTGTGATTCAGGTTTAATGACACAATGCAGGATTTCTCCAGACTGAAAATCATTGTCTGCCGAAAATGATCAGGTTGAATTGCTGCTTATTAAGAGTTTTCCAAGTTATTGTGTGAAAAACATAAAAAATTACATATGTAATCAAATGTTGGAATTAAATGAAAGACGGTGGATGTATTGCCTACAAACCTCTTTTAAAATGACATCTTCCCTGCTACTGTGAAAAGTTAATGAGTCTGGGACTGCTTTCTGAAAGAAAGATCATACTCCCTGGTTAAATTCAGCCCCAAACCATCAGATTAGACCAAACTTATCAACACTTATCAAACTTATGTTGGTCATTTCATGAATGAAAAGAGCACTTTTAAATTTGACCTAATCTGAAAACCAACTGAAATTAAATGATAATTATGATGGCAGCTGGTTGTGCATGGTAAACCTGCTGTCAAGGATGGTCAAGCTAAATGCTATCTAGTGTAATAATGCTGTAATAAAGCTAAAAGAGCACATGGGTGCAGTTACCTCAGGAAAAATAAACTGTATGATGACTGCCAGCTGCTCGTACCCCCAAACCCCTAACTGGTTAGCCAATCTACATAGCGCGAAGCCCAGCTTCCAAGTCCCAGATGCAGCTGGGGCAAGATGTTATAAAATGATAAATATTTCTGTGAATTATGTTAAAAATGATCAGGGCACCATGTGGGATTAAAGCCAGAATTGGTAATCCTGCTCAGAAACATTTTTTGTTATACTGGGTGTAATGGTCCTTCCACCCTAACAGTATCATCATGTATTCATAAAAAGGACGGAAAAAAGTCAGACCTCTGTGAGAGCTGCAGTTCTGTAAAAACTCTGACCAACCCCTGCCATTCCCACCGAAAGGCAGGAATTGGTATTTCACAATTTATAGAAAGAACAAATCGATGCCTTTATGTCTCGTCTATGTCCCTCCCCTCTCTCCGTCCCCCACGTGACCCCCCTGTGCGCCGCTCACTGTAAACAAATGTAGCTAACGGACTGCTAACTGCTGCTGCACCAAAAAAAACAAAACTAAACTAAACAACAGTTAAGGATTAAGTCTTAGAGGTGTTGAAATTTGCAGTGTGGACCTTTTACACTGCAGAATAAGTTGGATGTGAGTGGATTAAATCTTTTTTTAAAAGCTGACTATCAAGCTAACAAGCGATCCACTCGGCTGTTATCGTTAACCTGCTCGTAAAACATCGGCACACATGTCCCTGCGCTCTGAAGGCGTGGTTTCAGGTGGTGTGCTTTTTTTTAAACTGTCGCTTGCTCAAACTGTTTTTCCAACATTGCCAACCCTAGCTTTAAGGTCTGCAGCTCTTAATTGACCACAAGCCTCAGTGTTGTGCACCAGATTGTAACTATGACTCCTGGTTGTTCTAACCTGGTGTGTATGTTTTGACTCACAACTATAAAAGTTTTTCATCTTTGTTTTTATAATCTAATTTAATTTCAATCAGCTTTATTTATATATCTCCAAATTATGTCAATTTTGAGTCTTTCCTTCCTTCCTTTGAGTACAGTGCCATCCGGCTTACTCTAATCCAATTATAATCCAATCAAAAACAAATCTATTGCATGATCATATTAGTAAACTCTAAGCCAGAGATACATGCTTACAAAGACAGAGAAGCACAAGTTAGGCTAGAGCAGGACTAGAACTGTGGTCAGCTCCCTACAGTCTGTCTCCCAGCTTCTAGTCCACTTGGTTCAGCTAAAAACCTCCAATGCCCACACCCAGCAGACTCAGAACTGTATGAAGTGGACCCACAACTGTTAAGAAGCTGCACTGGTTTGACATAGAGTCAGGCGTGACAGAGGAGAGGCACTCGTTCCCTGCGTTAGCTAGGGGCTAATTATTTGCCACGAGTTAGCTCGCGGCAAATAATTAGCCTTTAAATATGAGAAGATAACAACTTACATGGTTCCAGTTGAGTTTTAAATAGTTCTCGTTTATAAAGATCAGGATGGGGGAAGGATGCATCCTAGGAAGCAGCTGGAGGAAATCTGATGACCGGAGAAGTCCTCATATAACTGAGCAGCAGCTGTCTGTCCATACAGTAGCTGTATGACCGATGTGATGAAGCAACAATGGTTGAAAAGAATATTCCAGAGGACATGATCAAAGTTTCATGTTAGAAGTCTCAACAGCTCCAGTAAACAGAGGCTGCAGACAGGAGAGACGTGCAGAGGCTCCCGCTGGTACCCGGTAAGTCCGGCCTGCTTTTTTATCCTCTTCAAAATAAAATTCTCGATCTGTAGGAAACTTGAATAAACTAACACTGTACTTAACGAGCTTTTAAACATTAACTGGCCATACAATGTGAAGGCTGAGTCTTTACTGTTTGCCTGTAAAACTGGAAAAGGAACATAAAAACCGCAACAAAGCCATTGATTTCAATGTTAGATGAGCTGCAAAAGTTCTCTGACAGACGTCATGTCAAGTTTCGGCTCACAGCGCCACAGTCTGGTCAGATGTGCTGAAATGCAGCAACGTTTGCTAATAACTTGTTTATGCAGGCGCACTTGTTTCTGTTACATAAATCGTCATGAAGAACGTTTTGGTCTATAAAACATGACAAAAAAATGACAAAAATGTGTCATCAGCACTTTAAGGTCTAATGTTTTCTGAACCCAAACTGAATAATAATGAAGTCCAGTGTTGTTTAAGTTCAAGCTTCTCATGAGCAGGTTAAAGTTTATTTCTCAAAGGTTAAAAATAAATTGCTCATATTCACCATTTCAATTTTGAACTGGTTTAAGCCTCAGTTTTTTTTCTTTTTAATACATATTTTCTTTGGTTAGAAGTGAGAGGCAAAGATGGACTTGAGCAAGAAAATAAATTATAGTGCAAAGAAATCAGGTCAATTCAAATTCAAAGAACTTTATTTTTCTTTAGGAACTCCATCTGCAGAGAGACAAACAAACAAATGGTAAATAGAGAAACACATTTACAAGCGTACACCTACACACAGCACCTCATCATTCATTCAGCTATCCAATGGATGAGAGCACAGAGCTTGCCATGGCTCTCTTGGTCCTAAAGGCCAATGATCTGTATCTCAGACCTGAGGGTGGGCGACTGCTGGGGCTGTGCTGTGTGTGAGTGGTGTGAAACTATCTGGGGACCTTTTAGTTTAGTCCTTCTGTTATAGAAGTGGTTCCTGTGGCAGTCCAAGTATTTGACTGATTTGGTCTAGTGGATTTTGATAAATATTAGATGATGACCCAAACCAGGCTGATATATTGAAGGTTATTACGGATTCAGTGTAACACTTTAAAAAAGCTGCCAGGACGGACTGATAAACCTGAAGTCTGGAGATTGTCCTGAGAAAATACAGAGATACTGCTGACACAAATAGGCTAGAAGTAGAAAGTAGAAAATCTTGTCTGGCAGTTGTTCCAACCAATCACTGAACCAGCTGGGTAATTAGCTCCTCTGCCAGGTAGATGAGCTTGTTAGTGACAACACCTGTTCTAAAAGTACTGGCAAATCAAGAAACGTGGCAGGATTTCTACTCTCAAACTATAGGTACTTTTACTTCTTCTTTAATGCCTCTGCAGATGACTAGACGTGAGTTAACATCCATCTGGACTAGTTTCTGTGCTACTGAATACTCTTGAAAAGTCCGAATGACTGACTTCTCCAGGTGTGTGTAGATGGTATGCTACAGGGTCAGCACAGCATCATCAACATTTCTGTGCTGTTTGGAGATGTGTCAAAAGTAGAAGTAGTTTGAGAGAAGAAATCCTGCCATGGTTTTGGATCAACCCTTACGTTGAGAACAGGTGTTTTCACTAACGAGCTCAGTAGAGGAGCTAATTAAGCCCAGATGATTTAGTGATTGGTTGGAACAACTAGGCCACCAGACAGGACTTATGTTTTTTACTAGCCTACTTTTGACACCTCTGGCTGTTAGTACAACTGAAGAGGGTTACCGTGCACACTGACCTTCTGTAGCTGGGATTAACCCGTCATAGCCTTTAATGACCAGAGATGTTGAAGCCACAGGCCGATAATTATTAGCTGGGTTTCCATTACTCTTTTGCGAAAATCTGCTTTATCGAAACATCTGAAAAACAACCTCATGAGAGTGTAAAAACTTTTCTGTGATATTTGAGAGTTTTTTCAAAATGTAGGTGCTTCCATTAGCAGTTTTTAATTGCGTTAGATTTAGTGAAAATCCAGGTGTAATGGAAACCCTATTGTTGCAGATGGGAGTGCTCTCTTTGGGTACTGGGCAGATGATTAAGGACTTCCAGAGTGGTGGGATGGAGTGCTCTGACAGGGAACGGTTAAACAGCTGATAGAGGACACCTGCCAGTAAGGGATGTATCAATAACCGATAATAAGATAAATCGGGATATAATTCCCTGACAATTAGTATTACCGTTTCAGATTTTAATTATCATGAAACCGTGATTATTGCACTTTGACAACTCACGATGATGCTGCTCATTGCCAGGAAAAGCAGCAGCAGTCCCTCAGAAGCAGCTTACAACGTTTGACCTCTGAAAACATGGCGGAAGGCACAGAAGGCGCCACATAGACATCTCTGGAGATTTTTTCCCCCCTAAAAGAAGTCTAAAGTCTGGATTTATTTAGAATTTTTTTTAAGGATGCTGGGAGGAAACTTTATTTATTTATTGTATTATTTTAATGTTTCTGCCTTATTTAAAATGGTAATGTTGGTTTGATATGAGCATTTGATTTCTACCTGAAACAGTAAAAGTTTCCTTTTTGGGCCAGCTCTTCTGAAATCTGTCAGACTAGATCAAGTCTTGAGCTCTGAATGTGAAGAAAAGTCTTCTTGGTTCTTATCTACAATTTGCATAAAACGATGAACCCTCTTATGGTTATAAGATGCATCTTTAATGCACATTTATATGTTTGATGTTTACATGTTATTTAATGTTTCTGCCAACAGAAAGTCATGCTTGTTTCCTTTCTTTATGGAAACTTGATGAAATGAATTTAGTGTGTGTATCGGTGCTTTTTGAACATTTTGAGCAGATTTCACCAATACCATGATAATAACAACAACCGTGATCATTTTAGTCACAATAACTGTGACATGAAGTTTTCATATTGTTATAACCTGCCAGTTGGCTACAGCAGGACGTCAGCAGCTGACCAGAGATCTGATCCGGATCAGATTTGTTGGGTTTAATTTTTTCCAGTGTCTCTTCTTCCTGCAGCTCTTGGATTGCTTTGTAACCAGAGGTGAGCTTGGCCAACAGCTCCTTCCTCTCCTGCGAGTAGTCAGACTGGTCAAACCAACAATAAAACTGATCATGTTTCTCTGCAGTGCTGACAGAGTCAACAAACTGAAGCGTTGTGTGTTATTGGGGAGGCCAGTCAGTGTTTTAACACCACACCAGGTGTCCCTGGCTATGTGCTCCTGAAAGTTTCTCGACCTCCCATGCAACTTTTCTTTGCAGCTTTTATTTCTTTATCTAGTCTGTTTTAATTGTACTAGACTTCAAATTTTATTACATAAAACAGATATGCACGTGGAACAGATGCGTGGACAGAGGACAAAATTTGGTTGTACTTCTTTTATTTGTCTAAATAACTTTTTTATTGTAACAGAAGGTATTTTTGTTCAAACAACAATTCAAGTTCAAGTTCAAGTTCACTTTATTTCTAAAGCACTCTTACACTGAAAAAGACAGATCAAGGTGCTTTACAACAAAAAGACATAATAAAAAAATTATCAGCTAGCCTCTTCCTTATATATAAAAGCAAGAAAAAAAATGCTGGAAAGTGTGAAATATTATATCTTCTGTCACTGGACAGATGCCTCAAGTTTTTTTCAAAATAAAAGTTGACGCTCTGACTTGGTGGACATATTTTGACAGTTTGAAATATTCCTGTAAATAAAAGCAGTAACTGTTGAGGGACCTTTCATAACCTGAACAAGTTCGTGGTGAAGTTCTTTATTTGCAAATACTGTTAGCAAACAGCTAGGCACGGATGAAACCCACTAATGAACTGTTTACAGACTTCAGCCACTGCTACGAAAATGCATAAAAATTTAAAAAGGAAGCAAAAATTATACTATTTCAGTAGTTTTATCTCACTATATCTAACACACCAGTCATTTAATGGTGTTCATGGTGTCTTCACTGACTTTTAAGATGACAGTGAAATAATTTCACTGTTAACAGTTTTATGGATGGAAATATACTAACATTTTAACTTATAGATTTTAACTGTTTCTACAGCTTTGAACGTTGTCCACTATTGACCTAACTTTACGTTTTTCCACTCTAACCACGCCTGTTTCAAACTGGTTTTTACCGTAGGGCGCAAACTCAGCAGTTAACGTGAGCTTCAGGCTTGACAGAAGCCCGTTCGGTTCAGATGTGCCGCTTCCTCACACAGAAAAAGGTGAATTTCTGAACGGGAAAGATATGCAACAAAACCATGCTGATACGTGTCTGTGCGCATTTTTCAGTGATTATACGGTAATTTGGGACTTCTTCTAGTGAGTATACGGCGTATACCTGCGCATCACGTAGACTACACCACAGGTTCAGTTCAACTATCACAGAAAAACTAACTTATTCCTTCGAAGTTGTTCATTTCCAGTGCAGAAGTTCATTCAACAAGCAATAATCTTATGAACTGATGTTCTTAATCCCCCAATATTTAACAATTTTCTTTTAGAAGATGGTTTTCATGAGACTTATTAGTCACCATGGAAACAGGTCCATACACCAGCCAACTCCCTCAAAGGTCCCCCCATTGAAGACGAAAACCAATCCAACCTCCTTGCTGCATGTTTTCAGTCCCATTCCAGGTCTGATCATGTCCCTCTTTTAATTGATGCTTGCTATTTAGTCTGGTCTGCTCCACTTATCAAGGATGCCACCTTTCTTTCAAGTACAGCAAGTATGTAAAGTTTGACATGATGAAGCACCCGACAGAGCTCCATAAATTCAGTTTCCTTAAGAAGATAGAGCCACCATTAATCAGGAAGATTCATCAAGTCCTGAGTTTGTAACACTGTTCTCAGTGCTGCCAAAGTCAATGTCCTGTTTATCAGACTCGTCAAAGAGCTATCTGTCCGCAGGAGCCTGTGTTTGATTTCAGCACATAAATCAACAGGAAATGCTCCAAGATATTGACTGCAGAGTCCATTCATTATTCACCTTTTATGGCAACAAATCAATGTTCACAGTGGTGGAAAAAAGAAGGTGGTTAGCAAAGACTTCCACTGCCCTCCAATGTCTTATCACATTGCTTTTTTCAAGTTGAAAGATTATGAATTAAATGTTTAATGAACAACAGATTCACATTATGAAGATGTATCAAAGTGCCTTTAAAAAACTGTTAGCTGATAGCACGACCTTTGCAGTTGGAGTCTTTCCAGTACAAGAGTGGCTGCTAACAGTTGCAACAGTAATGGTTTCTGTCCTTATCCGTCAATAATAAAATAAGATGACAAACACAAAAATAGTATAGTGAATATGGGTATGGGACACTTTCTGAAAATGTAACTTCAACGTAATTTCTGATTATGAACCAAACATCTTAGCCCATCATATGATAACATTCTAAATAGCTTAAGATCTCTACTATACTATGTAGAAGAAATAAAGAAATATTAAACACTGCATAAAAAACCAAAAACCCAAATTTCCAGGCAATATTGGTTAAGTGGGACACCATATATTGACAAACTGGGACACTGGCAACACATTCCATTCTAATGTAAACACAATGATAAAAACAACAACAAATAATTTCTGATGAATATATAACAAGAACTTTCATGGACATAAAGAGAACGGGACAAAACGACGAGTTCATTCCCTATAGAAATTGAACAAAAGGTTGGCTGTTATTCAAAAACTAAATGTCACTTCAAAATAGCCAATTTTGGATGATAAAAGAACAAAAAGCCAAAAAAAAAAAAAAAGGCTGGAGAACAAAGGCAAAATGTTTTTGTAATCTATCGGAGAAATTAAAGAACAAACAGCAAACTGTGTGAGGTGTGGTGGCAAACATCAATCAACTCACGATAAAGGCTTCCATCTTCAATGATGCCATTCTCACCACCACCTCAATTTAAAGAGTGTGCAAAACATGTGGGGTGGAGGGGCAAAGGCTAGCTCGCATAGACTGGCAAAGCATCACGGTCATCATTTTCATTGTAGCAAGCTTGATTTGTAAGTAAATTTGTGTAGCTAGCTAGCTAGACAGAAAAATTGTGAGGGATATATAAAAAGAGAACTTATTTCCACCTGTAGAATAAGTCAAATAGTTGTCCCAGTTTGTCAATAACACACTGTCCCACTTTAGCTAAATAGCATTGTTTTTTTAAAAAGTAAGACTCGGATGTAATTTTTAAAAATTATGAATCAACATTACACCCCTTTACAAAAAAATATCACCACTACAAACTATCCACCCGTTTTCTTATTTCTAGAACACCAACATTGTTCACCTAAAAACGCTATTTTACGCTCATTTTATCCACCATCTTTTTTTACTGCAGACATGTTGAAGTAGTGAGCCACGCCCCAGGAAGTGGTGTCCTCCACCTTTTTTTTAAATCTCATGCTGCCCTTTGATGAGCTCAATGATGATTTTTAGTAACATAATCAAACGCATGTAAAGATAAACTTGATTAACCTTAACTGTCCCAGATTACCCACTGTCCCACTTTTTTTACTGCTGCAGATGCGCATCTTTATCTTTAACAATCTGCTGCTGACAGTACCAGTGCTGTCAGCAGCACTAGTGCTGCAAGAGCTCCTGCAGTTACGGCAGTGGTAGCAGCAGCAGCAGCAGTGAGGAATCACAGCAAGAACCTTCAGGTACAGTTTAAGTATAAACCAAACATGCTGGTGATAGTTTTAGAATAATGAATAAATAACCTGTTAGATTATAAATAGGCTGAGTATCAAGTTTAGGTGGATGATGGTGTAATTTTATTTGATTTACAATATGGTTATTTGCACAGACTGCACATTTAACCATATTGCAGTCGATTAAGTAGAATTTCAGTTTATGTGATTTGCATGCAGGTTGTTGCAGCGAAATGAATGTTTATTTTGTAAGGGAAAGAAATGAAAAGCTGTGTGTGGCCTCTTAGTGTTTTGCGTTAATTTGGTGGAGGTGGTCTGGGATGGTATCAAATTCCCGGCCTGAATTATTGTCCCAGTCCGCCCCTGAATCCATTAAACATTTTGGACCTGAAATAAAAGCATTATGATAGGGAATTTAAGATTCCAGGTCAGAGGTCAAAGGTCTACACAGAACAACGTGATAATCCAAAGCTTCCTTTCTGTTTTCAGGCCTGATGTTTTGGTGGTTACACCCATGATTGCATTACTTTTGGGACCTGTGCATTATAGGCGATCAAGGCACCCAACTGACTCCTACAGTAGGCTATGCCTTTTAAAGGGTCTAAGTCATTCTGCTAATATAACTTCTCACTGCTCTTTCCCACATTGGTTCCTCAGATCTGAGTCTCTGCCAGTAATGACATAAAGGAAAGTCATCACAGACAAATGCAAACTGTCAATTGAGGATGGCGGAAAAGTTTTACGTCGAGCCAGTTGATGAAAGATGTTCATATAGAATAACCGAGTTTCCTTAATTTGAGCTCCTGTAGAAGCTTCCTCTCCTCGATGTGCAATTAAGGGACTTGAGTATCATTAAGAAGACAGAATCGGCAACGATTTTCATGCTGCAGGGGCGAGATGAAAAACAGCATAATAAAAAGCACCCGCAGATGCACAGAGCATTTGTTGCTGCATTGAATGTAATAATCATACTTTGTTAACAAACTATTTTAGACCATTCTCACTTTGAACACAGTCGTACACACTTGTGCATGATTTATGGGATTTTAGCCTCTAGCACCTTTGTTGAGGTTTCTTCTACTTTGAAATTATAATGACCAAAAGGTTGCTCATGTTCAAAAGTCACTGTTTATCTCTTCTAATGATTAATGCAGAAAATCTTCTCCATTACATTGTTTCAGGACATCTGCAGCAGTTCTACCTCTGGAATGATGGGACTGCTGATACAGTTCTTACAAATTTGCTCTTCTAGTGTGAATTATTTGTTTTACAAAAGACAAACTGTAAGTTTAAAGCCAAAATGGCTTAAAATGGGATTTGTCCCAAACTTCCTCCTGGCAGTCTTAAACTAGAAAGTAGTATTGCAATCTCCCCAATAATTTAGATTAAACTTTGGATGAACAATAAGTGAGATTTATTATACTGTGTCATCTATATGATAAAAACTCAAAATGCAGAAATAGTGTGCAGATCGGACTTAGTTTGGCTAAGTCATATACTAATCATCTGTGCCTGAATGCTTCAGAGTAGGAGTGCCCAAGTCCAGTCCTTGCGAGCTATCCTGCAGCTTTTACCCCGGCTTTACACCAGGTCAGTACACGCTGCATACCAGCTGCACCATGATTTTGCACCGACATCCACAGCACGAGCATTTACACCGCCCGCCTGTGTTGCTAAATCCGCGAGATCATGGAATCACAGGAAGGATTGCAAGATCACCTATAGTTCTTATCCAAATCGTTAATTTTGTCCACGTTTGTGTTTCATTGTTTAATTTCTTATTTCTCTGAAACCTTGTGGCCAGAGGGATAGCCCCAGCCAGCATTTCCATGTGGAGCCCATATGGGTTAAATTTTGGCTGCATATAAGGGACCCAAGTGGGTTTGTCCACGGTTTCCATGGTAATTAAATGTTTTTCTGTTTTTTTTGTATCCCAGTCCTGTCTGTTCCACAGGTGACTATTTTTTTTTTTTTTTTTTTTTTTTGTGTCAGAGTAATTTACAGTAATTAATTGGCTACAATCGGGGTGTGAAGGAGATTTTCAGCAATAAAATGATAAATTCTCTTGGAAAACATCATCCACCCTGCCTTTAAAAACATGAAATGATTAGTCCATAATAAAATTAGTCACTGACTATATTGATAGTTGACAATAAGTCAATTAATTGACTAATTGTGGCTGCCCTACCAGACAGTGATGGAAAACAATCACTTTGTAACTCTTTCATATTCCACAAAGCAGGGAAGGTCAGGGGGACTTTGTTCAACTTTGTCAACCCTGGACCTTTTTGCCTTGCATGTATTTTTTCTGGCTCCAGGTGATCTTGTTAAACTAATGCAATGTTTAAACTATGGTAACTGTGGCATAAACTTGGATTACTGTCCAATAATTTCTCAAATGTTCTCTTGTTTTGTTTTTGCTGTCAAGCCTGAATGCATCACAATGCTTCCTAGATCCTAGTTATGTCCTCGCCTCCATGAATGCACAAGACAAGTGTCTCCAGTCTCTTTATTCATCCCGTCTAAAGTGATATTAAATTTCCAAAACAGACCTTAACCTGATTAAATTGCGGTTGCAGAATCTTCAGAGAGCTGTGCATGAATAAATGTTTGCAACCTCAATGAAGTGAAGCTGCATTGTAAAGAAAGGTCAGCCAATAATTCTTTACAACAATGACAGAGGCTGAAAAAACAAAAACAAAAAAACAAACTGGAAACGATTACTTCAAGTTACTTTTGCTAAATGTGAGAGTATAGAGGGACACAGCCCCCCCTCACCCTCCCCTTGTTTTGTTGTTCATTCCAGCAAAAGAATGATGATGATGATGTTGATGTAAATCATCAGGAAAGTTTTATCTTGCTTTGTTAATCAAATTTCTCCTACAGACTTAGTGAGCATGTAATTGCTACTTTCGCCACAGGAGGGCATGTCACACACAGTGAGTACACCTGACTCGGCGTGCTGCAGTTAAAAGTTGAATATGGAATACGGACAGAACAGCGACATCACATGTGTCTAGGTTGTAGTTGCAACGGCAGAAAAACAACTCCAGCCGTTTGGGTGCCAGGCTCGCTGCTGATACGAAAGTGACCAACAGTCTGCAGCATGTCCAACAAGTAACGCAGAGGAGTTTATAACTGACAGCTAACGTTAGCCACATTAGCAAACAAGCTAGCTTACCGATCCAGGAGGAAAGTCGCCATTTCCGTGTTTTGACGCCGTGGAAAATGTTTATGTGGGCCCATTTAGTGAAGTCTTCACCTAAATTTACTCCAGGTTTTGCTCTTCTCAGGTCACTCCTCCTCAGAAACAGATAACAATATCTGCAGGGCTCTGAAGCAGCTGCTTCACTGTTCATCTCCACTGTTTTCCCCCTCTACCAGCGTAACTGTGCCCAAAATATTGTTGCCACAGAGATCGTATTTGGCAACCCGCAATGGCGGCGTGTATTGGCTTATAGACGGAAATAAAATGCCATTATTGAATCGGTTAAAATTGATTTTATAATTATTTTTAGGCTAAATATAATTTTTCTGGGAAATGTTGTACTTTCATTCTGTACCCCCTCAAAAACTGTGGAGGTATTATTTTTTAAAAAATATAGCTTTTAATAAAAATGTTCCATATTCAACCTTTAATTCAGTACTGTGTTGGCTGTTGAGGTTTGGATGCTCACTGTGCTTTTCGTGTCTGTTTGCTAACAGGTAAATATTCACAAATAACACCTGTATGTTGCCTAGAAGTATGAGACAGTAAGACTCCCAGAAAGTGTGGGGAAGTCGGACAGTTATCCCCTTATGGGTGTAGATGGAAGCAGTTTGGTTTGTGTTAGTACTGTATGAAGAAGCTAGCAGTTAAAGGAATAGTACACCCACCGAATGATGTAACTATTTTCCACTTACCCTCGTGGTGAGCAATAGTCTGGAGTCAAATGCAGCCGGCGATCAGAAAGGCTTCTCGTTTTCCCCCAACTTTCATATAATGGAGTTTGATTGTGCCCGATCCAAAAAGGTCCATAAAAGTCCACAAAAACTTGTCAATATTCCTCCATACTGCTCGTCCAATGTAATCCAAGTGTCCTGAGGGTTGCATCCAGAATTTACTCGAAACTACGCCATTTAGTATATTTTTAGAGCATAAACAGTACTGCACTGCATTTCCTGCGAGCACGCCGATGCGCATTCATGACACAACGGAAGGCGCGGCAGACGAGATTCCACGTTCTCTTTTTCTTTCTTTCTTTATTTTAAATCAATATCCAACCCCTCTTGTGTTTGTCCCGGTTTGTCTGTAGCTCTGTCGCTCTTAGCACAATGTAAACAGCGAATTTCTTCTTCTACGCTTGTATTATCGGCAGAGTAGGCTCTGAACGCCGAGGCTTCTGTAGTTTCTGTAGTGAACGTGCATATGCGCGCTTCGCGCAAGAAAGATGTACTGTTTAGGCTCTAAAAATATAGTAAATGATGTCGTTGTGAGTAAATTCTGGACGTAACCCTCAGCACACTTGGATTACATTGGACGAGCGGTATGGAGGAATATTGACAAGTTTTTGTGCACTTTTATGGACCTTTTTGGCTCGGGCACAATCGAACTCCATTATATGAAAGTTGGGGGAAAACAAGAAGCCTTCCTGATCTCCGGCTGCATTTGAGATATTAAAAAAGTGCTCCAGAGTCTTGCTCACCATGAGGGTAAGTGGAAAATAAAGTTACATCATTCTGTGGGTGTACTATTCCTTGAAGCTAACTTTTGTCCGTCATGTCAAAATGTGCATACATATACTTGTAGCCAAGGAGAATATGTAAAGAACATATTGTATCACAAAAGTGTCACATTTGTATTAGAGCAAAGTTGCAGTGTTTGTTGTAAGTGTAGACAGTTAACTCAGGACTGTGTCGGCTGTTGAGGTGTGGATGCTCACTGTGCTTCGTTTGCTAACAGCCACCAACAATAACAACCCTTAAGACAACACACTGAGTTTTAATTCAAGTGTACAACATAAAGCTGGTTACTAAATAATGTAATATTATTTTTCATACATTGCTTCCACAGTAGCAATGTCCTTTTTTTTTTTTTTTTTTTTTTTTTTTTTCCCAAACATTGCTTCCACGGTGGCTGCACGGTGGCGTGGTGGTTAGCACCGCAGCCTCACAGTAAGAAGGTCACTGGTTCAATTCCCGGCTGGAGAGGGGGTTCGAACAATTCCAACCGTGGCCTTCCTGTGTGGAGTTTGCATGTTCTCCCCGTGTATGCGTGGGTTCTCTCCAGGTACTCCGGCTTCCTCCCACAGTCCAAAGACATGCATGCTAGGTTAATGGACCACCCTAAATTGCCCCTAGGAATGAATGTGAGCGTGAATGGTTGTCTGTCTCTCTGTGTTGGCCCTGCGACAGACTGGCGACCTGTCCAGGGTGTACCCCGCCTCTAACTGAGGCGGGGGTACACCCGCCGGGGAATGAGTCATCCAGCAACCCCCCCCGCGACCCTGAACTGGATAAGCGGTACAGAAAATGACCGATGACTGACTGCTTCCACAGTTAAGGGATTTACAAAATAAAGAAACACGTTAGGCTATATGTTGTGCTGGTAATATTCTGCTGTTTCATCTTAAAAAATGTTGACTCTCTGCCGTTGTAAACCTTTTGCACATACCCACCACATATTTCCTATTTAGTGCGAAAACAGCTTTAGTTTTCCACTTAGAAACATAAAGACTGCCACAGACGCAATGTGAGATCAGGCTGAGGCGAGCCCTTTGAGATTGTCATCATCCTGAAGCTAAATCCCTGTGGTGAGGCAATATCTCAAGCCTGCTCCTTTTTATCCATGTTTCTCCAAACTGTTCCCAGCATTTACTCTCAAATAAAAAGGGAAAATATAAAAGTTAAGAGAGTAAAGAGTCAACATTTTCACTCTCTATTGCTTACCTATCTCATTTCCCACCTCTGCAAAGATTCTGCTGAGTCTACCAAGTCTGATTAATCCACACATGACGGCCCTCCTGTTCTCCATCTCCGCCGTGGCCCCTTCACCACAATCTGTACTTCATTTTTAATAATTAAATTCAACGTTCTCTTTTGTAGCCTCTGCTGAGAGAGAAGCTTGACTCTGATTGCAAAGTCACACATGAGAGAGCCATTGTGCCAGAGCGACCCTTCTAAGCTTTTAATTTTCTGCCCTTAAGAGTCATCAGTGCTGATCCTGTAAACTCAGCATAGAGGATGAAAGAAATGCCCTCCTCAAGGATACCCTTTCACCATAATGTGCCTTTGATAATGTTCAAAGCAAAGAGGAAACTTCACCAAACCCATGAAAAGAAAGTTGAAATGCAACAACTATGACAATTCTTTTAAAACATCCTTGTAGCCCAATATATCTCCAACATAATTTTTGGTCAGATCTGTGTCTTGCTTCTGTGTATTGCAAGATGGAATATTAAGTTGTCCCAACTTTTTGTTTACCTTCAATCTGACACAAAATGAAAGTCTTAAAGTAGAGGAGCTTTGAAATATAAAACCCATCTTGTTTAAGCATCTGCTGCTTTTTCTTGAATACGGGACAAATGAACACGTCAGCTATCATCAATAAATGTGAAAAACCTGAACACAAACTCAGAGGCCAGGCTGAAAATAAAGAACCAATTTACTGAAAAGAGGAAGCAAATTGAAAACTCTGTAAGGGAAGAAATCCTAAATGTTCAAAGACTAAACCAAGTCACTGAGAGAGAAGAAATAAAACGGGTACGGGACATGCAGAGATATATTAAACTGATTTAGACCATGTGTCATACAGTATAAACAGCATTTTGTGATTATTGTTGGCCAAATAAGGTGATATTCCAAATACACTCACTTTAAGTACAATTAATTGTTCACATGTTGTACCTACCTTGTCCTTCAGAACTGCTCTGATTCTTATAGGCCACATCTACACTAGACCCTGCAAGTGCTTAAACATGTACACATTTAACCGATACCCCATATTGTCCGCATATACCCGGCTTTTAATGGTCCCTCATTCGCATATTTATTTGGCAGGGCAAGGGAGGGGCATGTAAATGCCAAGCCAACAGGTAAAGAGCCTAGTTGGCTCCCGCCCTATGTGGCAATAGGGCTTGGGAACCGACGTCACAGCGCAATGCATTGTGGGAGGTAAACAACACACCGCTGCCATGTTTTGAGGCCAGCCTGAGAGACCGACTGAGAACAAGAAAACGGCAGGATGCTTAAAGTTTAAAAAGAAAGAAAAGACCGGTACCAAAATAAACTTCTTCCCGAGGCAAGGAGATGCTATCTGGAGAAGATTGCATTAATCGGAGATAAGGATCCATATGAAATGCTGCTACAGAGTGGACCTGTGACCCTGATCTTCTGCTTCCTCTAACAATATTTTCACATACTTGGTCTGTGGCGCGGGTGCCTACCCTTCGTCTCAGTTTCGGAATTACACGTCCCTGGAAGCTCATGAACAGTTTACGAACGGCTGGGTCCAAGATATGGAAGCATGCAAACTGATGGGCTCAGACAACATCATCATAAGTGCTTTTCCAGGATTCCATTCATTCATGTGTTTGAATGAAGCCTCCTTGTAGCCTGTTAGCATGCTAACCGCACTGTATGCAGAGGTTATGTTACAAAATAAAAAGGTAGCTTTACAGGGAATTTCAATTAAAAGTGGGAGAAAGTATGAAGGTTATCGTCCAATTATGACACATATTTGCACTTACCGGAATGAAAATGCCTAGAACACACGAGGAAGGATGGGATGTAAAATGTATGTCTGTGTCTTGCAGCTGCTATCCATGCCATCCGCCTCCTCCGGGTTACTTCTGACACAACACTCCCTTGATTTTGATTTCATGTTGGAAACGGAAAAAAATAAAAATAAAAAAAGACGGCTGGTTTTCAGTTTTTTTTTTTCCAGATCGATCATGTGCAGGAAAATTCCAACCCACATCACAGCAAAGGTTCGGGAGGCAATGCCATGCTGACATTCCTCCACTCTGACATGGACCCAACTGTCAAAATAGCAACAACTAATCGTCTCATCATTCTGGCATTTTTTTCATCCTATGGTCGAAATGACATCCCACCATTCCAATAATTCCTTTAATTACCTCCTCCGGCATTCAGATTTTTACGTACTTTTACAGCATCAACTTTACTCCACAACCTCGCAAAGCAACTTCATAATCTTTATCAAAATCTCCTGAAACAGGAAATATAATCTGCCTCCACATATTAATGTAACTCCAGCTGGTCTGAAACATGTTAGATTCATGTCTGAATCTCAGGATCACTGACTGTCAGCAGAAAATCACCGTCAGTCACCGCAGCTGGAGCAGTCTCCACAGAGCCGCGTGTCTTTGCGCGCGCTGGCATCATAACGCAACATTAATAACTGCAGTTACAGATATCAATGACGGCGCTGCAGGTGACACCTGAAGCAACTGACTAATTCTAGCGAAAACGTCCGAATAATGTGCAGTCTCCATGCTGTACAGCAGGGGAGGGCGCATCATTGTGCGCATTTATGGATGCCGGCATTACACTTTTTTTTTTTTTTTTAAATCTCCAGACGCAGCGGCTCGTCCAGATTCAGTGAAATGAATGAAGCCGCATCATCCAGATAAACACTGAGCTCCATCAGAACTGTTTCAAAATCTGATTTCAGAAGCTAAAACTTTATTTTGGAAATTAATCAGAACACAGTTAAAGAAATCACCAGCGCGCTCGCTCTTGGCACAATTTAAAAAGCAATAGGAGAAGATTGCGCACTGTACTGTTAATTATATCTAATTCTTTTAGATTTTTTAGTATATATATATATATATATATATATATATATATATGTATATATATATGCTTTTTAATATATATTTTAGATAAGTAATCTATTTGCCATCATTTTATCCTCTCGTCTGTTTATATGCAAACGCTCTGCAGTTTCATATTTGGAGGGTTTGGAGGGGAAACTGGATTTCATTCCTTGGCATTTTACCAAATTGTGTTGTGGCAACAAATATTTATTCATTTGCAGAAGCTAACCTCCTAATGAGGCTCTCTTCATCGTTTGCAGTTCAGCACCGGACAGCACCGAGTCAGAGACTCTTATTAACACATGTTTCCTTACATGGAAAGCTTTGTCGGAATGGTGGGACGTTTGTGTGCCAGACTAGCGGGATTTCGGGATGGTAGTATGTTGAAATGACAGTATGTCGGAATGCCAGCATGTAACCAGCAAATTCTACCCATGTTAGTAAGTAGCCCGACTTCAAACAATGGCCTCAAAACATGGAGAATCCTCACGTCTACCCCCGCGGGGCTTACGCTGTGACGTCACGTTCCCAAGCCCTATGGGGCGGGATGGACCCTGACATGGATGGACCCCAGAATATCGTTCCTTCACCGGGTGCCAAGACATGTCTTTCGGGATACTCTGTTCTTGGGGGTGGGGTGTGTGTGTGTGTGCGCGTGTGTGTGTGTGTGTGTGTGTGGGGGGGGGGGGGGGGGGGGGGGGGGGGGTGTGTGCTGTTTTAGATAAACTTGGGGGACTGCTGATGTAATGTGTTGCTTTTATTATGTGAAGCACTTTGTAAAGCTGCTATGCATGAAAAGTGCTATATTAATAAAATTTGATTGATTGATTGATTGATAGTATGAATAACTTTGCCGTTCAATGAAGAGAAGTGACAATAACAAATCCATTGCAGACCGGGGTTATTATAGTTAACTAAAATGAAGACTAAAACTAAAACTAGCAGTGAAAACATAAAATAAAATAAAAATAAAAACGAAAATTAAGAAAAACTAAAACGAAATAGAAACTACAAACAATGCAAAACTAACTAAAACTAAACTGAACTGTAGATAAATTCAGCTTTTTTTTTTGTTGTCGTTTAGTTTTCTCCCTTGATTAGACGTGTGCCTGTCCTGCGACAGCTGCTGTTCTTCCACTTTTCCTCCAGAGGAGGCAGTATAGCAGCTATAATCTGCAACACCTGAACTAGAAGAAGGTGCTTAGCAGATAAAATTAGCAGGTCGAAATGCCACAGCATTTTCGAGTATTTTACAATTCGAGTATTTATAAATATTTATAGTATTTCGTATAAACCAGGGGTATGTATAAACCTTGAGTATGACCCACTATTCGATAAGAGTAAGTGTATTGTGATGAAGACTGATGGGAGCATCTGTGGAATGCAACTAAAAGGGAAAAATCCAACAAATGAGAAAGCTCATTTGTGAAGTTCTCACAGAGACGCTCATGAAAACTTCACAGTTACACTGAAGATATGTGGTGACAGCTGTATGTGGGTTCATTTTATAGTTTGCCTGTTTGGATAAGGGCCTGTTAAACGTTGAAACAAATGTTGGATTTACATTCAAATAATTTGAATAATTGTGGTTCAGGTAGGGCTGGACAATTAATCGAATTTTAATCGTGATTTCAATTTTTTCTTTTCACAATCATAAAAACACTGTAATCGAAGAAAAACAATTAATCCTGAAGTGAGCCGACTGGTGGAGTTATAGGAAGCAAACTGCAGGGAGTATAGAACAGGAATGCATGTAGACTTAGTGTTCAATTTTATTGCGATTTTTATTTTGAATAATATTCTTATTTTACTCCTTTACTTGTTTCTAATTTATTTTCGGTTTAATTTTTAAAAAAGTTATATTTCAAGTCGAGTTATGTGGTTCAATAAACACTTTTCATAAAATCAATGAATAATCGTGTATATTAATCGTGATTTCAATATCAGTCAAAATAATCGTGATTATAATTTTTTCCATAATCGTCCAGCCCTAGGTTCAGGAATTAAAATAAAAGGATTTGATAATCCATATTTTGTGAAACACATTTGTCCATCCTTTTCAACATCTACATTTCAAGACTTTCTCTTAATACCTGAAAAACTAAGACTAAAACTAAATTAAACCTAAACTGAGACCAATCAATTCCTCAAAATAAAAACTAAACTACTAAATCATTTGTTGAACTAACTGAAACAAAACCGAATTAAAATAGGGAACTGAAAATCTAAATAGAAATAAAAACTAAAGAAAATTTCAAAACTATAATAACCCTGCTGCAGACTGATAGCGAAGTGCACCACAGGACAGCAGCCAAAGCAACTGAACTCCAGTCGACATTTTGCTTAGCCATATAAGTTTTATTGTCATTTATTACTCTTAGCAATAACGCCAACTGATCGTTAGTCCAAACAACAACAACAACAAAAGTTTTCTCTGTGCAGCCATTATTTTGCTACTCCGAGCACGCCCCTAATTATGTGTAATTTCATGATTAAATGCCATCTAAATGGATGAGTTTAAAACAAAAACAAACACCCCTTCACAGTTGACATGAAGGTAAAGTTGACCTATTAAACCTAAAATGATTTTTTGAACCAGGCTGTAAACATGTTTATCTCTGCTGTAAAGTTAAATCTTTTAACATGGGAATCTATGGGGATTTGTTCTGTTTTGGACCCAGCTCCTAGCATAAGAGAAGTGAACAGCTATCATGAAGGGAACTTCAGGGGCTTCAGTTTCCTGCAGCGGACTTTGACTGTTGGCTTTAGCTTTAGCCCGCCGACCTCCATTAGCTCCTAGAAAGTCCAGGTTAGCTTGGTTAGCTCTTAGCTACAGGTAGCTCAGAGATTGATGGGTGGCTGTCTTTTGCTCCCACACCTACAGCCCCCTCTCTGTTCCAATTACCCCCACGTTTGTATTTTCTGGCAGTGATGAGATGTGCGACGCTGCCAAGATGGTGAAGGCGGGAATTGCCCACTGAGTATCAGTTCAGGTGTCTGTCCCAATCCGTGCACTTGAGCACTTCAAACACTGTTTTTGAGTGTGTAGTGCACACATGGTGACATTTAAGCGACAATTCAGTGCACTGGAAGTACCAGGAAGCACACTACTCGCACTAAACGGACACCATCTTGCTGACGTAGAGGAAGTTCGTACTGCTTTCAGAGCTGAATAATGGCGGTGAACGAAGCGGTGGCGACCCCTGCTGCATTGGAGGCGGTATTGTACTGATATGAGTAACGTTTATGAAATGATTCAGACATAATTAGGCCCGAGCACCGAAGGCGGTGCGAAGGCCTATTGAAATGCAAGCGTTTATTAGGCCCGAGCACCGAAGGCGGTGCGAAGGCCTATTGTTCTGCAAATGTTTATTATTAGGCCCGAGCACCGAAGGCGGTGCGAAGGCCTATTGAAACTCTAGCGTTTATTCTTATTATTAGGCCCGAGCACCGAAGGCGGTGCGGCCGTTGTTGTATGGTTTTTTTTTTTTATTTGACCAGAGGGGTGGAAGGGTTTTATTATTAGGTTTTTTTTTGTTATTAGGCCCGAGCCGAAGGCGGTGCGAAGGCCTATTGTAATGCAAGCGTTTATTCTTCGTTATTATTAGGCCCGAGCACCGAAGGCGGTGCGAAGGCCTATTGTTCTGCAAATGTTTATTATTCTGCTTATTCTTATTATTCTTATTCTCCCGTCAAATGAATTGCATTTTTGGGGGCCTGAACATGCTCAAAAAGTCACCAAATTTTGGCTACCCCCCCATTTAAAATCGAAAAATTTCATATTTTGGCGTTTTCGTGACCGCTCGGGCAAAACTGCGCTCTAGCGCCACCTTTTGCAAGAGTCCCCAGAACTGCATGTCACCGATCTTTACGAAATTCGGTACACTTGTTCTACATGTCGGGGCGGACAAAAAAGCCTCTTAACGTCGTGGTGCCAGGTCTACAGGAAGTCGGCCATTTTGGGTCAAAGTCGCCATTTTGGCGTTTCACTCACGTCGCATTTGCGTTAACTCCTCAGAAACCGCAAATGGTACGGTCACCCCGATGGTCTCTTTGTGTTCAGAAGGCATGTGAGATTTCTAGTTGTGCTCTGCATTCAGAAATCTGTAAGCGTGTGGAGGGGGCGGAGCCTGAAAGTTGACCTTCTCGCCATGAAACACGAAACTGATATAACTCTGGCATAAAACCAGATATCTGCACCAAAATTGCTACGTATGATGCCGGTCAGATGCTGAACACACCTATATGACCATTTCCGGTTTTCGCCTTAGCCCCGCCCCCTGGCGACAGGAAGTGTCACTTTTCAGTGTTTGGGGTCCAGAACTTCAATGATGAAGCCGATGGATTTGAAAGTGCTTCCAAACGTGTCAAACCCTTCCATGATGCCACAATAAAAAACTCAAGTCGATACGCCAAACGCAACCATGGCGAATATCAGCCCAACGCCATGGAAACAGGAAGTACATGGAAATGACACAAAGAAAGGTCCGATCTCCACCAAACTTGCTACAGATGATGATGGTCATCCCCTGAACTCATTCACGTGGAGATATTTCGGATATCTTTAAAAATGGCTCAATAGCGCCCCCTACAAATCTTCAAATGATCAGCCCCGCCCACCACAATGACCCACAAGCATGAAATTTGGCACAGTGGTAGAACATATCAGGACCTACAAAAAACCCTCTTGGACCATTTGGATTAATACGACAGGAAGTCGGCCATTTTGAAAAAAGTGCCATTTTTCTGACGATTTCTTGATGACATATTTGCGTTAACTCCTCAGAGACCGCTAATGGTACAGCCATCACGATGGTCTCTTTGTGTTCACAAGGCATGTGAGATTTCTAGTTGTGCTCTGCATTAAGAAATCTGTAAGCGTGTGGAGGGGGCGGAGCCCCAAAGGTGACCTTCTCGCCATGAAACACGAAACTCATATAACTCTGGCATAAAACCAGATATCTGCACCAAACTTGGTACGTGTGATGCTGGTCAGATGCTGAACACACCTATATGACCATTTCCGGTTTTCACCTTAGCCCCGCCCCCTCGGGACAGGAAGTGCCTGTAAATAAGACACGGATGGCCAGATCTCTACCAAACTTGGCACAGATGATGATGTTCATAACCTGATCTCATTTACATGGACACATGTTCCAGAATTTTTAATGTGGCTCTACAGCGCCCCCTACAAACCTTCAAATGATCATTTTGGGCTACCAGATCAACCGAAGGCCATGAAATTCAGCACACTGGTAGAACATGACACGGATTACATGGACACGTGTTCCTGAAGTTTAAATGTGGCTCTACAGCGCCCCCTACAAACCTTCAAATATCATTTTCCAATCAACAAACCATAAATTCAGCACACTGGTAGAACATGACACAGATTACATGGACACGTGTTCCTGAAGTTTAAATGTGGCTCTACAGCGCCCCCTACAAACCTCCTAATGATGATTCTGAGCTAACACATCAACCAAACGCCATGACATTCGGCACACTGGTAGAACATGACACGGACTACGCGGTGCATAGGCCTGAGCGGCGCCAGAGGTGCGAGGGCCTTCATCGCCGCTTGCGGCTTTAATTAGCCAGGCTGCGAAGGCCTATTATTATTCTTTATTATTATTCTTATTCTCCCGTCAAATGAATTGCATTTTTGGGGGCCTGAACATGCTCAAAAAGTCACCAAATTTTGGCTACCCCCCCAGACGAATCTGAAAAATTTCGTATTTTGGCGTTTTCGTGACCGCTCGGGCAAAACTGCGCTCTAGCGCCACCTTTTGGAAGAGTCCCCAGAACTGCATGTCACCGATCTTTACGAAATTCGGTACACTTGTTCTACATGTCGGGGCGTACAAAAAAGCCTCAAAACGTCGTGGTGCCAGGTCTACAGGAAGTCGGCCATTTTGGGTCAAAGTCGCCATTTTGGCGTTTCACTCACGTCGCATTTGCGTTAACTCCTCAAAAACCGCAAATGGTACGGTCACCCCGATGGTCTCTTTGTGTTCAGAAGGCATGTGAGATTTCTAGTTGTGCTCTGCATTCAGAAATCTGCAAGCGTGTGGAGGGGGCGGAGCCTGAAAGTTGACCTTCTCGCCATGAAACACGAAACTGATATAACTCTGGCATAAAACCAGATATCTGCACCAAAATTGCTACGTATGATGCCTGTCAGATGCTGAACACACCTATATGACCATTTCCGGTTTTCGCCTTAGCCCCGCCCCCTGGCGACAGGAAGCGTCACTTTTCAGTGTTTGGGGTCCAGAACTTCAATGATGAAGCCGATGGATTTGAAAGTGCTTCCAAACGTGTCAAACCCTTCCACGATGCCACAATAAAAAACTCAAGTCGTTACGCCAAACGTAACCATGGCGAATATCAGCCCAACGCCATGGAAACAGGAAGTACATGGAAATGACACAAAGAAAGGTCCGATCTCCACCAAACTTGCTACAGATGATGATGGTCAACCCCTGAACTCATTCACGTGGAGATATTTTGGAAATCTTTAAAAATGGCTCAATAGCGCCCCCTACAAATCTTCAAATGATCAGCCCCGCCCACCACAATGACCCACAAGCATGAAATTTGGCACAGTGGTAGAACATATCAGGACCTACAAAAAACCCTCTTGGACCATTTGGATTAATACGACAGGAAGTCGGCCATTTTGAAAAAAGTGCCATTTTTCTGACGATTTCTTGATGACATATTTGCGTTAACTCCTCAGAGACCGCTAATGGTACAGCCATCACGATGGTCTCTTTGTGTTCACAAGGCATGTGAGATTTCTAGTTGTGCTCTGCATTAAGAAATCTGTAAGCGTGTGGAGGGGGCGGAGCCTAAAAGGTGACCTTCTCGCCATGAAACACGACACTCATATAACTCTGGCATAAAACCAGATATCTGCACCAAACTTGGTACGTATGATGCTGGTCAGATGCTGAACACACCTAGATGACCATTTCCGGTTTTCGCCTTAGCCCCGCCCCCTGGGGACAGGAAGTGTCACTTTTCAGTGTTTGGGGTCCAGAACTTCAATGATGAAGCCGATGGATTTGAAAGTGCTTCCAAACGTGTCAAACCCTTCCACGATGCCACAATAAAAAACTCAAGTCGATACGCCAAACGCAACCATGGCGAATATCAGCCCAACGCCATGGAAACAGGAAGTACATGGAAATGACACAAAGAAAGGTCCGATCTCCACCAAACTTGCTACAGATGATGATGGTCATCCCCTGAACTCATTCACGTGGAGATATTTCGGATATCTTAAAAAATGGCTCAATAGCGCCCCCTACAAATCTTCAAATGATCAGCCCCGCCCACCACAATGACCCACAAGCATGAAATTTGGCACAGTGGTAGAACATGTCAGGACCTACAAAAAACCCTCTTGGACCATTTGGATTAATACGACAGGAAGTCGGCCATTTTGAAAAAAGTGCCATTTTTCTGACGATTTCTTGATGACATATTTGCGTTAACTCCTCAGAGACCGCTAATGGTACAGCCATCACGATGGTCTCTTTGTGTTCACAAGGCATGTGGGATTTCTAGTTGTGCTCTGCATTAAGAAAACTGCAAGCGTGTGGAGGGGGCGGAGCCTAAAAGGTGACCTTCTCACCATGAAACACGAAACTCATATAACTCTGGCATAAAACCAGATATCTGCACCAAACTTGGTACGTGTGATGCTGGTCAGATGCTGAACACACCTATATGACCATTTCCGGTTTTCACCTTAGCCCCGCCCCCTCCGGACAGGAAGTGCCTGTAAATAAGACACAGATGGCCAGATCTCTACCAAACTTGGCACAGATGATGATGTTCATAACCTGATCTCATTTACATGGACACATGTTCCAGAATTTTCAATGTGGCTCTACAGCGCCCCCTACAAACCTTCAAATGATCATTTTGGCCTACCAGATCAACCGAAGGCCATGAAATTCAGCACACTGGTAGAACATGACACGGATTACATGGATTGTTCAAGTGTGAACCCCCCTACAACAGAATTAAATGGGCTCACAGCGCCCCTACAAACCTTCAAATATCATTTTGGGCCCAGACAACCAAAGGCCATAAATTCAGCACACTGGAGAACAGAACAGATACATGGAACGTGTTCCTGAAGTTTAAATGTGGCTCTACAGCGCCCCCTACAAACCTTCAAATGATCATTCTGAGCTACCACATCAACCAAACGCCATGAAATTCGGCACACTGGTAGAACATGACACAGACTACGCGGTGCATAGGCCTGAGCGGCGCCAGAGGTGCGAGGGCCTTCATCGCCGCTTGCGGCTTTAATTAGCCCAGCACCGAAGGCGGTGCGAAGGCCTATTGTTTTAGCGTTTATTCTTATTCTTATTCTTCTCCGTCAAATGAATTGCATTTTTGGGGGCCTGAACATGCTCAAAAAGTCACCAAATTTTGGCTACCCCCCCATTTAAGAATCTGAAAAATTTCATATTTTGGCGTTTTCGTGACCGCTCGGGCAAAACTGCGCTCTAGCGCCACCTTTTGCAAGGTCCCCAGAACTGCATGTCACCGATCTTTACGAAATTCGGTACACTTGTTCTACATGTCGGGGCGGACAAAAAAGCCTCTTAACGTCGTGGTGCCAGGTCTACAGGAAGTCGGCCATTTTGGGTCAAAGTCGCCATTTTGGCGTTTCACTCGTCGTTTGCGTTAACTCCTCAGAAACCGCAAATGGTACGGTCACCCCGATGGTCTCTTTGTGTTCAGAAGGCTTGTGACATTTCTAGTTGTGCTCTGCATTCAGAAATCTGCAAGCGTGTGGACGGGGCGGAGCCTCAAAGTTGACCTTCTCGCCATGAAACACGAAACTGATATAACTCTGGCATAAAACCAGATATCTGCACCAAAATTGATACGTGTGATGCTGGTCAGATGCTGAACACACCTATATGACCATTTCCGGTTTTCGCCTTAGCCCCGCCCCCTGGCGACAGGAAGTGTCACTTTTCAGTGTTTGGGGTCCAGAACTTCAATGATGAAGCCGATGGATTTGAAAGTGCTTCCAAACGTGTCAAACCCTTCCACGATGCCACAATAAAAAACTCAAGTCGATACGCCAAACGCAACCATGGCGAATATGAGCCCAACGCCATGGAAACAGGAAGTAAATGGAAAAGACTCACAGAAAGGTCCGATCTCCACCAAACTTGCTACAGATGATGATGGTCATCCCCTGAACTCATTCACGTGGAGATATTTCGGATATCTTTAAAAATGGCTCAATAGCGCCCCCTACAAATCTTCAAATGATCAGCCCCGCCCACCACAATGACCCACAAGCATGAAATTTGGCACAGTGGTAGAACATATCAGGACCTACAAAAAACCCTCTTGGACCATTTGGATTAATACGACAGGAAGTCGGCCATTTTGAAAAAAAGTGCCATTTTTCTGACGATTTCTTGATGACATATTTGCGTTAACTCCTCAGAGACCGCTAATGGTACAGCCATCACGATGGTCTCTTTGTGTTCACAAGGCATGTGAGATTTCTAGTTGTGCTCTGCATTAAGAAATCTGTAAGCGTGTGGAGGGGGCGGAGCCTAAAAGGTGACCTTCTCGCCATGAAACACGACACTCATATAACTCTGGCATAAAACCAGATATCTGCACCAAACTTGGTACGTGTGATGCTGGTCAGATGCTGAACACACCTATATGACCATTTCCGGTTTTCACCTTAGCCCCGCCCCCTCCGGACAGGAAGTGCCTGTAAATAACACACGGATGGCCAGATCTCGATCAAACTTGGCACAGATGATGATGTTCATAACCTGATCTCATTTACATGGACACATGTTCCAGAATTTTTAATGTGGCTCTACAGCGCCCCCTACAAACCTTCTAATGATCATTTAGGCCTACCAGATCAACCGAAGACCATGAAATTCAGCACACTGGTAGAACATGACACGGATTACATGGATACGTGTTCCTGAAGTTTAAATGTGGCTCTACAGCGCCCCCTACAAACCTTTAAATGATCATTCTGAGCTAACACATCAACCAAACGCCATGAAATTCGGCACACTGGTAGAACATGACACAGACTACGCGGTGCATAGGCCTGAGCGGCGCCAGAGGTGCGAGGGCCTTCATCGCCGCTTGCGGCTTTAATTAAATTTTTTTTATTATTATTATTATTATTCTTCCTCGTCAAATGAATTGCATTTTTGGGGGCCTGAACATGCTCGAAAAGTCACCAAATTTTGGCTACCCCCCCATTTAAAATCGAAAAATTTCATAATTTGGCGTTTTCGTGACCGCTCGGGCAAAACTGAGCTCTAGCGCCACCTTTTGCAAGGTCCCCAGAACTGCATGTCACCGATTTTTACGAAACTCGGTACACTTGTTCTACATGTCGGGGCGGACAAAAAAGCCTCTTAACGTCGTGGTGCCAGGTCTACAGGAAGTCGGCCATTTTGGGTCAAAGTCGCCATTTTGGCGTTTCACTCACGTCGCATTTGCGTTAACTCCTCATAAACCGCAAATGGTACGGTCACCCCGATGGTCTCTTTGTGTTCAGAAGGCATGTGAGATTTCTAGTTGTGCTCTGCATTCAGAAATCTGCAAGCGTGTGGAGGGGGCGGAGCCTCAAAGTTGACCTTCTCGCCATGAAACACGAAACTGATATAACTCGGGCATAAAACCAGATATCTGCACCAAAATTGCTACGTATGATGCCGGTCAGATGCTGAACACACCTATATGACCATTTCCGGTTTTCACCTTAGCCCCGCCCCCTGGGGACAGGAAGTGTCACTTTTCAGTGTTTGGGGACCAGAACTTCAATGATGAAGCCGATGGATTTGAAAGTGCTTCCAAACGTGTCAAACCCTTCCACGATGCCACAATAAAAAACTCAAGTCGATACGCCAAACGTAACCATGGCGAATATCAGCCCAACGCCATGGAAACAGGAAGTACATGGAAATGACACAAAGAAAGGTCCGATCTCCACCAAACTTGCTACAGATGATGATGGTCATCCCCTGAACTCATTCACGTGGAGATATTTTGGATATCTTTAAAAATGGCTCAATAGCGCCCCCTACAAATCTTCAAATGATCAGCCCCGCCCACCACAATGACCCACAAGCATGAAATTTGGCACAGTGGTAGAACATATCAGGACCTACAAAAAACCCTCTTGGACCATTTGGATTAATACGACAGGAAGTCGGCCATTTTGAAAAAAGTGCCATTTTTCTGACGATTTCTTGATGACATATTTGCGTTAACTCCTCAGAGACCGCTAATGGTACAGCCATCACGATGGTCTCTTTGTGTTTACAAGGCATGTGAGATTTCTAGTTGTGCTCTGCATTAAGAAATCTGTAAGCGTGTGGAGGGGGCGGAGCCTAAAAGGTGACCTTCTCGCCATGAAACACGACACTCATATAACTCTGGCATAAAACCAGATATCTGCACCAAACTTGGTACGTGTGATGCTGGTCAGATGCTGAACACACCTATATGACCATTTCCGGTTTTCACCTTAGCCCCGCCCCCTCCGGACAGGAAGTGCCTGTAAATAACACACGGATGGCCAGATCTCTACCAAACTTGGCACAGATGATGATGTTCATAACCTGATCTCATTTACATGGACACATGTTCCAGAATTTTTAATGTGGCTCTACAGCGCCCCCTACAAACCTTCAAATGATCATTTTGGCCCACCCGATCAACCAAAGGCCATGAAATTCAGCACACTGGTAGAACATGAAACCTATTACATGGATACGTGTTCCTGAAGTTTAAATGTGGCTCTACAGCGCCCCCTACAAACCTTCAAATGATCATTCTGAGCTAACACATCAACCAAACGCCATGAAATTCGGCACACTGGTAGAACATGACACGGACTACGCGGTGCATAGGCCTGAGCGGCGCCAGAGGTGCGAGGGCCTTCATCGCCGCTTGCGGCTTTAATTAGGCCCGAGCACCGAGGCGGTGCGGGCCATTATCTTTATTTTATTCTTATTCTTATTCTTATTCTTATTCTTATTCTCCCGTCAAATGAATTGCATTTTTGGGGGCCTGAACATGCTCAAAAAGTCACCAAATTTTGGCTACCCCCCCATTTAAAATCGAAAAATTTCATAATTTGGCGTTTTCGTGACCGCTCGGGCAAAACTGAGCTCTAGCGCCACCTTTTGCAAGGTCCCCAGAACTGCATATCACCGATCTTTACGAAATTCGGTACACTTGTTCTACATGTCGGGGCGGACAAAAAAGCCTCTTAACGTCGTGGTGCCAACTGTACAGGAAGTCGGCCATTTTGGGTCAAAGTCGCCATTTTGGCGTTTCACTCACGTCGCATTTGCGTTAACTCCTCATAAACCGCAAATGGTACGGTCACCCCGATGGTCTCTTTGTGTTCAGAAGGCATGTGAGATTTCTAGTTGTGCTCTGCATTCAGAAATCTGCAAGCGTGTGGAGGGGGCGGAGCCTGAAAGTTGACCTTCTCGCCATGAAACACGAAACTGATATAACTCTGGCATAAAACCAGATATCTGCACCAAAATTGCTACGTGTGATGCTGGTCAGATGCTGAACACACCTATATGACCATTTCCGGTTTTCGCCTTAGCCCCGCCCCCTGGGGACAGGAAGTGTCACTTTTCAGTGTTTGGGGTCCAGAACTTCAATGATGAAGCCGATGGATTTGAAAGTGCTTCCAAACATGTCAAACCCTTCCACGATGCCACAATAAAAAACTCAAGTCGATACGCCAAACGTAACCATGGCGAATATCAGCCCAACGCCATGGAAACAGGAAGTACATGGAAATGACACAAAGAAAGGTCCGATCTCCACCAAACTTGCTACAGATGATGATGGTCATCCCCTGAACTCATTCACGTGGAGATATTTCGGATATCTTTAAAAATGGCTCAATAGCGCCCCCTACAAATCTTCAAATGATCAGCCCCGCCCACCACAATGACCCACAAGCATGAAATTTGGCACAGTGGTAGAACATATCAGGACCTACAAAAAACCCTCTTGGACCATTTGGATTAATACGACAGGAAGTCGGCCATTTTGAAAAAAGTGCCATTTTTCTGACGATTTCTTGATGACATATTTGCGTTAACTCCTCAGAGACCGCTAATGGTACAGCCATCACGATGGTCTCTTTGTGTTCACAAGGCATGTGAGATTTCTAGTTGTGCTCTGCATTAAGAAATCTGTAAGCGTGTGGAGGGGGCGGAGCCTAAAAGGTGACCTTCTCGCCATGAAACACGACACTCATATAACTCTGGCATAAAACCAGATATCTGCACCAAACTTGGTACGTGTGATGCTGGTCAGATGCTGAACACACCTATATGACCATTTCCGGTTTTCACCTTAGCCCCGCCCCCTCCGGACAGGAAGTGCCTGTAAATAACACACGGATGGCCAGATCTCTATCAAACTTGGCACAGATGATGATGTTCATAACCTGATCTCATTTACATGGACACATGTTCCAGAATTTTTAATGTGGCTCTACAGCGCCCCCTACAAACCTTCTAAATGATCATTTTGGCCTACCAGATCAACCGAAGGCCATGAAATTCAGCACACTGGTAGAACATGACACGGATTACATGGATACGTGTTCCTGAAGTTTAAATGTGGCTCTACAGCGCCCCCTACAAACCTTCAAATGATCATTTTGAGCTAACACATCAACCAAACGCCATGAAATTCGGCACACTGGTAGAACATGACACAGACTACGCGGTGCATAGGCCTGAGCGGCGCCAGAGGTGCGAGGGCCTTCATCGCCGCTTGCGGCTTTAATTACCAGGGCGAAAGCATTAAATCTATCTTTTTTTTTTATTATTATTCTTCTCGTCAAATGAATTGCATTTTTGGGGGCCTGAACATGCTCGAAAAGTCACCAAATTTTGGCTACCCCCCCAGAAGAATCTGAAAAATTTCAGTATTTTGGCGTTTTCGTGACCGCTCGGGCAAAACTGCGCTCTAGCGCCACCTTTTGTAAGAGTCCCCAGAACTGCATGTCACCGATCTTTACGAAATTCGGTACACTTGTTCTACATGTCGGGGCGGACAAAAAAGCCTCTTAACGTCGTGGTGCCAGGTCTACAGGAAGTCGGCCATTTTGGGTCAAAGTCGCCATTTTGGCGTTTCACTCACGTCGCATTTGCGTTAACTCCTCATAAACCGCAAATGGTACGGTCATCCCAATGGTCTCTTTGTGTTCAGAAGGCATGTGAGATTTCTAGTTGTGCTCTGCATTCAGAAATCTGCAAGCGTGTGGAGGGGGCGGAGCCTTCAAGTTGACCTTCTCGCCATGAAACACGAAACTGATATAACTCGGGCATAAAACCAGATATCTGCACCAAAATTGCTACGTAGAATGCCGGTCAGATGCTGAACACACCTATATGACCATCTCCCGTTTTCGCCTTAGCCCTGCCCCCTGGCGACAGGAAGTGTCACTTTTCAGTGCTTGGGGTCCAGAACTTCATTGATGAAGCCGATGGATTTGAAAGTGCTTCCAAACGTGTCAAACCCTTCCACGATGCCACAATAAAAAACTCAAGTCGATACGCCAAACGCAACCATGGCGAATATCAGCCCAACGCCATGGAAACAGGAAGTACATGGAAATGACACAAAGAAAGGTCCGATCTCCACCAAACTTGCTACAGATGATGATGGTCATCCCCTGAACTCATTCACGTGGAGATATTTCGGATATCTTTAAAAATGGCTCAATAGCGCCCCCTACAAATCTTCAAATGATCAGCCCCGCCCACCACAATGACCCACAAGCATGAAATTTGGCACAGTGGTAGAACATATCAGGACCTACAAAAAACCCTCTTGGACCATTTGGATTAATCCGACAGGAAGTCGGCCATTTTGAAAAAAGTGCCATTTTTCTGACGATTTCTTGATGACATATTTGCGTTAACTCCTCAGAGACCGCTAATGGTACAGCCATCACGATGGTCTCTTTGTGTTCACAAGGCATGTGAGATTTCTAGTTGTGCTCTGCATTCAGAAATCTGTAAGCGTGTGGAGGGGGCGGAGCCTAAAAGGTGACCTTCTCGCCATGAAACACGACACTCATATAACTCTGGCATAAAACCAGATATCTGCACCAAACTTGGTACGTGTGATGCTGGTCAGATGCTGAACACACCTATATGACCATTTCCGGTTTTCACCTTAGCCCCGCCCCCTCGGGACAGGAAGTGCCTGTAAATAACACACGGATGGCCAGATCTCGATCAAACTTGGCACAGATGATGATGTTCATAACCTGATCTCATTTACATGGACACATGTTCCAGAATTTTTAATGTGGCTCTACAGCGCCCCCTACAAACCTTCTAATGATCATTTAGGCCTACCAGATCAACCGAAGACCATGAAATTCAGCACACTGGTAGAACATGACAAGGATTACATGGATACGTGTTCCTGAAGTTTAAATGTGGCTCTACAGCGCCCCCTACAAACCTTCAAATCATCATTTTGAGCTAACACATCAACCAAACGCCATGACATTCGGCACACTGGTAGAACATGGACACATGTTCTAGAAGTTCAAATGTGGCTCTATAGCGCCCCCTACAAACCTTCAAATGATCATTTTGGGCAACCAGATCAACCGAAGACCATGACATTCAGCACACTGGTAGAACATGACACGGATTATATGGACATATGTTCCAGAACTGTAAATGTGATTCTATAGCGCCCCCTACAAACCTTCAAATGAGCATTTTGGGCTAACAAAACAACGGAAGGCCATGAAATTCAGCACACTGGTAGAATATGATACAGATTACATGGACATGTGTTCCTGAAGTTTAAAGGTGGCTCTACAGCGCCCCCTACAAAGCTTCAAATGATCATTTTGAGCTCCCACATCAACCAAACGGCATGAAATTCGGCACACTGGTACAACATGGACAGATCTTTCAGAAATTTATATGTGGCTCTACAGCGCCCCCTGCAAACATTCAAATGATCATTTTGGCCGACCCGATCAACCAAGGCCATGAAATTCAGCACACTGGTAGAACATGACACAGATTCCATGGATACGTGTTCCTGAAGTGTAAATGTGGCTCTACAGCGCCCCCTACAAACCTTCAAATGATCATTCTGAGCTAACACATCAACCAAACGGCATGAAATTCAGCAAACTGGTAGAACATGACACAGACCCCCTGGCGCATATAATGGAGCCGACAGACGTGCGAGGGGCCTTCATCTCTGCTGCGGCCGTAATTTTATCACGCCCACGCCCCGACGGCGGCCCGATGGCCTAGCGTTTATCCAGTATTATTATTTTTTATCCCTATCACCATTAGCCCCGCGAACCCAAGGCGGTGGCAGGCCTATTTTCCTGATTGCTTTTATTCTTATTTTTTTTTTTCCCCCTCAAATGAATCGCATTTTGGGGGCCTGAACATGCTCGAAAAGTCACCAAATTTTGGCTACCCCCCCATTTAAAATCGAAAAATTTCATATTTGGCGTTTTTCGTGACCGCTCGGGCGAAATTGCGCTCTTTAGCGCCACCTTTGGCAAGGTCCCCAGAACTGCATGTCACCGATTTTTTACGAAACTCGGTACACTTGTTCTACATGTCGGGGGCGGACAAAAAAAGCCTCTTAACGTCGTGGTGCCAGGTCTACAGGAAGTCGGCCATTTTGGGTCAAAGTCGCCATTTTGGCGTTTCACTCACGTCGCATTTGCGTTAACTCCTCATAAACCGCAAATGGTACGGTCACCCCGATGGTCTCTTTGTGTTCACAAGGCACGCGAGATTTCTAGTTGTGCTCTGCATTCAGAAATCTGTAAGCGTGTGGAGGGGGGGCGGAGCCTCAAAGTTGACCTTCTCGCCATGAAAAGCCCACCAAACGGATATAACTCTGGCATAAAACCAGATATCTGCACCAAAATTGCTACGTATGATG
>JALJCO010009480.1:0-56423 GCA_023101725.1 Atherinomorus stipes | reverse complement strand
TCAAATACAGCTTAGTAATGTTAGATACTGTTAATTAATGTTGAATATAGTTTATTTACATAAATTAAATTAAACACAGTTAAAGGATAACTTTCTTTTTTCCAACCTGGACCTTTTTTCTAGGAGTATATATGTGCATTTACTCACCGGCTTTGAGTCCTTCGGAAGATATTACGTTGAGTCGCCATTTGGTGTTCCTCCAGTAAAATGGGAGATACGGGGCAGTCACTATATAAGACACTATCTGCAGTACGAGTACTATTGTCCCGTGTGTCCAGATTTAGCTTTCTGTTAGTTATCAGGGTGTTCTACACACTTTTTGGGGCTGCGCGTTCACGATGTGCGCTTCCCTAGTACAGCTGAGACGAGCAGCTGCTACCCAAACGACAACAAAACACAATTTGCGAAATTCTAAACTCACAGGACAATAGTACTCATTCGTTCGTTCATTTATTTAAAGCGTTGATGAAATCAGAGTTTTGCTGCAGATTATGTCTTGTAGAGAAGCTCTGCCATGATACTGGACGTTCACCAAAGGGCGACTCAACTAAATATCTTCCGAAGGACTCAAAGTGATGCAGAAACTTTACCGGTGAGTAAATGCACGTATATACTCCTAGAAATAAGGTCCAGGTTGAATAGATACAAAGTTATCCATTAAATACAGTTTTGTAATGTTAGATACAGTTGATTAAATATAATAGATTTACATAAATAAAATGAAATACAGTTAAATACAATTTAGTATTGTTAGATACGGTTAATTATTGTTAAATATAATAGATTGACGTGAATTAAATTAAATGCTGTTAGATGCTGTTATGTGGAGTAAATCAGGTAAATACAGTTCAGTACTAATAGAATCAAATACAGTTAAATAATAATAAATACAGATAAAATATGGTTATATATAGTGAATTCTGGTAACTATAGTTATATGCAGTTGAACACTGTTAATACAGATTAAAGGTAGAGTCCGTAGTTTCCCCCTGAAAATAAACATTAGACTTGTCCAAGTGAAATCCGTCTCAACCCAAACCTTTGGACCTCTACTGTCGTGTGGTGGTGAGTTTGTAATTCGCCTTTTCCCTTTGTTTTGGTGTGCTCGGGACGTTTGTGGGTGGAGATTTATGTATGTATCACCAGTCAATGACACAGCTAAGAGCATGGCGCTGGGTGGGATAAACTCATGACTGCAGTCACTCAGACTCTGGGGGGAAAAAAAACCAACAAAAAACGTTGGGTGCAGCGAAGTAAAGGAAGTACTCTGTGGTGAAAAGAGCTTTAGATAGTGCACGCTGGAAAACCCTTGAAGCTGAAGAGTGATGCAGCCTTTAGCCCGAGGGAAGGGGCGCTCAGTTTGGATAGTGTTTACAAACAGAAATGGGGAAAACTCCAGACTCTACCTTTAAAGATTGTTAAATTTGTTTAAATACATTTAAATGCTGTTGAATAGTTAAATATATGAATATAACTTTTTACTATTGAATATTGTTAAATATAGTCAATCTATATAAATACATCTGAATACAGTTAAATACTGTAACTAAAGTTTAAAGCAATTAAATCCTGTTAAATACACTAGATCCAGATAAATGCAGCTAAATACAGTAGATCCAGATAAATGCAGCTAAATACAGTAGATCTGTGTTAATACAGTTTAATACCGTCATATCAGATACATGTAGTAAATGCAGATGTGTGTATTGTGGTTATGACAGACTTTACCAGCAGACTGAGGATAAAATGAAGCTGCTGGTAACTCCACCTCAGACCGTGTCCCTCTTGCTGATGTTTGCAGGGGACGGTGTGTGGTCAGCCGTGTCCAGATGGACGATTTGGACAAAACTGTTCCCAGGAATGTCAGTGCCACAATAACGGTTTCTGTGTGGCGTCCACTGGACAGTGTCTCTGCAGCCCTGGATACACGGGAGACCGGTAAGACCCACTTTTATGGAAGGTTAGGTTAGTTCATCTAACATCAGTGTGTCTGGACCATGGAAGAATTTACTGACTATAACTCATATAAAAAATCCAGCTCAGATCATTGTGTCAGCTAACTTCCTCCACATCCTTGAAGGAGGAGAGAAAACACAAGCAGGAAGCCTGTTTTCTCAGACTGATCTCAGCTGAATGCTCTGCAGGGCACGTAAACCACATAATTACCAATATCTCAGCGTGTGTGCCTTATAATTAGGTAAACCGTTGACAAGACAGGAATAGACCTTCCAAGTCTGCTTGTGTGAGTAACCGAGAGTTTGAGGAAAACCAAACATCGGTTGGGACACGCCCAAACCAGATTTAGGTTGTGAGCTGCAGCGAACGGGGATGAAGATGGAAACCACGAGGAGTCCCTCTTCTGGTGGGAGTTTGACTGCAGCTCTGAGCTCCAGTAATGGCTGTAATCCAGACACGGACCACCATCATCCATGATGAGTCTCCCGTTCCACCACATCACTCTGCTGGACTCAGATCTGGTGATTATGGAGGTCATTGGAGTACATGAACTCATCATCATGGTGGAGATGATGTGATGTTTATGACATGGCGCATTATCCTGCTGGAAGCAGCATCAGAGGATGCTACACTGTGGTCATAAAGGGATGGACATGGTCAGCAACAATACTCAGGTAGGCTGTGACGTTGACACGATGCTCAGTTGGTACTAAAGGGCCCAAAGAGGGCCAAGAAAATCTCTCCCACACCATTACACCACCACCACCAACCTGAACCACTGATACAAGCCAGGATGGATCCATGCTTTCATGATGTTTCCAGCAGATTCTGAGCCGAGCATCTGAATGTGGAGCTGAAATGGAGACTCACACCTGCCCACCTAGCTGAGTTACACTCCCCCCAGATCACTGAGATCCTCCTCCTCGTTTCTCCTGGACGTCCCCAGGTTTAGATGCAACTCTACAGGCCTTTACGCACCTGCTCCGAATATTTCGCCCGAAAGATTCGCACGACAATAGCTTTAATCAAATTAATGTCAAGTCAGCGGGAGCGTTCACATCAGTGACAAATTTCCGTCTTGCGATTTTGCGACGTTTATTTTTTCAAACTGAGGTTGATTTTCTTCATATTCGCATCTGACAGATACACAATCCACCAATCAGAGAAGGCGCTCTGACTGCAACAGAGCTGGTCACAGGCAACAAGAGAAAGGAAAACAGAGTGTGGCTGCTGCTGTATCATTATGGTTCAGGCGTTTCATCTTTGTGTCGCAGCATCTTCTTTGGCAAACGGGGAGAAAAAAAATCACAGCTGAAGTAACAGTGTTTCTCTACATTTTGTAGCCATTCGAGGTTATTAGCTACATGTGTTATATTTAAAATCCGCATTTGGCATCTCCACGGTGAGATCAGCTGTTTTTCAGCATCCAGGATTTTCCCTGCAGCCGCCTCTCCCTCCATCACTGCTGCATGTGCTCACGTTCCTCTGGAATAACAAATGCCAGTTTGTTCTTGCATCTTCATAATTGTGCATCGGAGCAGGTGTGTATAGACAAATGTGTCAATATTTCTCCTCCGAATTATTCTCAATTTCGTGCCGTTTATTCGCATCGGTACCGGTGTGAAAAGGCCTTAAGGGTGGCAGAGCTTTTTCTGTGGCAGCCCTATGACTGTGGAACGTGCCACCTCTAAGTGTCAGAGCCGCTCAGTCACTAAAAACCTGCTCAAAACCTTTCTCCTTACCTTTCCATCAGAATAACCCCCCTCCCTACTCTCTCCTGTCCTACCTTCTGCCCCCCATGCTATCATTCCTCTCATTATGTTTCTATCTCTGGGTCATTACAACCTTTTTTATCATAGCTGGTGTCATTTGTATTTTATTTTGTATAGATATTTTTTTCCTATTTATTTTTATTTTTTATCTTTTATTGTGCTTTTCTTTAAGTACCCGATCGTATAGTAGGTTGTACAGCACCTCGGGCTGCAAAAGGATGTTGTTAGTGTGCTTTATAAATGAATTGAACTTGAACTCATCAGACCAGCAACATTTCTCCATCCTTTATTGTCCAATTTTGGTGATTCCACATTCAAAGTTACTTAAAGGGAGTAGAGGCAGGAACTGTGAAAGAATAAACAAGCATGTCCAGTTTTTTAATGCTAATGGGTGATGAAGCCTTAAAAACCAAAAAGAACGAGCCCACCGTCTCTCTCTGTTGCCTTGAACGGGCTGTGTGCTGCATAATGTGCTGTGATTCAGTGGGCGAATTTTCCGCACTGTCCTGCGGATGTGATGTCGCTGACGCTGCATCCACGTCTCCGACAGTTTTGATACAGGAAGAAGACGGTCGCGGTAAATTCAAACACTGCAAGGATAGTTATGGATTCTTCTGCCGTCAGCAAACGATCCAGATCAACTGAAAGACACTAAAAAGTGGAACTACCAAGAAAAAGACTATCAGCGAAGTTAACAACATTATAGAGTGTGTTCGTGCTCCCGTGCCGGCTTGGCTGATGGCTGCAGTTACCCGAAGTACCAGTCGCAGAAGTCATGAGTCCCATTTCTTAATCTTGCCTCTAGTCCCTTTAAATCCCCTTTCTTCCTCATTCTGATGCTCAGTTTGAACTTCAGCAAGTTGTCTACTTGACTAGATGCTACCATGTGATTGGCTGCAAGTGGCTCTTTGGGCCCACCACAATGGCTCTCAATAGGGATTATCACGCTTCGTGTTCCAGTTTCCGGAACTTGTCAAATGTAGGAACAACTGTGGACTGTCAAGAAAGGAGACCGCTTTTAAAAGTCTACCAACTTTATAATAAAACAAGGCAGCACGTTTGTTTGTAGCCGATGAGACACTACAGCTGGCGTTAGCAGGCTAGTGTTAGCTGATGTGCTCAACTGTACGTGTGAAAACACACAAGCATCTGGAAATCAGATCTTTGGCCTTATTATCAATAAAGCATTAGAAAAAAAAACCTCGCTTAGGCCATGACGTGCACCCAGTAGAGGTGATGGCAGCCGCTGCTATGTGAAGAGACAATGTCCTTGTCTGATACACAAAATCTGTGAAAATGCTCTTTTATAAGCGTCTCCTTTCTTGGCAGTCCCCAGTTAATCCACTGGAAAAGTGAGGGTACAGACCCGATTTTCAGATGCTTGTGTGTTTTCAGACGCACAAAGTTAGGCACGTCAGCAAACGCTAGCTGGCTAACGCTAGCTGTGTAGTGTGCATCATTGAAGTGCCGCACAGACAAACGTGCAACCTTGTTTTATTAAAAGTCGGCCCTTCATCACGGCGAATCGCTTTGATCCACTTCTTCCTTAGTATCACTTCAGTTGGGAATCCATGAAAACTTAAGTAGGGTGGCGGAGGGCTGTGTTAAACATTATTTTTTAAACGATTAATCCGATTATTTTTTCATGCATCGATTAATCTAACGATTCCTTTTTAGCTCGATTCGACTCGATTCGATTCGATTATCGATTATCTCCTCATAAATTGACAGACAGCAATTTATATATGCTGATATAGATATCTAAAATGTAAAAAAGAGCATGAATAAAAAGGCAGTGGGAGCCAGCAGCCTGTCATGGAGTTTTTCATGAACCAACAGAATGTAAAGTTTATGTTGAAAACACAGCCGACTGAAAAACAGGCTTCATTTACTTTCATTTACATGAAAATAATAATAAAAAAAGTCATTATTGAAATAATATGATCATGTAAACTTGGAGGATGTAAGCTATGACAGATATTATTTTCCAACAAAAGATAATAAAGATAAGTAAACATTCAGAGTTGAACATCTATATTGAACATGGGTCTAGCTTCCAGAAAAAGTGCATCTTCATCTTTAGTCTGTTAATGCTTAATACGGGTGCCAATCACTTGGAAATGAAATTAAAAATGCTTTATTTATCCCAGAAGTGATCACACAATACTATTACCAACAGATGAAACACGAACATGAGGTTGAGAACGTGACTTTAATTATATTCAGTCAGAGACGAGACAGCTCCCGGCATCAGCTGCAGTTCCACCCACGGCCAGCAGATGGAGCTCGTGCTTCATGCTGACCGTCTCAAACAGGCCTGACGTGTCTGAAGACATGGCGTCCATCTCACGGAAGTTGTCTCATGTCTCATTAGGCTTCGGATTCGCCATCCCTAATATATAGTTATACCTTCGATAAACGAGTGTGGGCCTTCACTGCATTACACTTTGGAAACTTGGAAGAGCCACTCGCGGAGATCGCGCCGCCATCTTTGTTTTAGTCTGAAGTCGCATGGCGCCGCCATCTTTGTTTTGGTCTGACGACGCATCGGTACGCATATTTTGCGTCGACGTATTTTTTGCGTCGACGTAATCGGTTACGTCGACGAATCGTGACAGCCCTAGTTGGCGGTGTTTATTTGGTTTACAAAGTGGAACAGAGCAGGGACACTGGATTCAGCTACTGTTGAACTGGCCCAGAAGAGGAAATGCTCAAATTCGACAAGTTCCCGAAACTGAAACACGAAAGTGTGATAATGCCCTATAACTTTGACTAAAAATAATAAAGAACCAACTAATATTTTTAAATACCAGCATATACATGAAATCATTCGCAAGTTTTGGCCGTTTTTTTTCGTGGAAAAAATTGCATTGAATTTCCACAACAAAATGACACTAAAGCTGTTTTCAGACTTGCATTGTGGAACATGAGCAGTAAAGTCCATCCGCTCTTTAAACGGACTCACCTTTTCAAACATGTCGCTTCCTTGCGGACTTATCGCGTCCCAGGTGCGATAAGTCTCCGAGGTAAAAGGCCGGGATGCATGTCTGAATGTAAACATTATGAAGGACAGAGTCCGCAATATTACCGCTTTCCAGCACAAGTCTGAAAGAGGCAAAACGTACCAGTAATATATTCATTAAATTCATTTCTTATCATCAGCTTGGAAATAAGGAGTTTTCCACATTATTTCCCTCAAACATCAACATTTTTGTTTGTTTATTTAACTTTTTTATATGTATTTAAGTCCCATTGGAGAAAATCTGGTTGAAGAAAATGTATCTATCCTGCCTAAATGTAGACATTAAAGGTGTTCCTTTAAATTGACAGCAAATTTTCTACTGTAAATATTTATAAAAAAAAATGATAAGTTGCTTTAAAAAAAAAAAAAAAGAAGGCTGTGGAACATTTACGGCTCTAGACAACTTTTATTTAGCTCTTTTGGTTGTGAAGGTTGCAGAGCTCTGTGTTATCAGGTAACTGAACAGGTGGACTCTAACTGCTCATGTCTGCTGCCATCAGGTGTCAGGACCAGTGTCCAGTTGGTACGTACGGAGCCAGCTGTTCCAAGACCTGTCGCTGTAAGAACAACAGCAAGTGCTACCACACCAACGGCATGTGTTTGTGTGAGCCGGGATACACGGGGGAAACCTGCGACGTCCCGCTGTGTCCTGAAGGCCACTACGGCCTACGGTGCGACGGGAAGTGTCCGTGCCACGTTCCCAACACTCGCAGGTAGGCTGCAGCCGTTCATCATTACGTCATCATCCTGAACATTACGAGGAGACGTGGAGGTCCGTGAAGAGGCCTCCTGTGTGTGTGTGTGTGTTTAGTCCTGCAGACAGCTGGCGGTCCGTCCGTTAGGCAGCACAGGTGGCGGCCTGCAGAGAACAGCTGCTCTGCTGCTCCTCAATAGGACCGCTGTGTCACATCAGTCAGCTGACACTCGAACACATCACAAACACATGCAGGCGAGTTGCACCAGTCCTGCAGATCATTAAAAACACCAGTTGTTTGTTTAGAGCTCTGCAGAAGACCAAGTTCAGGTTTGAGTCGCATCATGTTGTATGAAACGTGAATGAAGAGGTGATTCCATCAGGGCTGCAGGGTCGTCGTGTGTTTCACTGCTGAAAACTGAATGAAATAAAGAAAACATGCAGATCCACGCTGCTGCTGCTGCTGCTGCTGCTGCTGCTGCTGAGGTCAGATCTGTGTCCACTCGTCATGAGCATGTTCACCTGTGACTGAACTACATAAACTACATGAACTATTTCCTTCCTCCGTCTCATCCATGTGATGTTGTCCATGCAGCTCTGCAGGAGCTCCACCATCACTCTGATATGACTTCGTCTGCTAGAGATAAACAAGTTAGCAACAAGTGAGCAGAAAATCCAGAATGACATCACAATAACAAACTTAAAACCACCTCAATATGTTGTTTAAGTCTAATATAGAAAAATAGCAAAACTTAACAGAAATAAAAATGTAATAAAATTAAGTGAGGAAAACAAAAGATAAAATAAAATAAGACAGAATAAAAATGAAATGAATCAATATTAAAATTAAAAATTAAAGCAGAATACAAAAAGATCAAACTAAAAAGCAAATCAAAACAAAACCAATTAAGATAAAATTAGATTAAAAAAATAGAATAATGATGAAAAATTAAATAAAGTAGAAAAACAAAATTTTAATCATAATAATTTAACTGAGATGTAAAAAAAAAAACTGTGTACCGTATTTTCCGGACTATAAGTTGCATCAGTAATAAATGCATCATAAAGAGGAAATAAAACATACATGTAGGTGATTTGTACTGGACTTTAAGTTGCATTTATTTCAAAATTCATTTCAGAAAATCTAAGACCAAGAGCAGACTTTTAATCTGGAAAAAGAGGTTATTCATCTACACCAGAGTTTTTCAGGCCTGGTTTTTGGGTACCGCTGTCCTGTACGTTTTGGTTCTTACCAACTCCAGCACAGCTGATGCAGATTAACTGAACCATCATCATGTTCTTTGCAAGCTGCTGATGAGCCATTCATTTGAGTCAGGTGTGTTACAGTATGGACACCTGGAACACATGCAGGGCAGTGGTGCCTGAGGACCAGGACTGGGAAACATGGGTCTACACAATTAAATGATACGGTGTATCTTTTGACCCAAATATTAGCCAAGTATTATAATATATTATATTATAATATTATTATTAATATAAGTAATAATAGATTATTTCTGGGGTCAATATATATCAATTGATACATGTCGGTCCTCCAAGATGGCTGCCATCCTCAAAAACCAGACAGTGTAACTTTACAGTAAAGCGCTTTCCTGTCCATGAGATGTGTTACACAAAGAAACATTTTCTATAACGCCTTTAAAATGCTTTGGTGACATAAAAGTTAGAGGATCCTGATCACAGATCACCCTCATAGCTCCCTAAGAAAAAGTTACGTTCAGCTTCTTAAGGCCACAGACTGGCCAATGTCAGTTAATGGCCTGTAAATATTATCTAAAAATGAAAAGTTGACATTTTCTTTCATGGCTGTCAGCACTAAATTCTGACCTAACCATCAATAGCAAAAAATCAATGAGTTTTAAAATTTTAACGCTTTAAATTTCATTTTACATAAACAATGCTCCAACTTCCAAAAACTGAAAATGGGGTTAAAATAAATATGATTAATGCAAAACTATTTTTTTCTGCGCAGGATTATCAGAGCCCTGAAGTGTTTAAAAAAGATATAAAAATGTTTTTTGTTGCATCTTTACTTTTTGTGTTAGAGGGGGTTTTTAAAGTTACGTTACGCTTCTTAAGGGCACGGACTGTCCAATGGCCTGTAAATATTATCTAAAAATTAAAAGTTGGATTTTTTTTTCATGGCTGTCATCACTGACTTCTGGCCTAACCATCAATACCAAAAAAAAAAAAACAAAGTGGGAAAAATTCCAGTTTGAACTGGAATGGCATCATTACAGATAGGGAACTAAATTCCCTGCAAAATACTGACCTAAATAACTAGCATGTGATCTGACTGATCAAAATGCTTGAAAAAAGAAACAAACACCAAAATTACAAATTTGAGACCCTTTCATACTCAAATAACCTCACATGAAAGAAGAAAAAAAGTTTTTTACTTCTTTGAATGTGTTCAGCATTTTTTAGTTTTTGAAGGACTCTGATTTAACATTGAAGTCTCTGGTTTCATCACTAAGATAAAAAGCGGGGCCCCTTTTGAGTAAATGGTCTTACGTCATGGAAAACAGTTCAAACTACATCATTGAAGTGTAGAGCAAGTGTGTGAGGCGAAAAAAATTTATCCTAAAAGTTTATTCTGAAATGGCATTTGATCATAGAAACGTCTTTTTCAATGCAAGTCAATGTGGCACAGATTGGCTCTAAGGAGGAAATGAGGTGTATTTTTATTAGACACCTTAGACAAAGAGTTAGACATCCCATCTTCTAGAATATCATGAGTCAAGCCAAAATGCACACCTTGACCAAGTTTTATGCTATATGCATTTGTAGAAAAAAGTTCCTACATAAAGGATGGTTAACGACCCCTTCAGAAAGCTTAGGGAGCTATGAGGGTTAACGTCCTCTCTTTGATGGGATGTGAAGACTCCGTTTTCACTGATGTCTCTGTTCTCTCAGACCATCAGAGGTGTTTCCTCCTTGTTCCTTCCATCACCATCAGCATGATCACTCTCATAAGTCTGATAATGACAGACAGTTCACTCAGTCTGGTCCAGCTGAAAAGAAATCACATCATTTATAAGGATCTACACTCAGAGCCGCAGTGATGCCAGACGCTTTGTGTGTTCAGCTGTCACAGACTGGATGAAAGGTTGTTTCCCACATGTACGGTTAGGAACTGTGTCGCTGTAGCTGCGGCTGGACGTGTCGCGTCAGTGTTGAGACCCTTCACTCCACACAATTCTAACTGTGATGTTTGTCTTTGTCTGCCAGCTGCCACCCCATGTCAGGAGAGTGCACGTGTCGGCCCGGATGGTCGGGTCTCTACTGCAACGAGACGTGCGCTCCGGGGTTTTACGGCGAGTCCTGCAGGGAGGTGTGCCGGTGCCAGAATGGAGCTGACTGCAGCAGCGTGACCGGAGAGTGTATCTGTGCTCCGGGCTTCATGGTAAACGTGGACATTGTTTACACGTCATGTATGTTTGCACGGGAGTCAGCTGAGACATCATGGAGGACAGATTGAATCACAGTCGCTAACATCCAATCAGACTGATTTCATGCTGAGATACAGAAGAAATACAGTAGTTACCTTCTCAGGAAGGATGGACACACCTCTGAACCTGGTCAGAGCTAAACGTTGTCCAGCAAAGATCCTTCATACCCCAAATACAGGAAAAAAATCCGTCCTCAGGTTTTAGGCATAGACTGTATATAATTACTGGACGTAGCTTCCGGTCTCTTCTGAATAGAGAAATGTGAAGCCAGGTGGGCGTGTCTTACCGTCGCCATCTTGCCGTGTCACGTACGTCGTCACTCCAGGAAAATCCTAAAATGGGCACAGCGCGGCCGCGGGGCAAATGATTGACAGCTGACGTACTGTGGGCTAAACGCTAACTGAGCTAACACGAAACTAAGAGGAGCTAACAAAGATAAGCCCCCTTAGCGGCATGGTTAAGGTAAGACATGCTTAGACTTGCAATTCGCTGACTAAACACCGCCGTTGTGCGACTCTGTAACAAACTGAGACCTTATTAAGAGCAAAGAAGGAGCTAACTAGGAGCCTCCGGTCGGCAGGCGGAGCTTCCGGTCTGCCGCATGTCAATCATAAGGACACGCCCTTAATTATGTGTAATTTGAAGAATTAATAACATCTAAACGAATGAGTTATAAAAAAATTCACCCCCTCACAGTTGACATGAAGGTAAACTTGACCTAATAAACCTAAAATGATTTTTTGAACCAGGCTGTAAACCTGTTTATTTCTGCTGTGAAGTTGGCGTTTTTAACATGGGAGTCTATGGGGATTTGCTCGCTCTTGGAGCCAGCCCCTAGTGGATGAAGGGAGGATTACACTATTTGCAACAAGGAGGAGAGCTTCACTGTTCTGAGGCGGAGTTTGCCCCTTGGTTTTAGGTCAAAACAACCGCAAATGAACATCATGATAGATCACTGTGTCATCATTTACCAAAGAGAAACTAAAAGTCAGAACCAGTTATAGACTGGGTCCACTCCAGAATCCAGCAGCTTCTAAAAGCTCCTCCAGCAGTAGGAAGCTGCAGTTGTGATTTTCTGGATGATGTCATCAGTCTCCATCATGGTTCTGGAGGAATTCTGCTCCACTCTTCCTCCTATCTTTGCTTCAGCTCACCGAGGTTTGCAGTTCAGTAAAGGTGATCTCAGTCAGGATGAGGTCTGGAGTCTGACTGGACCACACTGAGACCTCCCCCCTCCAGCCTGTCTGTCTCCTGCAGTCAGGATGAGGTCTGGACACTGACTGGACCACACTGAGACCTCCTCCCCCTCCAGCCCGTCTGTCTCCTACAGTCAGGATGAGGTCTGGACACTGACTGGACCACACTGAAACCTCAGTGTGATGCAGAGCGTCTGTTGCCCGGCTGTGATGTGTTACATTTGTGATGTACGGCTCTAACAGCTGACAGATGTAACGGAGTCCAGCAGAGGAAAACCTCCATCTTTCATATAAAATGTCATCTGGCAGATCAAAAGGGTTGCACCATCTCTGAATATTCTTTCTCTTCTAAGAACTCCTCTCACGATCTGCACCAGCATGGACAGAATCTTTTTAAAAATGGGCAGGCCATTTATTCCAAGTGTGCAAATTGGTCAGGGGGTGGTGCTCTTATACTCAGTGATCTCTTATCTAGAACTTAACCTGGTCCAGACCAGGTTAGGTGCTCAGAATAAGTTACCGGGGAGATATAACCCGATCAGGAGTGAACCAGCATCGTAGGATGGAAAACCCTGGGTTAACCCTGAAGTTACCTCAATAAGAGAAAATCCATCTTCATCGTACAGGCCCCTGGTAGTGAGGCGATATAGTAGCACTACCCTCACGTCATCAGTGGCTGAGCCACGTACAGAGAAACGTAGAAAATGCAGGAAATAAAACTGTTTTCCCCGTTGAACACCACTCTTACCAGTTTATTTCCACCGTCATCAGGGGCCCAGCTGCTCCGTCCCGTGTCCAGCAGGGACTCACGGCGTGAACTGTTCATCCAGCTGTAAATGCAGGAACGGAGCTCAGTGCTCTCCTGTGGATGGATCCTGCTCCTGTACGCCAGGTGAGTGCAGGAGTCTCCTTTCATGTCTTTCTTACATCTCAGCTGTTTATCTCACCTAACCTAGAGTAAAAACATCTGCTGATGTCAGCGGTTTGTTGGATGTTCTGGAAATTTCAGCCTCAGCCAGAGTTTCCACACTGAACATCACGTTTCAGACTTATGGTGAAATGGTTTGATGTGTTTTCCCTCCAAAATATTTCTGAAGTGTTTTGTAAATTATTGATCGAAAAAAAAAAAACTAATAAGATTTCCCATTTAAGTACCAGAGTGTGTGTCTAAACCAGCTCTGGTGGCTTCCCTTTTTACATGGAAGTTTGTCGTGGTAATGCAGGGTTCAGTTCAGCCATGTTCAGGTCTCTCCACAGTTCACCAGCATTTCTGAGGTTTGCAGACCGTTCATGTCCCTTCATGACTTCATGAAGCCACTTCTGTGTTTTTGTGGCTGTTTGATGACATGATCTTGACAACTTGAACACTCAGGATTGCTCTGGATCCATCTTTCTTCTACAGTATGTAGTTTAGGATGAGGCGGACCTACATGAGCTCATCCTGAGATACCCAGGATGATGCTGGTGATGCTGTGTATGACTGATGGGTTGATGCTTTTTTCTTTGGGTATTTTTTGTGGGAACAGTGAAGCCTTTGTTTCACCATGATGATCTGATGGTTAACCTGCTGATGTTCTTCTTGACTCCTGTTCTAGTTCAGGAAGGACTCAGCAGATCTAAACAAAGACCTGCTGTAGTTTGGTAAATTGGGAAGTTCTGTCAGTTTCTATAGATTTACAAAACACTTCAGAATCTTTCTTTTGCTTTGTCGATATGTAAAAGTAAGAAGAAAGAACCAGATAATCTGATGAGGAAATTATACATTTTTATCTCTTTTAAGATGAATCGAGAAAGCTGAATAAAGCTCTGACAACATTCAGCCAGTGCTGCTCGTTTTAGAAATGTCTATTTCCACATTTTCCTTGAATGTCTCAGTTTAATTTAATTTTAATTTAATCTATTTTATTTCATTTCATTTAACTATTTTATTTTATTTCACTTTGTTTTATTTTATCTAATTATTTATTTCAATTTGATCAATTTTATTTTACTCTATTTGATTTTATTTTTTTCATTTAATTTGTTTTAGTTTATTTTTATTTAATTTTTTTTTTATTTAATTTTGCCCTATTTTATTTTATTTTATTCTATTTTATTTTATTTGATTTTTATTTAATTTTTTTTGTTTTGTTTTGCCTTATTTTATTTGATTTTTATTTAATTTTTTTGTTTTGTTTTGCCTTATTTTATTTAGTTTTGTTGTTCTTTATTTATTTTTTTTATTTTATTTTATACAATTAGGTCTTTCCCTGTTATGTTTATGACATCCAAATATTCCTCCTTTTAAAACTTCTTGTCTCAGGAAGTGTCGACAGAAGTCTAGTTTTTATCAGATATAACCATAACCAGAGAAAAATCTCCCTCCAGGAGACACAGAGAAAGTCACTCATGCCGTCGTCCTATCCAGACTGGACTGCTGTAATTCTTCAACCTTGAACACTCGTCTCCACCTGCAGCTCATCCATAAAGCTGCTGGTTGTCTTTTAACAGGTCATAGATGTCTTGATGGTATAACTGGTCTCAGGAGGCTGTCTGACTGGTTTTGTGTTGGTTTAAATATTCGTTATCTTACTTTAAAGCTTTAAATGGTACATCAGCAAGTTACAGTTCGTGCTGAAGATTATTGAAACCCTCCAATTAAAGAAGGGAAAAAAATTAGTTGTCAGTGAAATAAGTTGAAATTGACAAAAGTAATAATAAATAAAAAAATACTATGGAAATCATGACACTGAATTTGAATTGTGGTTCAAAAGAAATATTAAAAACAAACACACAAAAAATAAAACAAGCCAACAAGCATGATGGGGCTCTGAAGCTAAAAATTTATTGAGCAACATTCTGAGGTAATCGCTGCGATCAGATGTTTTCTGTAACACTCAAAAAGACGTCTACACCTGTTGGCAGGTGTTTTGGTCCACATTTCACAGGAAAAGTGCTCTAATGTGTCCGGGCCAGTTTTGTTTGTTTGTTTTTTTAATTATTATTTCCTACCACAATTCAAAAAACAATATTTTATTTCATTAAATTATAATTTTGTAAATTTTTATTATTATTTTCTTTAGTTTCTTGTTATTATTTGAATTATTAGTGCGAATGTAGCCTTTTCTTTAATTGGAGGGTGTCAATAATCTTGAGCACGACTGTACTGAAGTCTGCTGCTGTAAGATCTGAGATCATCCAGTCAGTTGCTCTGTCTCACTTAAAGGGACTAGAGGCAAGATTAAGAAATGAAACTTACGACTGCCGCAACTGGCGCTTCAGGTAACTGCAGCCACAAGCCAAACCGTCACGTGAGCACAAACTGAAGCTATAATGTTCTTTACTACGCTTTTTCTTCGTAGTTCCACTTTTTAGTGTCTTTCAGTTGATCTGGATCGTTTGCTGACGGCAGAAGAATCCATAACTATCGCTTTCAGTGTTTGAATTTAACGCGACCGTCTTCTTCCTGCATCAAAACTGCAGATGTAGCGTCATTTGACGTCACGTCCGCAGGGCAGCGCGGGAAATTCGGACACCAAATTGCAGCACTTTATGCAGCACACAGCCTGTTCAAGGCAACGGAGAGAAACGTGGGTGGAAACGTTTTTTTTGGTATTTAGCGCTTCATCACCCATTAGTATGAAAAAGAATAGACATGCATGTTTGGTTTTTTTATATTCCTGCCTCTAGTTTCTTTAAAGCCCAGAGTGATTGGACTGTTACCATGGCAACTCCTAGACTCTGGAGTCACCCACCACTCAATTTTCATGCTGCAGAGTTTTTGCAGTCCTTTAAACCCCATCTGAAAACAGAGTCCAGACTGAGTCCAACCAGATCAATCGTTTGTTTTTATGGTCCGTTTGATTGTTTTCTGCATTGAATCAATAACCCGCATGCTGATTCTGAAACATTTGGATCATGAAGTTAATTTGTGAGTAAACTGAGGTGTTTTGATCCCTGTAGAAAAGTGATGATGCTCCTCATCACCAGGAAGGCGTTGTGTCTGAATCTCCTCAGGTTGGCATGGGGTGGACTGCTCCATAAACTGCCCCAGCGGGACCTGGGGTCTGGGCTGCAACCTCACCTGCAGGTGTGGGAACGGCGGCGCGTGCAGCGCCCTGGATGGTGGCTGTACCTGCGCTCCAGGATGGAGGGGGGAGCGGTGTGAGCTCCGCTGCCAGGTGAGGAGATGTGGAGAGGGTCAGCATGTGTGGTTCTCTCCAGGTTCTGCCTGCCAGTGAATCACACCTCAGGTCCTCTGATGGTCCTGTGATTGCTATAAAGGCAGAGTCCATTGCAGGACCGTCCAATTAGGGGCCCAAAGTTGGCCCATGATTATTTTCAGCCCACTGCAAATTATTCTTTTCAAAATTATGATTTTAGGAGCAATGTGAAAAGTTAATAATAATACAGTGATATTCATTGTTGCACTTCCCCTACTGACCACAAATGACCTTTGCATCACATTGTGGGTGGGGGGATGCTGTTGTTCTTCTATCAGCTCATATCTGGAAGCCCATGATCACAGAATAAGTGAGAAGATGCCAGAGATACACTATGTTGCCAAAAGTATTGTCTCACCTGCTTTGACTCACATATGAGCTTTGTTAACATCCCATTCCTGATCCAGAGGGTTCAGGATCACGTTGGTCCAGCTTTGCAGCTGGAACAGCTTCATCTTCTGGGAAGGCTGTCCACAAGGTTTAGGAGTGTTTATGGGAATCTTTGACCATCTTCCAGAAGCACATTGGTGAGGTCACACTGATGTTGGACCAGAAGGCCTGGCTCTCAGTCTCCGCTCTAATTCATCCCAAAGGTGTTCTATGGGGTTGAGGTCAGGACTCTGTGCAGCGTTCCTCCACACCAGACTCTGCATCCATGTCTTCATGGACCTGCTTTGTGCACTGGTGCACAGTCATGTTGGAAGAGGAAGGGGCCAGCTCCAAACTGGTCCCACAAAGTTGGGAGCATGAAATTGTCCAGAATGCCTTGGTACGCTGAAGCATTCAGAGTTCCTTTCACTGGAACTAAGGGGCCAAGCCCAGCTCCTGAAAAACAACCCCACACCATAATCCCCCCTCCACCAAACTTTACACTTGGCACAATGCAGTCAGACAAGTACCGTTGTCCTGGCAACCGCCAAACCCAGACTCCTCCATCAGATTGCCAGGTCAGAAGCGTGATTGGTCCTCCAGGGAACGCCTCCACTGCTCTAGAGTCCAGTGGCGGCTGCTTTCCACCACTGCATCCACGCTTTGCATTGCACTTGGTGATGTATGGATGGATGCAGCTGGTCGCCATGGAAACCCATTCCATGACGCTCTCTGTCACTGCTCCTGAGCTGATCTGAAGGCCACATGAAGTTTGGAGGTCTGTAGTGATTGACTCTGCAGAAAGTTGGCCACCTCTTCTCACTATGAGCTTCAGCATCACTGACCCGCTCCATCAGTTTACATGGACGACCACTTCGTGGCTGAGTTACTGTCGTTCCCAAACACTTCCATGTTCTCATAATCCAGCTGACAGTTGTGGAATATTTAGGAGTGAGGAAATTTCACGACTGGATTGTTGCACAGGTGGCATCCTATCACAGTTCCACGCTGGAATTCACTGAGATCCTGAGAGCGACACATTCTTTCACACGTTTGTAGAAACAGTCTGCATGCCGAGCTGCTTCATTTATACACCTGTGGACATGGAAGAGATGGAACACCTGATTCACATAATTTGGATGGGTGAGCAAATACCTTTGGCAATGTAGTGTATATTGTGTCAGAGATATATTGTGAAAGGTGCAAAGTGGCACAAGAAAGTTTAAAAGTAGTCGGGAACATGAGTAATTTTATTTACAGAAATTGATTTTAAACCAGTAAGCCTAATATGCAAGAAGAAAGTCGCTGTTTTTAAAGGAGTATAATCTTCATCTGTATATTTTTGGTCTTGTGGAGGTTTGAATTGACGTTTTACCAAGTGTTTTTGAAGGACTACCTGGATGTTGATTAATTTCAGGCGTAAACACAATAAAAAAGAATAGGATTATTCATTTTCTACATTACTTTGCATGAGGTTTTATTTTGGATAATTGTGCTGCAGTCTAAGCATACTGAACTTCATACACTGCAACATGAATTTTTAGTTTTGGCCAACGACCATCCACCCCGAGTCATTTTTGGCCCTCCAATGGCAAGAATTTGGAGACCCCTGGTCTAGTGAATAATCCTGAAAGTAAACCTCTCAGTCGTGTCTTTACACCCTGAAGAAGTGATTAAGCCTGAAAGCCTCCAGTCAGAACTGAGGAAGAAGAGGAGAGATGCAGCTTCTTTATCCTCCAGCTCTCAGCATCACCATGACCTGGATGGCTGAGCATGGACAGTAGCAGCGGTTTAGAAGTTCCCCTTCAGGCTGAACGGCCGCTGTTTTCCAGCCAAGTCCCAGCTAACCTCCCTCCAGATGCCTGAACACAACACTCAGATAACACGGGCTCTCATCTGCTTCCACAGGTTCCCGAACATCCAGCTGCAGCTCAGTCCTGCTTGTTACACTCAGCGTAGTTCCTCCTGTAACGTTGTCGCCTCGGTTCCTCAGCATCTGACTCACGGTCTCATCTTCCTCAGGACGGGACGTACGGTCTGGATTGTAAGGAGCGCTGTGACTGCAGTCATGCTGATGGATGCCACCACTCCACTGGTCACTGTCGCTGTCTGGCTGGATGGACTGGTAAGACCAACCAGCTCCAACCAGCTGATGTGTCTGGATGAATAGTTGTACTCATGCTGAACCAATGTGAGACTTTTTTTTGGTCATTTTTGGATAATAAAAGTACAAAAGTTTTTTTTTAATTCATGGTTAGTGGTTGGGTGAAGATGTTTATTAGTAAACAGTTGTTTTTGCTCTGTGGTTATGGTTCTGATCAAGCCCTTAGTGTTGGCCTGGCAACACACACACAAGCTGACACACACATGGGTTTAACAGCTGCTAAAGGTAACCACTCTCACCTGTGATCTGTTTGCTTGTTTTTAGTGTTAGTGTAAGTGTTACTATGGCAACCCCATAAAGTAGCAAGCTTACAGCAAACAATGCAGAAAAGAGCTTCAAAATGTCTGGAATAAAGTGCAAAAAAAGTTAAATTATGGCAACTAAACTACAGTTGTGTTTGAAAGTTTACATCCCCTCCCATTAAAGAAAAGGCTAAATTAACAACAGTAATTTAAATAACAAGAAACTGAAAAAAGTAATAATAAATAAAAATTTACAAAATTATAATTTTGTGAAATAAAATATTGAGTTTGAATTGTGGTTTTAAAAAATAATTTAAAAAACATAACAAACAAAACTGTCCCAGACAAATTAAAGCACCTTGCTCATGAACATGGACTAACATACCTGTCAACAGATGCAGACGTCTGATTGGACGTTACAGAAAACACCTGATTACAGTGATTGTCTTAAAGTGTTTTTTTAATCAAAATTTTAGCTCAGGGGCCCCATCATGCTTGTTTACTTGTTTGTTTTTAATATTTATGTTAAACCACAATTAAAAATTAAGTTTATGATTTTCATAAAATATTTATTATTACTTTTGTCATTACTTTTGCATGGGCTTTATGCACAAGTCTACTACTTCTAAATTAAGCCAGCTCCTTTGCCTCCTGTCTTTCATTGTTGGAGGAACTGATTAATCCAGGTGCGTCTGGCCATTGTCCTCGTGATTACTGAGATCTGGCACACCTGGATTAATTAAATCATCCAATAATGAAAGACAGGAGACAAAGGAGCTGGCTTAATTTAGGAAGTAGTAGACTTGTGCATAAAGCCCAGTTCATATTATTTCACTGACAGCTGATTTTTTTTCCATCTTTAATGGAAGGGGATGTAAACTTTCAAGCACAACTGTATAGACAGTTTGGAGGAAAGTTATCATGGATCGCTGGTTGTTTCCTGGATGGAGGAGCATGTGTCAGAGGAAAGTATGTTTTCTTCAGCCTGGAAGATGTTCCAAAATCACATGCTGCAAAAACTCCAATTTTACCAAGTATATTTTTCTGATTTCTAGTCAAAATACTCGTCACACTCAAGATAATAAAAGATTACCTAAAGAGAAACATTTCAGTGAGATATAGGAACTTGTTTTAAAGCAATGCTTATTTCAAGAAATCTTATCAAGAAAATTTTGCTTGTTCTATTGTGAGTAAAAGCTTGTTCCAGTAGCAGCGGTCCAGCTTGTAGAAAAGTCTCTGTTATCCTGAAAGAACTTCATATCCCGGCATTCCTTTCAGAGTCATGTGACTACGGTGCAGCTGCTGCTGCTACAGACTGACTTGCTTTGAAGCTGCTGATAATATGTCTGGTTTTAAGTTGTTGGTTAAGTTACAAGTTGTTAGAAATATTAGAATTAGACACATGTGGCTAATACCTGCTAGTATCTGATATATGCTAGTATCTAATACCTGCTAGTATCTGATATATGCTAGTATCCAATACCTGCTAGCATCTGATATATGCTAGTATCTAATACCTGCTAGTATCTGATATATGGTAGTATCTAATACCTGCTAGCATCTGATATATGCTTGTATCTAATACCTGCTAGTATCTGATATATGGTAGTATCTAATACCTGCTAGTATCTGATATATGCTAGTATCTAATACCTGCTAGTATCTAATATGCTAGTATCTAATACCTGCTAGTATCTGATATATGCTAGTATCCAATACCTGCTAGTATCTGATATATGCTAGTATCTAATACCTGCTAGCATCTGATATATGCTAGTATCTAATACCTGCTAGTATCTGATATATGGTAGTATCTAATACCTGCTAGTATCTAATATGCTAGTATCTAATACCTGCTAGTATCTGATATATGGTAGTATCTAATACCTGCTAGTATCTAATATGCTAGTATCTAATACCTGCTAGTATCTGATATATGCTAGTATCCAATACCTGCTAGTATCTGATATATGCTAGTATCTAATACCTGCTAGTATCTGATATATGGTAGTATCTAATACCTGCTAGGATCTGATATATGCTAGTATCTAATACCTGCTAGTATCTGATATCTGGTAGTATCTAATACCTGCTAGTATCTGATATATGCTAGTATCTAATACCTGCTAGTATCTGATATCTGGCAGCCAGATGTCCAAAATGAACTCCTCTGGCTGAGTTAAGGAGATTTGGGGATCTTTGCATTTGGAGCAGAATATAGTTATAGCTGTCAAAATATGAGAGATACAAACTCACATATATCGGTATTGGTTAATATTGGATATCGGAATTTAAGAGTTGGGCAATATCGGATATTGGATATCGGTAAAAAAAAGCCTATATTGAACATCCCTAGTTTTCAGATTCCTTCTTTACCTCATATATTAATGGTTAGAAGCATGTTTTCTCCATGTGTTGAGGCTGAAACTTCTGCCAGGTTGTAGTCACAGTTCTGGACCCCTTGGTGCACATGCCCCCCCCCCCCCCCCCCCCCCTCTGACCTCGTTCCCATCAAGCTACTGTTGAATTAAAAGCACCAGTCCCTAAAAATACTTAGAAATGACTGGAGACATGAGCCTAAAACGGAGGTCAGAGCCTACATTTGGTTTTCTGGGAAAGGTCTTTTGATGAAGTGCAAAGTTTGGGTGAAACCATCGTTGTAGTCACACACTCAGGAAACACAACTGAAAGTGGAGGGTGTGAAGTTGTTTTCTCTTCGGTACAATGTTTAGGTTTAAGTTGAGGTGTTTACGGTTAGTTTAAGGCGAAGTCAGCAGGAAAGGGATGGAAGTTAACTGTTACAGTGATGGAAACATGACTGTGTGTGTGTGTGCAGGTATCCACTGTGACAGTGTGTGTGCTGAGGGCCGCTGGGGCCCGAACTGCACCCTGCCCTGCAACTGTAAGAACGGAGCATCCTGCTCTCCGGATGAAGGAACCTGTGAGTGCGCTCCAGGATACAGAGGCACCACCTGTCAGAGGAGTAAGTCCTGCATCATCATCATCATCATCATCATCATCATCATCTCACACTTGTTTCTTTCCTGAGAGCATGAACAACCAGAAGTCTGACCCAGGAAGCAGCTCATCTGAAGTCAGTCGTTCAAAAGATTTAATCCAGATAAAAGTTTTCCGGATTGGATCAAATCTTGAAAAACAAGTTGTTCATAAGAAAAAATGATTCTGTAATCTGATTAGATCACATAATCTGGTGTTGGATTTTATCTGGATCAAACCTCCAGTTTGTGTTGGGATTGAGAAACATTTGATCCAAAACAGCTGGATTATTCCAACCGCAGGAGAAGGAAGAATCTGCCAGACTAGAAGCTGGTTCTGCTTCCTGTAGCCAGACTAGAAGCTGGTTCTGCTTCCTGAAGCTAGACTGGGAGCTGGTTCTGCTTCCTGAAGCCAGACTGGGAGCTGGTTCTGCTTCCTGAATGCAGACTGGGAGCTGGTTCTGCTTCCTGAATGCAGACTGGGAGCTGGTTCTGCTTCCTGTAGCCAGACTGGGAGCTGGTTCTGCTTCCTGTAGCCAGACTGGGAGCTGGTTCTGCTTCCTGAATGCAGACTGGGAGCTGGTTCTGCTTCCTGAAGCTAGACTGGGAGCTGGTTCTGCTTCCTGTAGCTAGACTGGGAGCTGGTTCTGCTTCCTGAAGCCAGACTGGGAGCTGGTTCTGCTTCCTGTATGCCAGACTGGGAGCTGGTTCTGCTTCCTGTAGCTAGACTGGGAGCTGGTTCTGCTTCCTGTAGCCAGACTAGGAGCTGGTTCTGCTTCCTGTAGCTAGACTGGGAGCTGGTTCTGCTTCCTGTAGCCAGACTGGGAGCTGGTTCTGCTTCCTGTAGCCAGACTGGGAGCTGGTTCTGCTTCCTGAGTGCAGACTGGGAGCTGGTTCTGCTTCCTGAATGCAGACTGGGAGCTGGTTCTGCTTCCTGAATGCAGACTGGGAGCTGGTTCTGCTTCCTGAATGCAGACTGGGAGCTGGTTCTGCTTCCTGAATGCAGACTGGGAGCTGGTTCTGCTTCCTGAAGCCAAACTGGGAGCTGGTTCTGCTTCCTGAATGCAGACTGGGAGCTGGTTCTGCTTCCTGAATGCAGACTGGGAGCTGGTTCTGCTTCCTGAAGCCAAACTGGGAGCTGGTTCTGCTTCCTGAATGCAGACTGGGAGCTGGTTCTGCTTCCTGAAGCCAAACTGGGAGCTGGTTCTGCTTCCTGAAGCCAGACTGGGATTTCAGAGAACAGTCAGAATAATGGGGGGAAGCTGTATATTTGTGTGTACTAGTTTTCATTGTGACAGATACAAGGTGGTGTTACTTGGTAATAACAACAGACTACTGTATATTTGTATAATCTGATGTCTGAAGCTAGCTTTAAACTTTATTCCAGAGTCCTGGTGAGGAACTGTGCTATCTGATGGTGACCGTCTGATGTATGTCTTTGTGTTTCCTGCAGTTTGCTCTCCAGGCTACTTTGGGCACCGCTGCAGTCAGACCTGTCCACAGTGTGTCCACAGCAACGGACCCTGCCACCACGTCTCAGGACAGTGCGACTGCCTGCCGGGCTTCAAGGGATCTCTGTGTAACGAGGGTAAGTTTCCCACACCACAGCGTTTCCACTGGGAAACAACAGCTCCAGTGTCGGGACCGCTCGCAGCTTCCTGCTGCTGGCAGTCAGAACGTCTTTAAATCACTCAGACGTTTCTGCGAAGACAAAGCCTGAAGACAGCAGCTTTGATGAAACTTGTGTGTGCGTCACATCCCGTTCTTAGATTACTGCTGACTGCAGGCGCTTCACACTGGAAAAGTCACATTTGTCTCAGGAAGTAACAGACTGGTTAACAGTGTTCACATGAGTGTTCATATCTGCCTGAAGGAGGTCACGGTGTTAGAGAACATGAATGCAACACGCGTTAACGCGCATGTATCCGTGCAGTGTGTCCCAGCGGGCGCTTCGGGAAGAACTGTGCCTGGAGCTGCAGCTGCACCAACAACGGCACCTGCAACCCCATCGATGGCTCCTGCCAGTGTTACCCAGGATGGATCGGCAGCGACTGCTCCCAGCGTGAGTTTCTGCCGTGCATCACACTTAAACGGTCATCATGCTTCACACACGTGTCAAAACTATTACAGTTTTTTACTGTTTTATTTAAATTCAGGGAAGTACCAGTGAGATCATGGAAATAGGCTGGAAGGACACGTTCAAATGAAATACACCGGAAACTAAAAATACTTTAAATTCAAATTTCCAAAAAGGAAATATAATTTCATTTCACATATGTGTGGAGGGGGAGGGTGGGGAGGGTGTGTATGGAGGAAGAAGTAAGTAGGGAGGAGCGGGGTGTGTGTGGAAAGCTCAGGGTGTGTGTGGGAGCAAGGAGTATGGGCTGGGGGTGGAGGGAGATGTGTTTGAGTGGTTGGAGGAAAGAGGTGATGGGGGAGGGAGGGAGGCGTGGGCATGTGTGTCGGGGGGGGAGCGATGTGGGGACATGTGTGAGGGGTGGAGGAAGAAGGATGTGTGTGTCAGGTTGGAGGGAAGGGTGGGGCAGTGCATGTGGGTGTTGGGGGTATACAGAGGTGGGGCTGTATGTGCGTGGGGTGGAGGGAGGAGTGTGGGTGTGTGTGTGTGTGTGTGTGTGTCAGGTTGGAGGAAGGGGCGGGTCGGTGCATGTGTGTGGGGGGAGTGCTTGTGGGTGTTGGTGGTATATGGAAGTGGGGCTGTATGTGTGTGGGATGGAGGGACGAGTGTGTGGGCGTTGAGGGTGGAGGGAGAAGTGTGTGTGTGTGTGTGTGTGCTGTCAGGTTGGAGGGAAGGATGGGGAGGTGCATGGGTGTGGGGGGAGTGCATGTGGGTGTTGGGGGTATAGGGAGGTTGGGGTGTATGTGTATGGGGTGGAGGGAGGGAGTGTGTGGGTGTTGGGGTGGAAGGAAGGTGTGTGTGGGAGTGTGGTGGTGGTGTGTAAAAAAAAAAGAAAAACTAATTTAAAAAAAAATCACATAAATGGACAGGGGAAACTGCTTAATAAAATGGAGAATTTTTACACTTCCATCAAAACATGGACAAATTTTGAAAGTACCAAATGAAACATGCAAACAGACCAAAAGTAGAAATGAAATATTAAGGCATATGTGTCCCTGGGCTTACCAGTGCATCTGTGGGTACTGAAGAAAGACCAGTCTGTGTCATAAGTATCAAAACATCAGCATCTGACAGCATGAGGCCTCTGGGGGACTTCTCACTCTGAAAAGAAAGTAAATACCGTTAAATACTTTAGAAATAAACTTAACTGGTAAACAGGGTTGTGCTACTGAAGCAGCATCTGTCTCATCAAATGTTCGACTTACCTTATATAAAGTAAGAGTTTCTCAGACTGAATCACTGCTTTCCCTCAGCTACTAATATGTTTTTAACTGAGTATTTTCCAGACTATAAGTTGCACTTTTTTTTAGTTTGGTTGCTCCTGCGACTTAGGTGCGTTCACACTCTGGCTGTTTGGGCTGCTTCAAACGGACCGTGGTCTGATTCCACAGATAGTCCGCTTCGTTTGGTGCAGTCTGAACACCGACCATACTCTGGTGCGCACCAGTGAAGCGGACTCTGGTCCGCCTGACAGCTGACATATGTTAGTATAAACAACAGTAAATCGCAAAGTAGAATCATTAATCATGGGGTTCCACAAGGTTCTATATTAGGACCGCTTTTCATTCTATATATGAATAACTTTGAAAATTCCTCTAAAGTCCTGCATAAAGTAATTTTTGCAGATGACACAAATTAATTTTATTCTCATAAAAACATGGAATTTCTTCAAGACGCTATGAATGAAGAACTGACTAAGGTGGACTCGTGGTTTAAATGTAATAAATTATCTTTGAATATCATTAAACAAATTATATTGTATTCCGCTCAATAGTAACCATATTAATATTGATCATATACGAATGAAGGTAAATGGTAGAGCTATTGAAAGGGTAGCATCTGTCAAAATTTTGGGAATACATATTGATGAATTTCTAAACTTTAGAAAACATACCAAGGAAATGACAAAGATATTATCAAAATATGTTGGCTTGTTCTTTAAACGTAGACATTTTCTTCCTCGTGAAGCTTTGGTAATCCTTCATCGGACTCTATTTGAGCCACACCTAAATTATTGTAATTTTTTTATAGTGCAATACTTATCCCAGCTATGTTAAGAAATTACAGATTTTACAAAATAAAGTTATACAAGTCATATCATGGAGTAATTTAAATGCTCCCTACAATCCTCTTTTTTTCATTATAAACTTCTAAAGCTTTTGAGTGTAACATTTTTCATAATGCCTTGAATGTTCAGTGTGTTTATAGACTAATGACAGCTCAGTCATCTCGTCCCTATTTCTTTTCCTGATCATGAACATAAAACAAGGGGAAGACAACTTTTAAAGGGAAAGAATAGGAAAGTGAAATGAACTAGTAACCTGTCAAGGCCCTAAAATCTGGAATGAGATTGACAGCACAATAAAAGAGTCTGCATCCTTGTACATTTTCAAAAGAGGTTTAAACAAAAATGATTCAATTATTTTTAATGTCCAACACTTTATACTCCAAATGCTATAGCTGAGGACCCAAAATGATCTCTGAATTTCGCTCACATTTTATGTATATATGCCACGTAATATCCAATGTGTTTATTTGTATGAGCATCTTTGTATCTGGGAAATCTAAAGAGTAGCGGGATCTAGGTATGAGAATGGTATGGGAATAAATTAGGAATTGTCTTGTAACTTATGTCAGTAACTGGGCCCCTTTTATAAGCTATAGATAGTTTCTGGGGAGTCCCATTTTTACAAATATACCTGATTTTATGTTCCTTATTTGCATTTTAAACTGATTGTAAAATAAACTGTACTGAACTGTGTGTATATATACATACACTACACTACGGTGGTGCAGAAAGGCTCGTTTTGGCAAAAGCTTGATGCCTGCAGTCATCGCTGCCTTAAAATTCCCGCTGTGCATCCCTGTGCTACATTGTCATGTCTTTCATACTATTATATAGTGTACTTTGTGTTGAAATGTTATTCTGTCTGTGTACCCTTTTGTGGGATTCTGTGTAGTTTGTATTGTCATGTTATGAGATGGAAGTCAAGGGCTGGTCTGTGAATGAATTCCCTCCTGGGGACAATGAAGTCTAAAAAAGTCTACCAGTCGAAAATTTAAGAACAGCCTATTTTATTTTATTTTATTGTTGGAATTCAAGTAGTTCAGCCCAATAATGATACAAAGGTAAATGATGCTAGAGGTTAAATAAAGGATAGCCTCTCCTGCATGGAAAATAATGTACATTTCAGAATTATGCAAAGGCCTTTATCAGGCAGCAAAAAATGAGTCAAAAATTTAAATCTGTTCTGCAACAACAGAAGTTGACAAGCTTTAAAAGTGGTGCTAGCATTTCTTTTCTTGATTACTTATCACCTCATCTATCTTTCCACAAAGAACTGGAAAAATAAGGGTGTTCTGTGTAAATAACTTTATTTTTCATTACCTCCGCCAAGGAGGAATGTAATGACAGGCGTTTTTCGTCTGTTTGTTAGCAAAATAACTCAAAAAGTTCTGAACAGATTTGGATTAAATTTTCAGGGAATGTTGATGATGGTACAAGGAAGAACTGATTACATTTTGGGGTTGGTCCAGATCACTGTTTGGATTCAGGAATTTTAAACTAAAATGTTGAGGGATGGTGCTGGCAGTCATGTTTGAGGGGCTCCTTGATGAAGGTTTTTTCTAGTTGTGGAATTTCACTGTGATTTTCATTTTGATTTTTCTGCTGATCCGGTTTCGTGAATATTTATTCCTTTTAGGTTTTGTTTGCAGTGGGTGTAGTCCTGTCAGTCCTGTAAAGAACTTATTCATCCTGCAGCAGGAAGTCAGACAGATCTAATGCTGGTTTGTCTCTGTGTTGCAGCATGTCCACCGGGTCAGTGGGGGCCGAACTGCATCCACACTTGTAACTGCCACAATGGAGCCTACTGCAGCGCTTATGATGGAGAATGCAAGTGCACCCCTGGATGGACTGGTCTTTACTGCACGCAACGTCAGTCACACATCCAAACACACTCACACACATAAAGTGTCACATCAGTCAGTCAGCGGGTGCATTAAAAGAGCTTATAGCTCTGACTAAAGCTTGTTCACACTGCAGGCAAAGTGGCCTAAGTCCAGCTTCCTGTCCACATCTGATTTATTTTATGACAGTCTGAACATCAAAAATCGGATTTATTCAAAATCTCATCCAGGCTACTTTCTGGGGGTGGAACAAAAATAAAATAAAATCTAGATTTTTTTTGTTTTACAATTTTTAAATCTATTCTCTTTGTTCAAAAATCTTTTTTTTTGTCAAATTTAAATATTCATTTTAGTCTTTGTTGATAAGATGGGTGTCAAAAAAGTTCCGGCTTATTTCCAGCAGAGGGCGCAGTGTTTTTCTTCAACTTTCCAATGACATGATATTATATCTGTTAGTGGAACAAACAGAAGGTGGAGAATGGCTGCTAGTTTGTTTAAAAAAAAAAAAAAACTAACTAAAAATCACAAAAATCCTCAATATCAGAGTTTTGCTATTTAAATTGAATCTGCACCCAAAAAATTGTAAAAGAATTGAATTGGGAGAAAAGCAACCAACCCTAGACTTTCCTACGTGGCACATCTGATCACATTTTATTTCACCTTGACGTTTTCCAAGAGATACAGACGTCACAATTCTGCACCTGAGGAGGCTAAATTATACCCAGACAGCGTTAAATGTTGCATCCAGATTCACGTCCATGAACACAGCGTGCTGCATGAGGGTCACTTCAGAGGCCCAGAGTGTTGACTGGAGTCTGATGGCGCTCACATCTGAACTATAAAGTCAAAAACCAGTCACATCTCAGGAAAGAATTAAGCCTTGCAGTGTGAATGTAGCCTAAATCTCTGGATTGAGTAAAACTTGTTACTTAATCCCCCAGTGAAGCCACAAACGTTACACACATAACAAAGTGAGGGGATGCTACATTTACAGTGGCTAGCAGGATTAACCTCCTCCTGGTATATTTGTCTGATTTTTAAGATTTTGGGGAGAAATGTGATTAAAAAAAGGAAAAACAAAACTTAAAATGGGAAAAAAAAACTTGTAAAAACATTAAAACACAGTCTCGTGGTCATCTGTATTCCCTCCTAAATGAGCTCAGCTGCCAGCAGTTACCTTCAGAAGTCCCGTGATCTCAGTTTTCACCCACCTGATCCACTTGGCTGACCACACATTTGTTCTTCTTGACCTTTAACTGAATTCAGCACTTTGTTTTATTCTTATTCTGCATTGAACTTATTGAAGTAAGTACGACTTCATGTTGTCTCCTGTTGCTTCCCCGTGCTTTGAATCTGTCTCTGCCTGTTTGCTACGGTGTGTTACCGTATGTTGTGTACAACTGTGCGTGTTTGTTGTCCCACCTTGTGAACGTTCAGCGTGTAATGAGGAGGACTCCTTTGCAGGCTGCCCGTTAGGTTTCTATGGGAAGGACTGTTCTCAGACCTGCCAGTGTAGGAATGGGGCCGACTGCGACCACATCTCTGGACAGTGCACGTGTCGCACTGGCTTCATGGGCCAACACTGTGAACAAAGTATGCAACGCTGCCCTCCATCCTCTCTGCTGCAGAGTGACTGTTGTTTGCTCTTTTTTCTGTTTGTTGCTTTTCCTTTCTTCTTCTCTTCCTGTGTGATGCTTGTTCATTTTCTATTTTTTTTAACTCATTTTTACTAAAACGATCATCTCAGCATTTCATCTTCAGCTTGAATTTTAGCTCTCTGTCAAACTTTTGGTGGTGGAGACAGCAACGTTGACTTAAACGACTTCATCTCTCTCATTTTCAGAGTGTCCTCGTGGTTCTTACGGTTATGGCTGCCGTCAGGTGTGCGACTGTCTGAATAACTCCACCTGCGATCACATGACTGGAACGTGCTACTGCAGTCCGGGCTGGAAGGGAGCTCGATGTGACCAAGGTTAGTCATCGATGATGGCTGGAAATCAGCTTTGATTATATTTTAGATCATTTCTACGCAGAATGTTTGATGTTTGCTGAAATCACAAATTTGACTTTGCAGGAAATTTGGTGTTTGATGGATTGTTTCTTTGGTTTTAACATGATGTAGCTCCTCCATCATCTAAAGCATGGTGATCCCAACATCTTGATTCAAAAGAAAGCAGGAACTGGAACTGACTTTTCCACTTATAAGGGCTGGTCACACTTGGTGTGTTTGGAGTATATCCCGGGTACAAACAGCGGGGGTAACATGCTTCACGTTAGGTGAACCTTCCGGTCCAGGTGAACCTTCAGGTGCCCAGACCCACCTCCGGAGGTGGTCCACAACAATTGCTGGGTCGGAACGAATGTGTTATTTACCCACATGACGAAGATGTATTGATGCCGCCCACGTAGACGTCCTCTCCCCGATCGAAAAAGGAAGAGGAGGAGAAACAAGATTTCTTCAAAGCATGATAAGCAGCTCTTGTTGCAGTCTTCAGCTCAGCAGCTACACAAGCTGACCATCAGGCAGTTGTCAAAAAATTGTGAAGGTACAAAAGGCTTATTAGCATGTTTGGGTGCACGTCAAACAACACAAATGACTATTAGCAACAACCACTGGACTGGAGTGAAGCAGGCGCTGTCGCTTACACAAATGTGGTCATATGACGGGGTGGCATAGTGGCACGTTTCCAACTTAGCAAGTGTGACCGTTTTGTACTAGACTTTTGACTAACCTGACTCCGACAGATGGATTTGCTCCCGCATATCCATCTAGGAATCATCCGTTAGAGTAGGTTTGGGAAGGGGCAAAAATACTGGTTGATTGGATAAGGCATCTGTCTATCACCACCTATGTTGGTGATAGACGGGGCAAATTAACCAATCAGATCAACGAAGAATATGACATACGAACAGAGCGACGACGAAAACACAACCACAAGCCAGGCTACTCTTGCTGCTGCCGCCAGCAATGGCTCGTTAGCTCAGCAAACAAGAAACGTGTCAGCAGGAATTCCAATAAAACTTGAGTGATAGCCACGCTGACGCTAGTTTCATCCGCTGAAGCCACCATGTTGTTTAGACCGAACTGTCGCTTTCTCGTTGCGTCACACCTCAACCGGCCTCAAAGCCAATGCTGATTGGACGTTTGTTTGGTGAACTGCTCCAAATTCTCTTCAATGGAAAGTAGCCAGACTGATCTGCGAATGAAAGCCTGAAGCTCGTGAGATCATCCTGATCTCACGAGGCTAACTTTTGACACCTGGTGAGTTGAAACGGGATTAAACCAATCGTGCCAAGTGTGACCCTGCCCTTAGACACCATCCACACCTGGAGTCATGTGACCAAAACACACGACATGTTGATCAGACAGGTCAGCTGCTCACAGGTGGCAGCGATCCTGACGACCTGCAGGATGGGTGGGTCAACGACTCAAACTGCAGCTTATAATCCTGGAACTACTCGCTTAGATCTGAAGAAGCCTTCTGGACAAGAGAGGAGACAAAAAAGAAGTTCCAGTCACCCCTCCTTCCTCTCCCCTTTTTTCTCCCCCCCCCTCCCCCTCCTTTTTTTTTTTTTTTTTTTTTTTTTTTTTTTTTTTTCTTTTCTTTGATTCTACTGTAGATCTCAGGCTTTTTGGTAATCTTCTACAACTGGTCATCTCAACTGACTTTCCAACAGTTTTAGTCTATAAAGTGCCATGACATGACATTCTAGTGAACCGGTGTTAGACAAAGAAAGTTGACATGAATAAATAAGTTGAACAGTATCAGATTTATGACCAAGAAACATTGTTCCAACCAATAATCCTCCAAACTCTCATTTACTGACTTTTCCACTAAGGTCTATGTTACAGTCAGACTGCACTATGTTGTTTATTAAACCTGATCTATTCAAGGGTCAGAGCACAAACAGAACCAATAACCCTGAGTCAGGGTGAGTCAGGTGAGTCAGCACTTTGGAAATATTGTCTGATAGCATCGATGGCTTGTTCCACCATCTTAGAACCTCAAATGAAACCTGTCTGGACTAAAATTGACAGAACCAAACCAGTAGGAGGTGTTAGGGACAGGAATGTGGTTGGCTTGATCAGGTAGACTAAAGGCGCACTCAGAAAGCATAGTCCGCGAGTCTCGGTCCGTTTGGGGACTCGGTTCGGTTGGGGGCGGGGGGTGGTCTTCCGGACTGAGATCGCGTTCACGTTGCACTATTGCCAAACGGGCCAAACGGGGTAAGAATGAGAATCTCAGGTGGCGCTGCTTTCGGATTCACCATAGACGAGGACAAGACGCACGTACAAGAAGGTTCTCACAACTTCTGTTCCCTCCTCAAAGCGACATTATTTTTGTACGAGGAGCTGGATATGCTTTCATCAGATCAAATATCGATTAAAGCTTTTACTTCCTCGTAACTCTACGTCTGATCACGAGCCATCTTTATAAGTACTGCAGTCCCACACGTGTGTTTGTTGTCATAGCATTTACCCACGTTGTCCAACGTTTGACCCACAATGCCAATGCAATTTGTAGTCTATTCCTGTCTTTGGTTCGCTTGAATTGGACCGAGACCTGCGTTTGCATGCAGACCGAGTCCAGTTGTTTGTTCCGGATCAGAGTCTGTTTGCGCATTCACAACTCCCCTAAACAAAGCGGACTTTCCAAGCAAACGGACTCTGATTCGAATCAAAAAAGCTTTGTGAATGCGCCCTGATTGACTTCTTCCTGTCTGCAGCTGGTGTGGTGGTGGGGAGTCTCAACAGCCTGACCAGTGCAGCCATGCATGTGGACACATACCAGATAGGAGTCATCGCTGGGATCATTGTCCTGGTTGTGCTGGTGCTCCTCCTCCTGCTCCTGTTCATCATCTACAGAAAGAAGCAGAAAGGCAAAGAGCCCACCATGCCGGCTGTCACCTACACTCCTGCTATGAGGGTCGCAGCTGATTACACCTTGGCAGGTATGTCGCCGCTTGTTCCCCACAGACTGGAAATAAAGGACATCTCCAGATCCATACGGAGAGACGTTTTAGCGTTTCTGATCTTGTGACCTTTTGTCCCAGGATCCTGTTCAATGATGAGATTAACAGTCTATATTCACACAGTCCCAGCTTGTGGGTGGGGGTTTCATTTTCCCCATATCCACAAATCATAGGCAGGACAGAGAGACTGATACAGGACCAGATACAAGAGTACTTATTGAATAAGGACAGGCCCAGAGTCAGATCCATATCAAGAATCCAAAAACTCCACAATCTCGATCTCAATTATGTCTAAGACTTAACTGAGATCATGTGGGCGGCTGTAGCTCAGGTGGAACAGCAGTCATCTTTCAACCGGAGGGTCTGGGGATTGATTCCATGCTTACCTAGATTACGTGTTGAAGTGTCCTTGGGCAGGACCCTGAACCCTAAGTTGCCTCTCGATGTGCCTGTCGGGGTATGAATGTGTGTATGATTCCATGTGTGACTAGGTGAATGTGACGTGTAGTGTAAAGCGCTTTGAGCAGTCAGTATGACTGGAAAAGCGCTATATAAGTACAGTCCATTTACCTGATTAGGGGGCAGACAATGATGAGATCTTGTCTGTTTATCCCACTTCTCAAGTATGGCTCAAGTAGTTATCTCAACTCAACATCCTTTGTCTCAGTGATGTCTTTTCTCTTTTTCAGCTCACCTCTTGCTCCTAAGGAACCCTTAGGAGAAGTAATTCAGAAACAAATGATCACAGAATGACGCCATTATGAGAAGCTCAAACTGATCTCAAGAGATGAGATTGAGCCACAAATGAGCAGCACATTTTTCCTGTGGGATTCCACAAATACTAGGCTGAGAGCAGTCAAAGGTCAGGTTTAGATAGGCTCACAATGCAAACCAAGTCCAGAGGCAGAGATCAGGTTGGGTCTAGAGACAGAGATTAGGGTCAGGTTTAGAGGCAAAGATCAGGGTCAGTTTCTAGAGGGTGAGATTGGGGTCAGGCCTAGGGGTGGAGATCAGGGTCAGGTCTACAAGTAGAGATCGGGGGCAGGTTTAGAGGCAAATATTAGCTTCGGATCCAGAAGTGGAGATCATGGTTGGATTTAGAGGCAGAAATTGGGGTTGTTTCTGGAGATCAGGGTCAGATCTGGAGGCAGAAATCGGGGTTGGGTCCAGTGGCAGTGATTGGGGTCAGATCCAGAACAGGTCAGGTAACAGGTAGGCAATCAGGTGCAGACTGCTGGAAACCAACTGAAGTCATGTTCACAGACTGGCGGGGAAGGGGAACAATCTGGATCTGGGTGTGGATGTTCTGATTATGTAAAGAGATGTTAATTAATGGCTAATTGCTGTGAGCAAAGAGAGCCGGTAGAGAAATGGCAGGAAACGGGACCAAATTGAGTATGAAGCAGGGAACCAGACTGGAAACCCTGACAGTCTGTCTGTCCGGCATGTACAAGACTGAACACATTAAACTATATAAAAAAAATGAAATGTCTTTTCACTTGAGGCAAATATACTCGATTTTAAATAGTTTCCAGTTTGATCTGTTTGATGCTGCACATCCACAGCTCTGGTGTCTTCTGCTAACAGTTACCGACATTTTTCAGACCCTCACACTCCCACCGGTGAGCCCCATCCCAGCAACTACTTCTCCAACCCCAGTTACCACACCCTGACCCAGTGCATCAGCCCCCCACATGTTAGTGGTCCTTATGCAAAGGTATGGACACAGGTCTTTTACACTGTACAGTTGGACAAAGACATCGTTCAAGAAAAAAACTAAAAGTACTTTTTGACTGTTTATCAGGCCAAGTACAGCCAGCTGTTTGTAAACATGAAGAATGTGGATGGGAGGAAACCAGCTCATGTTGTTGCTCATACTGGCACACTGCCTGCAGACTGGAAACAAGGGGACTGCTTCAATGAACTGGGTGAGTTCCACCAGCAGCTTCTCTGCTTCAGTCACTGTCGACAGGAAGCTGGTTTATAGTTCATGGAAGTAACACTGACATAGATTTACAGTTTAACAAGAGCAATCCATCTAAACACTCATAAGGTATCATAGAACTGTATGTGCATGTCCCACATACCAGTCTAAACTGTTCTGAAAATGTCTGCAAATCAAATCAAGTTGCAAGTTCTGCATGAAAATGTAGGAAAAGACTCGTATTTCATACAGAAAAGTGTGACTCTGGCCTAAAGATAAGAATAACAACTCTCAAGGTTTAGAAAAACTTCAAGTTGTCCAAATTGTTAAAATTAAATAAAAAAATAATATTTTCTGCCGTTCTGAAGACAAAATCCAAATTTTCAAAGTGAAATTGAACTATTTAAAACTTCTTTCTGCTGTTAAAGTTGCCTTTTTCCAGTTTAATTAAGTCCACTTCTTCTGGTAATGCCCTCCTGGGTTTCTATGGTGGATCATGGTGTGTGCTCCAGACAGCCAGTGTGTTGATATCCGTTTGCTGACATATATTATCCAGTTGCTGAATGTGATATACAGTTGCTGACATATTATCCAGTTGCTGAGTGTAATATCCAGTTGCTGACGTATTATCCAGTTGCTAGTGTAATATCCAGTTGCTGAAGTAATATCCAGTTGCTAACATGAATGTCGAAGTAATATCCAGTTGCTGAATGTGATATCCAGTTGCTGAATGTAATATCCGGTTGCTGACTTGTAATATCCAGTTGCTGAAGTAATATCCAGTTGCTCACATGTGAAATTCGGTTGCTGAAGTAATATCCGGTTGCTGACATGTGATATCCAGTTACTGATGTAATATCCGTTTGCTGGCACCTGATCACCAGTTGTTGACGTAAAATTCAGTTGTGGATGTAATATCCGTTTGCTGGCATGTGATTTCCAGTTGCTGATGTAAAGGTACAGCTTTACATCTAAACTGGTGCAAACTGGTGCCTCAACTGGCCCAGACAGATTTTTTTGGTTCTGATGGTTCTGAGGTTTTCCATCCTGGTTCTGGTTCTGATGGAGGTTTTCTCTCCAATGTCTCCTCGTGCAGCTCAGGATGGAGGTTGAATCAAAGAGAAGATCTGGTTTCCTTAGCAAGGTCATTATTTTATGGACTGGTTTACATGAACACAGTTATAAACTGGACTGATGATCATATGATGGAATTGTTTTAACCGGATTGGATTTAACTGAATTAATACCAATTAAATGACATTTTAATCATGTGACTTCTAAAGCCGTTGGCAGCAGACGAGTATATTTAGAGACTTACTAGCATAAAAGGTAAATACATGCGCACACGAGTTCACAAACTTTGTTTCAACTTTACTTAACATTTAAATGATAAGTTATGCTGAAAATAAGAAAAGGAGAAACACCAAGCAGAGGGGTAATACTTCTTCTTTTTCTACATGCTTGTGTATTTACATTGTTCCAGGGTTGCATTTTATAGTTGCTGCTACTGCTCACTTTTTTTTTTCTCTGTGTGTCTTCATGCCAGGAGCCTATGGAGTTGACAGGGGGTATATGGGGAAGTCTTTAAGAGGTAGGACATGAATATTACTGCTAAACTTTTCAGCTGGATGCTATCCGTCATCTCTCACTGACTCTGTTGTCTTCCTCCAGATGTGGTGAAGGGCACAGCCTACCACGCCAGCTCTTGTTCCCTGAACAGCTCTGAAAACCCCTATGCTACGATAAAGGACCCGCCACTGCTGACGCCCAAAAACACGGAATGTGGCTACGTGGAAATGAAATCACCAGCCAGAAGAGATTCAGCGTATGCTGAAATCAGCAACAGCAGCCCCCCCAACAACCGGAACGTGTATGAAGTTGGTAAGCAGCTTGGATCTGGATCATTTTACATCACAGTACCTGCTAGGGGTGGGAAAAATATCAATAAACTGAAATATCGCAATATTTTCACATGTCAATAACATATCGATATTTTAAAACGCGGTATCGATCTATTTTACTAACAAAATCTTGCGAAATTTCATCGTTCTGTTACGAAATCTTGCGAGATTTAGTAAAATAGATAGATACCACGTTTTTAACTCATTGACTGCCGGACCTTTTCTGAGCAGAGCGCTCCATATTGCCAGGATTTCTAAGCATTTTCACTGATTTTTAGAGATCCACAGAATACTGTGTACTATCCCTATGCAAACACTGAATGTACCAAAGGAAAGCTTAGACTCTCTTCTTTTATCAGAAAAAACCCATTTGTTTCTAGCTGTTTCCATTCTTTAGTAATCTGCAGTAGAAGATAAAGATAAGATAAGATAAAGATACTTTATTGATCCCCGAGGGGAAATTCATGTTTCAGTACAACCCGCCCAAGACACACAAACACAAGAACATTACAAGACAGGATCAGGCAGACCGTGGTCACGCAGCCCCTCACAGGGCGCACCTTTGCAGAAAGAAAACGGTAACATGAGGAAAGATGGGTTGGTGGTAAAAAAGAGGTCTCCGAACTCTCCACATATGCAGGTGGAGACCTTGGAGACAAAAAATCACACACACCAGTACAGAGAAGCATGAACTCGACAGTCACAACATAGACACATGGTGGGCAGGAAGGGAGGGGTTTCCCCCCCGAACAGCAGAGCGAGGACGCGGCATAGGCACCCGTCAGCTCAGTCTGTCCAGCAGGGCGGTAAGAAGAAGGACCAGCCGTGCAGTGGGATGTGCGCATCAGTGTCGTGAAAATGTGTGTGCGTAAGCGAGAGACAGCGGCTCACACACAGTCCATAGATGATAGAAACGGCCTTCAGAGAGTCCCAACTGTTCTCGTGGAGGGGGGGGGTTGCAGAGCCTCACTTCTGCAGTTTCTCCAAGGACATGTGGGAGTTAAGGAGCAGCTGCAAGGCCGCTCCCGGGGACCAGATTGAGATAAGGAGATAGTTTGGGTCCAGGCGGAGGCATGTATTTGTCTGCCTGTAAAGTCTTCAGCAGGTCTCAGAGGCGACCAAATCAGCCAAATTTGTGTTAATTACCCCCAATCCGAGTCTCCAACTGCTCCAGGTGAAACCCAACATCCTTTATGCTGTCAGAACATGGGTTTGTTGCAGTGAAAATGCCTGCTTTTGACCAAAAAGGTGAGAAAACTAGCTTTAAATGCTGCAATGCGCTTCAAGTGGAAAGGTGTCTTTGTTGCCAGTATTTTTTTTACTTTAGTGAATTTTGGTGGCAAAATAATTATTCACTAGCTAAATAAGCCACAACAAGTTTGTTGTTGTTACAAATGTTACAACGTAACATTTGACAGAAATGTCTCTTTCTATCCCTCCCTCCCTCCCTCCTTCTACCCATCCAGTTAGGCTTTGGTTGTGCTGCTCATCCAGCGCATGAAATTGCATTTCTAAGCATTTCTGCTTCCAAATCATCATGAACCAATGGCAGGCCGGCTCAGACAAACTAACTTTCATATGCCACAAACCCGATGGCCAATCATAAAGTCTCTCCCCTACTTAGCCCCTTCCACCCATTCAGAACAATGCTTATGGTTTCCTAGCAACAGCAATATAACAAACCACACATGCAGTCGTTTGTTAATGTCATAAACCTGATCAAAACCCACTTTATCCTCCTCATTTATGAAGTTTCTGTCATGATCAAAGGCAGAGAAAGAGCACCCAAAAGCAGACGGAAACTTACAACGAACAATTTATCTTTGGCTCCAGAAGTTAGCGGGCTGCAAGCTAGCATGTAGAGCCAGCTCTGCGCTGCAGGGGGGGAGACTCTGCCCACAACTCAGAGGAAATTTGCTAATGAGCTACTAGCGCTCTGCAGAAGTAGAAGAAAATGGCACATGTGTGATTTTGGCTTAAAACTTCATTATCAATTTAAAGACCACTGAGAAGATTTTAAAGGCATTATAGAAGATGTTTCTTTCAACAACTTTTGCAATATGCGATTAAACTGGGTTCACTACCCCATACGCTATGATTGATTAAAAGCTTTGAATATATAAATATTATTATACATCAACTGTGAAAGTACTGGGGCTGAAAAAAAAATCCGCCAATCATCTCTGCATTCCTGAACTTTTTCATTTGTCTATTGGCTCGTCAATCCCTTTTACTACCGTAGTAAGAGTGAGTGATTGATCAGTCTCAATGCCGGATTACCCATTGAACTGACCAATCAGAGGGATTGATTGGCATACCGGAAGCAGGTCGCTCTCGTCTGATGTTTCCAGCAGGTAGCTAACATCATTCTGCTAGCAGTTAGCAACGTTCAGCGACAACATCTGTTTTACTTGCGTTTGTGACATGATGGAGAATCTGTAGCTGCTGTCTACTAAACTCCGGAGTGACTCGTGTATGTTGTATTGTGGTTGGAGGAAGGAGCTGTGGATCTAGCAGGTTGGTCTTGCACATGTGCATTAGTCAAAAACTCGCTAACAGTCTCTGGTTTCTGAAATGCTGAAACATCTTCTATAGTGCCTTCAAAGTAACTAGAAGAAGGACTGGAGGGGGCCTTTAATAATGTGGAACAACCTCCTTCAGGAGTTTCCCTTTAATGAAGCTAACCTGAGATTGTAATCAGTGATCTAAACCAGTGTTTGTCAGTCCTGGTCTTCGCCCTGCTTAGTTTAGATGCTTCAGATTCAGGTGAATTGAACTGACCATCAAGATCTCTGCGAGCTGCTGCTGAGTCCCCAGAGTCCAGGATTAGTCTTACTTTGACTAATCTTTGACTGGTCTTACTTTCATTCATTTCTCCTGTCTAGTAGTCTAGTAGAAAAAAAGCACGTTTTTTGGGCGAACTTAGACGCGGGGGCCAGTTGCCCCATACTTATCATTACCTGCGCTGCTAGGCTGCCTGCCCGGATAAATACTGGAGCTATCTTGAAAATTCCTTTCGCCATCACTCACATCTATGAAAGGATATTTGAAAACAGACCCAAGGTTAAAAAAAAGAGAAATTCCCTTTTAATGTTATGGGTGTTACTTAGAAATTCTTCTTATTATTATTTATAACAACAATAATAATAATTATAATTATTATTATTTTCTGAATGTTGCACTGTTTTACTTCATCTCCTCTGCAGACGTTAACACATTGTCTTTGATTTCAGAGCCGACCGTCAGCAGCCTCCAGCCCACAGACGGCAGCAGCCACGTGCAGTTCGGGCAGGATCCATACGATCTACCAAAAAACAGCCACATCCCCTGTCACTACGACCTCCTGCCCGCCAGGGAGAGTCCTTCCTCAGAGCTGAAGGAGCAGGACAGTGAATGAAAGCTCAGAGACTCAGGAGTGAGACCAGGTCTCATCTTCCACCTGCAGCTCCAGATCTTCCACATGCAGACACACTTTATATCCACAACATATTTCACTCTCTCCTTTTTATAATCTTTGTCTTTATAATCATGTATCTGGACTTGGAGGGGTTTGATTCGTACTAAAACCTCTTTTTCATTTTAACTTCTGTTGTTGTTATTCCACTCTTGCTGGAGGTGGAGTTTCCGCTCACGTCTCCATGGTAACCTGATGTTTCCTCTGCTGCTGTCAGCTGGTTTGATTAAACTTGTTTTCAGCAAACCGACCGCTTTCCAACATTCAATACTGATCAGATCTGCAGCTGTGTTACAGGAGCGTTAGAAAACTGGAGTTTTGTGTTGTATGATAGATGAAAGGTTGTGATTGATGAGGAGCAGTGTTGTTGATGCAGTCAGGCAGTGTGGGATTAATATTTATATAAACCAAAGAGCCATTTTAAAGAGTAAAATTAGCACAATGTATGATTTTGAGTGTGTAATAATACCTCACCCCTGATGTTCAGCAGTTTCTCACCGGCTTCAGAGGATAATCCATTTATAATTACTGGACTCTATAATTATTACTGCACCTCAGTCACCATCTTCTTACCAATATTCTAAAATTTGTTCTGAAGTTGTACTTTTTTACAAAAACCCTCTTAAAAACTTAACAGGTACACACATGAGAACACCCATAAAAGGTCATGAAACTGAAGGACTGCGTGCAGAAACGGACAGACGAGGAAAGTAAGAAACATAACGATAAAAATAATCAATGGTACATGGTGTATTTGACTGAACTGGGCAACAGAAAATACAAACTGGTTTTCTTCATGTCGGCACTCAAATGTTTGCCAGAGTTTCCTTGTTCAGTCTTACCTGAGAACACAGATATTTGTGAATGCCAGGACCTTCATAAAGAGTTTGTAAGTAGGACTTAAGAACAAACTTGTTGGCAAGAATGTTGGTAAAAGAGGCCGAATGATCAGTCGGAGCTCCTCCTGCACCAGATTTATTCTTTATTTCATTTTAACTTCATGAAATCAACATGTTCTCTCTGCACATGTTGCTGAGGCATCTGGATGGAGGTGTGGGTACTGGGTAGTATCATCCCAGACTGGAATTAAACTAGGCTATTTTGGTAGCAGCCGTCATCATGCATGATAGATTATATGGTAGAATCATGCAGGAAATATTGCAACTGAATGTTTTTGGTTACATCTTCACTAGTTTGGAACCATGTTGGGGTTAGATGTCAAAATCAAAAACTTTAAAATGGACTGACTCAGTCTTCAGATGTGAAACTGATGTGGAAGCGCCTTTAAATGCAGCATCACTGACGGCTGCTGGCTCTGAGATAAAGGAAAACAAAGCCGATGAAATAACATGGCAGACATTTTTTCCCATGAACCATCATGGACTTTTTCATACTGGTCAGTCTGATAGTGTTTGTATAAAATAATTGGTATTTTCATCCAATCAGCTGTCAAGTATCCACCTTCTTGTCCAAATATGGTCACTTCTTACTGCAGAGACAACCATTTGGTTTCTACATTTTACATTTTATTATTTCATGGAAAACATGAGCTGATTTTGAAGTCTCTCAGGTGGAAAGATAGACAGAGGTTCAGATGGGATTTATATATATATATATATATTATAATATATATTTATTTATATATATACAGTTCCTGTGACTTCATATTTCCACTGGTGACCATTGAGACTGAGGAAACCAACACAATCCGATTATTGCGTCATCATCTTTAGCCATAGCAGTACAACATTTATAAAAAGGACCTGTGGAGTTCCCCAAGGCTCCATCTTGGGGCCACTGCTGTTTAACATCGACATTCCCTCACTCACTCAAATGATAAAAAACAATAATTACATTACCACAACTATACTGATGAAGATGAATGTTTACATCCTCATACCAGCGAGGTAGCCATGCTACCTGCACAGCAGCAGCTTACCAGTCAGTTGGGAGTGTCTGTGACCGTCCAGTTTAAAGAGTTCAGTATATCTCATACGTGTCAAGCTCAAACTGGACTTTGGCTTTTGAAAGGAAAAAATTATCAGAACAAAGTCATATTACCAGTTTGTGATACGAGTTGTTGCCTTTGAAGGACTGTATTTTTTCTTTTTGCCTTTCCTGTATTCTGATTGGCCTAAATAGCAGTATTGTGCTATTCTGAGCCTATTTAAGTTCTTGTAAATAATGTATATAGTTTGATGTCTTCAGTAAACTCAACCTGAACTGGTTTTCTTTTGTAACTGATGCTTTCTAATCTGTAGTACTGTGCATTGAAACTATCACAAAGATGTTTGCTCTTATACCAAATTTGCGTGTCTCACCCACCTGGGTAATTTATCCTGTTCACAAGTAATCATTTACACACAAGTTACCACCATACACCTACTTCCAATAAGGTAACTATGATTTTAGACACTGTCACTACCACCGTGGGATTTTATCCTTTATACCTTCATGCAATTTTATCATCCAGTCATAGTTTGTTTTTGTTTTATTTTTGTTTGTTGTTTTCTTTTTTGTGCAAATGCTTTGGAATAAAATATATATGGTGAAATTGTTGGACATGTGAAGTTTATAAGGTCTGTACATGCCATGCACGTCATTCTGCATATGAATATCACATTTTTAGGAAAACTGTAACGTTTGCCCTGTATTTTAAGATAAGAGGAAATACCCTTCAGAAAAATGATCACTTGCTACCTGACATGTAAAGATAACATGACACACCTAGAACCTACGATTTTAAATTTACTTAAACTATTTGAGAAAAAGTACTAAAATAAATAAGTTTGAGGTTATTACTAAGAAATACTGAGTGCACTCTACTAATTTGTAGAAAAAAGTAAATGTTTGAATAATTTTAAGTTTGGTGGACACAAATTTCTCAGTTTTGGTCATGACCATGCAAAATGTAAATGTAGCTACCTGAAGTTCACTCGGGTGAAATTAGGAGTAGCACCTAGCTGCAGCCGGAGCCACTACAAACCACGCCCCTTACAAACCACGCCCACCGCTGGAGTGAGTGGAACCTAACCCTAACCCCTCCCCTAACGACCACCTGCCCATGCGTAGTACAAACTACGCCCATTTTCACTGCAAACCACGCCCATTTTCATGACACGCCTCTGGGTCTGTGGCTGCAGTTGGGTATACTTGGAAATTAGTGATGGGGAGGGAGCAGGTTTCCCACAATGCAGTTCTCTTCTTTTAACAGCAAATTAGAGACAATTCATAAACTACGAGTGAAATATTTGGATATATTCCAGGACTTTCAAACGTTAAATGTGTTTATCCATTAAAAAACAACAGGGTCTCTGCAGAAAATTTAAAAATATGCGGACAAGCATAAAAAGAGAGTTTTTGCCTGTGAAAATGCATTTTACAGACACTACTCTGGTGTTAACAAGCAGTTAATGGGGTGTTAACATTCAGGTAGCAAGAGATAGATGAAAAGGAATAAAATGTCCGGTTCCAATTTAGTTTGTACAACATATCTGAGGAATAAGTACTGTAGAAAGAATGCCGTCACTAACAGCTGTGGAGTCTGCAGTTGCTATGCAATGGGACTGGAGCACTATGAGAAATTCTGGCTGGCTGGAGGTAGGCTGTCTCATTTCAGCAGCCTACCGTTTCAGGAGGCTGCTTCAGAGTGCGTGGACTTCGTCGCACACTCCATAGCCTACGTAGTTTGTGCATTTACACAGTGTGCAGACTGCAACATGAGACACAGCTAACCTGTGATGTCTCACAGGAGTCAGTGTTGGAACCAAAGTTGTTTATTTTGTACATAAATGACATTTGTAAGGCATCAAGTATATTAAAAATGGTTCTTTTTGCCGATGATACAAACAAGTTTTGCACTGGGACCAATTTGCAAATGTTCTTGGATGATGTGAATGCTGAGCTTGAAAGGATAAAAGTCTGGTTTCATGTAAATAAACTATCTTTAAATTTGAATAAAACTAAATCCATGTTATTTGCCAATTATAATAGAAATATTGATGTAAACAATCAAATTAATGGGTTTCAAATTGAAAAAGTAAAAAAAAATTCTCGGGGTCACAATAGACAAACTGGAAATCACTTATCAAACATTTGCAATCAAAACTTTCAAGAAGTATTTCCATCCTCAGTAAAAACAAAACATGTTCTGGATAAATTACTTCATCTTTTGTACTGCACTTTGATTTTAAATATTTAAGTTACTGTTCAGAGGTTTGAGGTAACACATACATGACTTCACTGCATCAATTAATCATACAACAAAAGAGAGCAAACGCATCATACATAAGGCTGAATGTCGGTAACACACCAACCCACATTTCCTACAGTCAAGATTACTTAAAGGTAGAGTCCGGAGTTTTCCTTCTGAAAATAAACACACTTGAGTGAAATCCAGCTCAATCTGTAACTTTGGGCCTCTACTCTTGTGTGGTGGGGAGTTTAGATTTTTCCCTGTGTTTTGGCTTTCACCCACCTCTGAGCTTTGAAGGAGATGCTTGGACTGAAGTCATGTGAAGTCATCTGGTCATTAGCCCGAGGGGAGGGACTCTCAGTTTGAATAGTGTTTACAAACAGAAACAGGGGAACACTCCGGACTCTACCTTTAAATTGACAGATTTAGTTAAAGTTCACACAGTGCAAATTATGTTCAGGTCAAGATATAAAACATTACCTGGTAATTTACAGAAAATGTTTAAGCATAGAGAAAGAGGATACAATTTAAGGGGTAGTTTAAATCTAAAACCTTTAAAAACCCTGGATGCACAACAAAGACAACTTTCTGTTTCCATATGTGGTTTATAATTGTGGAACAGTTTAAGTGAGGAACTGACACAATGTAGAAATATGCTACAGTTTAAAATGATGTATAAACAAATCATACTTGAGCATTAGAGGAAGGAGGACAGGACTATTGTCTGGGTGTATGGGTTTATTGTTTACCAATTACTCATTTATCTAACCATAAACAGTCAGAATGGCGGCTGCAGAGGAGCGACTATATAACGATGCCCTTTCTGATGTCTTAATGAGCTGCAAATGTCCGTAAACCCGCAACAATTTGCTGCTCTGAAGACTTTCCTCCATGTTTTTCTCTTACAAGAAGACGTTTGCGTCACTTCCGTGATTCTCTGATTGGTTCTCTCCAGTTCACTTTCCTCCTGTTAGTCCCGTCTCTCGTCTCACATTGGAAATCAGCGTCCAGCAGAGGGATCCCAGACTGTCTTGCTGTGTAACTCGTTAGTTATCTCGTTAGTCAGGCTGGTGCACCAGGTTAATTTACTTCTACCCACTTCTTTTTGGACTCATTTGGATTTATTTGTTTTATATTGTCAAATTTGTTTGCTGACCCCTGTTTGACAGGGTGTGTCTTATATTGTGTTTTTGTCACAATGTCTGAAATAAACACTTCATTCATTCATTCATTTAAGCTGCAGTACACATAATTATATTCATTAAACATGGGGGGTTGTTCCATGAAACAGGATTAAGGGAAGGTCAAGTAGTTTATCAAAATAAGAGTTTGGTTCTCACATTATGTGTTAAATGAGTCCCTGCTGTTACCATGGTAACATGCTGTAAAGCAAGTCTACTCAGAACCCACCTCACTGTCAAGCTTATGTCTCGTCTCAAGAATGAAACTGGGCTCCCAATAGAGCGTTCTTCCAGATGAATTGCAGTAAAACTGCCAAAGTTTTTTTTGTTTTTTTTTTTTTTAAATCCACCCTCTCATCCCCCCAAAACCAGGGATTAGCCTCCATGAAACCAATGCCAAAGTGCCAAGGTAGATAGGTTTGAGACCTCAACCGTCAGCATTCTGTTGGAACAGTGAAAAATGAAAAAAATACTTTATTTATCCCAGAAGGGAAATTCAACATTGTAAAATTTACAATAAGCTACACAGGTGGAGGATAAGATCATCACTGTGACCAACACAAGCAAATCACAACAATAATAATGGACAATCCTGGCTTATTTACAGCTGACCCAAAATGTGCCACTTTCACAATGGAGAACTGCGCTACTGTGCCATCAACAGCAGGAGCAAACCAATAATATCACGTGTCAGGTGAGCCCTTATCTGCACGCGCGGTACATCTTCTTGTAGCTTTGGAGTTTTCTCTTTAATCGTCATAGTGCCATCCACAGCCTTGTAGTATGTACTACAGCAGTTTTATGGGGATGGTGAAGCCTCTCTCTGATTTTTCGCCACCGTCTTCAAACCAGAACCGGCTTCGGCGCTGTGGGGACATAGGCTGAATCTTCTAAAATTAAATATAAGCATTTTCACAGTTTCTTAAATAGATAAAAACAATCTTTTCAAAGTCAAACCTTGTATGCAGTGAGTGGATGTATGTACAGTATGTATATTTAACCAAAAATGGAAAAAAACAAATCTCCTGACTGAAAAATTAAAAACATTGACAGAAAAATTGTCTATTTCATGTGGACACGCATGTGTCCTTTTAAACGATGACGCCATCTAAATAATTCACCACAAACCTCACAGCGAAATGGTTTCGCACCTGTGTGGATTCTCATGTGCTCGTCTAAGCTCGTCTTTTGACTGAATGCGTGTCCACATTCATCACAGCTGAATGGTTTCTCTCCTGTGTGCGTTCTCATGTGTTTGTTTAAATCTGACTTTCCACTAAATCTATGTCCACATTCATCACAGCTGAATGGTTTTTCTCCTGTGTGGGTTCTCATGTGTTTCTTTAAAAGAGACTTTCCATTAAATTTTTTCCCACATTCTTCGCAGCTGAATGGTTTTTCTCCTGTGTGGACTCTCTTGTGTTGGTTTAAGTCTGACTTTCCATTAAATCCATGTCCACATTCATCACAGCTGAATGGTTTCTCTCCTGTGTGGATTCTCTTATGTTTATTTAAGCCTGACTTTTGACTAAATCTTTGTTGACATTCATCACAGCTGTATGGTTTCTCTCCTGTGTGGATTCTCTTGTGCTGGTTTAAGTAGAACTTTTGACTAAATCTTTGTCCACATTCATCACAGCTGTATGGTTTCTCTCCTGTATGGATTCTCATGTGTTGATTTAAGTTTGACTTCATATTGAATCCATGTCCACACTGATCACAGCTGAATGGTTTCACTCCTGTGTGGATTCTCATGTGTTGGTTTAAGTGTCCCTTTAGACTAAATCCATGTCCACAATCATTACAGATGAATGGTTTCTCTCCCGTGTGGACTGTCATGTGTTGTTTTAAGTTTGACTTAAGATTAAATCCATGTCCACATTCTTCACAGCTGAAAGGTTTCCCTCCTGTGTGGATTCTCATGTATTGGTTTGGGTGTCCCTTTAGATTAAATCCATATCCACATTTATCAAAGATTAATGGTTTCTCTCCTGTGTGGATTCTCATGTGTTTCCTAAGGTCTACTCTACAACTACAGAGTTCACCACAAACATCACACGCAGCAGTTTGTTTCTCTGTGGGAACTATTTTTTGCAAATTTACATTTTGCATTGCTTTAAAACCTTTCTTATGTTTCAAACAGCTCAAAGACCTATCTGTTAAGTGTTTCTGGAGAGATTGTTGGTTGTGAAACTCTTCACCACATTCAGAGCAGCTGAGGGATTTTCTGCCAGCGTTACACTTTATATTACTGTTGACACCAGATCCATGTGCCCTGTTGTCATTCCAGCTTCCATCACATCCTAACTGGGCCACAGTTTCTTTGGTTCCTCTTTTTTGTGGTGAGGCACTGGGTCCTGCTTGTCCAGACTCCATTTTCAGGAACCCTCGTAATGATCAGCAACTGCTCCACATCTGCAGGAAACATTGAAATACAAACGAAAGATCAAGCTAGATTTTCAAGTCCATGCAGCAGAAAATTTCCCCCTCTCCCCCTCACAGCTTTCTTAAAGTCACACACAGGGCCATAGCCAGAGATTAAAAAAAAAAATTAAATAAATACTGAGGTCCACACTAGAGATGGGTGATATGGACTAAAAAATATACCACGATTAATTTCTGGTTTTCATCACGGTAACGATAATTGACAATAAAAAATATCATCCTAATAGGGGATTATCATGCTTTCGTGTTCCGGTTTCCGGAACTTGAAACATTCCTCTTCCAGGCCAGTTCAATGTCCCTGCTCTGTTCCACTTTGTAAATTGAATAAACGCCAACCCTACTTAAATTTTCATGGACTCCCAACTGAAGTGATACTAAGGAAGAAGTGGATCAAAGCGATTCGCTGGAGTGAAGGCCGAACTTTATAATAAAACAAGGTTGAATGTTTGTCTGTAGCCGGCACTTCAATGACACAGACTACACAGCTAGCGTTAGCAGGCTAGCGTTTGCTTAAGTGTCTAACTTTGTGCGTCTTAAAACACACAAGCATCTGAAAATCGGGTCTGTACCCTCCCGTTTCCAGTGGAACAACTGGGGACTGCCAAGAAAGGAGACGCTTTCAGATGTTAGGCACGTCAGCAAATGCTAGCCTGCTAACACCATAGTGTGGTCTGCCAGCTACAAACAAACGTGCTACATTGTGTTATTATAAAGGTCGGCCATTCAACCGCGACGAATCAATCGCTTTGATCCACTTCTTCCTTAGCATCATTTCAGTCGGGAATCCATGAAAACCTAAGTATGGTTGGTGTTTATCCGATTTACAAAGTGGAACAGAGCAGGGACATTGGATTCAGCTATTGTTGAAATGGCCTAGATCACAGAAAGTTCCGGAAAGCGTTATAATCCCCTATTGTTTGTATTATAAATCTATCACTGCATTCTGTCTTGAGAGCCCTAAAATGATACTAGAAACCACAAAACCACATCAATTAAGTCCCAGTAGTACACCTGTATTGCAAAACTGTAGTAAAACCAACCAAACAAGTCTGAAATATGAGAACAAATTTTACATTTATTCAAACAATGCAAACAGAAAAAATAACCATATGAATAACTGTAAATGCAAGCTGATAAGTTGAAATACATTTATCATTTTTATTGTGAAATGACAAATTATCATAATGGGGAATTTCTTTGACAATATATCGCACACGATAAAATATCGCCCACTCCTAGTCCACACATCTCAAAAGTCAACATACATTTAAAATAAAAGATTTTTTCCACAACCCCCCTGTCCCATGTCCTCTTGTCTCTTTTCTTTAAAGATTTATTTTCTATTTTATTCTATTTGCCCCAAGTGTAAATCTTTCCCTTTCCATCACAGACAGAAGACACATTAGTTGCAATCATGTCAAGGTACAAAGTAAAAAAGGAATAAAACATTAAAACAGTTTCAAAAGGTTCATGGAGTCTTTTTTATCCTTTATTATAAAAAAGAGAAAAAACCAATACATTTTTAGAAAAGTCACTTGTTCAGGACAGCAAAAGCTGTGGGGTCAAATGAATGCTTGAGCCTATTAGTCCTGTATTTTGCTCGGATGTACCTACACTATGACCGGAGAAGCAGGAATTCACCAGCCAGGGGGTGGCTCTTGCTTACTGCACATGAGAGCTGTCTGCTGAGTGAAAAGTCATTCAAAACTGTTAGCTCAGCAGATATCTCGCTATGTTCGCTTAATTTTTCGGCCTTGTGGTGAAAATCAAACATTTGATATTTTTTTGCCTCGTGAGGTGAAAAACTCACCATGTGCGTGCTACTTGAGCTATCTGCTGAGGGCAGAAATCCAATCAAAACGCATCCTCCGATCACATGATTTCAAGAGGGAAGACCCCTGTCGTCATGCAAGAAGACTTGATAAAAACTTTGCAAAAACATGCAAAGATGTTTTTCCAGTTAATTCCCATAAATTCCTGTTAATCCCCATGGAAAGTTTCCAATGTGATAATGCATCAAACAACATGTAGTGACAAAGTGACCTGGCACCTTCAGGAAAATGTCAGCAGTGTGGACATATTTTAAAGTGTTGGAGAGCAAGAAAAAAATTGCAGTTTGCAATAAGTATTCAACCAAACAATCTAGAGGGAGTTCCTCTGAAAAGACCTTTAGCACTACTGCTTTACTTTGTCATTTAAAAGCCAAACAGCATGCTGAGTATGCGAGAGAAAGAGACGGCTGCAGCAGTTAAAAGGAAAGTTTGTCACAGCACACTCACTCCATACATGGCTGATGCCTTTGAACAGACAGAGAAGTTCAACAGTGTCAAATTAAATGGAAAACTCACTGGTTTTCTCAAGAAAGAAGCTGAAACAGACCATGGGGTCAAAACCGCTGAAAGTGCACTGTTAGAAGCTGTCAATAGCATCTTAGTTGTGCAGACTCTGAACCCCAGTTTTGCACCACGACTGTACTTGACCCACAGGTAATACTAAAATATTAAAATATTTTCTAAAAATTGTGAAAAACTTAACCAAATTCAATATTCATTACTCAGAATTTGGCCAAGGTTAGGTAATGAAAGTATAACTAGTTATTGGACAGGATTTAAGCATTTGAAAAACAGAAAAACAGCACTTTTTTTTTTGCTTTTTGGTTTGAACCAGAAAAAAAGAAAAAAACGAGGAAACAGCACAGATTTTCATTTTCTCGTTTGGGTTGAACAAAACCAAAAAAGAAAAACGGATTTCAAAATGAAAGTCCAAATTTGATCATGTTCATTTCTGTTTTTGTGTTTTTACCATAATTGTTCAAGAAATCAATAAGGACTGTCATGTGACCGGGAAGTAAAAGTGTCCAAATTAAAAGCCATAGATAGATAGATGACATTTTTTTTTATATATATATATATATATATATATATATATATATATATATATATATGTAAAAACAAATAAATAATAAGAAAAATTAAGGTCAGAACAAATTAAGTCAATAACATCAATAACAGCAGCATAACTGCTTTTAGTCACTTAAAATAAAAGCTGGCCCATAGAGTTCAATTTTAAAGCAAGGATTGAAAAACTGGTAGCAATTTCATCTGCCTGATGCCTTCTGTCAATGATTTCCAAAGCTCAGGGACTCTAAGAGCAAAGCTCAAGGTAGATGGATATTGTAGACAGACTGACTGATCTGTCAGTCCCATGAAAACATACAAATTATTTTATGTAAGAAAAGGACACTTTTAAAATTAAAAAAGAGGCTGCCTGTGATGATTTTGGATTTCATTTCTTGAGCTGTAGTTACTTGTTTACACTAACAGAGGGATTATTTCTTGAAGTGGGCGCTACTTGTGGTAAGTTTAGTTCCCCACAGGGGTGCAACTACCTACTTTCCAAAGAGTATGCAGACGCATCACAGATAAACTGCAGTATCTGGGGCTGGTTCAGTATTATTTGCTTTTTAAGAATAAGTTTGAGGAAAGGAAGCAAGTCACACTCTGAAATAACGCAATAAATTGTTTTTTCTCTCTTTCTTTCTTACTTTCTCTCTTTCTTTCTTTCTTTTTTCCGTTTGTGACTGCATGCTCACAGCAGCGCCCCTTCAGAGTGCCGTCTTTTGGCCTATGTCAAGGAGCTGCTGAGCTTCCTTTTCTGTTCTGAAGCTCCGGATGATGACAGCGCACGCACTCCCTCGAGCGCGTACCGTACCTGCTGGAGCGTACAGTGTATGGAGGGTGTGAGAAGATGAGGGGGGTAATCAGTAACGTGCCTCAGTTATTGATGATCATATCATTTACACATGCACAAAAGCTGATATATAAAGAAAATACAATACTTGAATACATCTTCCACCATCGCTTTGGTTCCCCCCACCAGTGCAGCGCCACTATGTGCTGCATATGCTGCATAGCATACCCCCTTTTTGCGCCACTGGCTCCCCATTATTTACTATAAATGGCTGGGTTTCCCAGGTGCAGATAAAAAGATCTAAGATCTTGTTAAGAAAGTTCTTCTTAAAAAAGTGTTTCTGCCAACAAGTTCCAAAGCTCAGCGGCTCTGACTGTAAAGCTCAAGATAGATAGATACTGTAGATAGACAGATACATGTAAACATACTTACAGGTTATTTCATTTTTAAAAAAGGACACATTCAAAATTAAAAGTATACCTGTGGGGTTTTTGGATTTTTTTTTTTTTTTTTTTTAGCTGTAGTTACTAGTTTACGCCACCAGGAGGAGAATCCCTTGAAGCAACACAGGTTGTTAACTTTAGTTTCCCATTAATGTCAATGTTGTCGATGTACATGGTTAAATGCCTTTAAGCTTTACCGTAAATGTGAAAAAGTTAGGACACAGTTAAAGCCTGCACATTTTTTGTAGCAGTTTTGAACATTTCAGTCAGTCAGTCGTTTTCTGTACCGCTTATCCAGTTCAGGGTCACGGGGGTTGATGAAGATTTTTATTAGAAAGGGGGAGAAAAAATCCAAACCTCCATGGCTCTGTGTAAAAAAAGTTATTGCCCCTTCCTGTTAAAACATAAATAAACTGTGGTTTATCACATCTGTGTTGAAAATGCCCGGTTAAGCGTTTCTCGCCGAGATATTGCGATTGGGGAAGTTTCGCTCCTGCTTCCCAGGAACGACCCCGGAGCTGCTTCCAACCCTTTTGCCCTTCTTATTTTGGACACTAGCTACCAGCTACATTTGGAATTTTCAAGATCGGATGTTCAGAAAGAAGTTATGAGCTCTGCTTTTTCACCGGCTCTCGCGCAGAAACTTGTCCGCTTTACGGGTGCTCACAAGCGGCCTGAGTGTTGCAAGTCACACCGCGTCTCCTACGGTTGCAAAAAGCAACAGAGGCCCAACTTTTTGCAGGTTTCTAATAGTGTCTGAGTCCCAGACATGAATTCATCCTCATTCAAGTCACAAAGGCACGGTTAACACGCTCCTGTGTTGAAAATGCCCGGTTAAGCGTTTCTCGCCGAGATATTGCGATTGGGGAAGTTTCGCTCCTGCTTCCCAGGAACGACCCCGGAGCTGCTTCCAACCCTTTTGCCCTTCTTATTTTGGACACTAGCTACCAGCTACATTTGGAATTTTCAAGATCGGATGTTCAGAAAGAAAGTTATGAGCTCTGCTTTTTCACCGGCTCTCGCGCAGAAACTTGTCCGCTTTACGGGTGCTCACAAGCGGCCTGAGTGTTGCAAGTCACACCGCGTCTCCTACGGTTGCAAAAAGCAACAGAGGCCCAACTTTTTGCAGGTTTCTAATAGTGTCTGAGTCCCAGACATGAATTCATCCTCATTCAAGTCACAAAGGCACGGTTAACACGCTCCTGTGTTGAAAATGCCCCGTTAAGCGTTTCTCGCCGAGATATTGCGATTGGGGAAGTTTCGCTCCTGCTTCCCAGGAACGACCCCGGAGCTGCTTCCAACCCTTTTGCCCTTCTTATTTTGGACACTAGCTACCAGCTACATTTGGAATTTTCAAGATCGGATGTTCAGAAAGAAAGTTATGAGCTCTGCTTTTTCACCGGCTCTCGCGCAGAAACTTGTCCGCTTTACGGGTGCTCACAAGCGGCCTGAGTGTTGCAAGTCACACCGCGTCTCCTACGGTTGCAAAAAGCAACAGAGGCCCAACTTTTTGCAGGTTTCTAATAGTGTCTGAGTCCCAGACATGAATTCATCCTCATTCAAGTCACAAAGGCACGGTTAACACGCTCCTGTGTTGAAAATGCCCGGTTAAGCGTTTCTCGCCGAGATATTGCGATTGGGGAAGTTTCGCTCCTGCTTCCCAGGAACGACCCCGGAGCTGCTTCCAACCCTTTTGCCCTTCTTATTTTGGACACTAGCTACCAGCTACATTTGGAATTTTCAAGATCGGATGTTCAGAAAGAAAGTTATGAGCTCTGCTTTTTCACCGGCTCTCGCGCAGAAACTTGTCCGCTTTACGGGTGCTCACAAGCGGCCTGAGTGTTGCAAGTCACACCGCGTCTCCTACGGTTGCAAAAAGCAACAGAGGCCCAACTTTTTGCAGGTTTCTAATAGTGTCTGAGTCCCAGACATGAATTCATCCTCATTCAAGTCACAAAGGCACGGTTAACACGCTCCTGTGTTGAAAATGCCCGGTTAAGCGTTTCTCGCCGAGATATTGCGATTGGGGAAGTTTCGCTCCTGCTTCCCAGGAACGACCCCGGAGCTGCTTCCAACCCTTTTGCCCTTCTTATTTTGGACACTAGCTACCAGCTACATTTGGAATTTTCAAGATCGGATGTTCAGAAAGAAAGTTATGAGCTCTGCTTTTTCACCGGCTCTCGCGCAGAAACTTGTCCGCTTTACGGGTGCTCACAAGCGGCCTGAGTGTTGCAAGTCACACCGCGTCTCCTACGGTTGCAAAAAGCAACAGAGGCCCAACTTTTTGCAGGTTTCTAATAGTGTCTGAGTCCCAGACATGAATTCATCCTCATTCAAGTCACAAAGGCACGGTTAACACGCTCCTGTGTTGAAAATGCCCGGTTAAGCGTTTCTCGCCGAGATATTGCGATTGGGGAAGTTTCGCTCCTGCTTCCCAGGAACGACCCCGGAGCTGCTTCCAACCCTTTTGCCCTTCTTATTTTGGACACTAGCTACCAGCTACATTTGGAATTTTCAAGATCGGATGTTCAGAAAGAAAGTTATGAGCTCTGCTTTTTCACCGGCTCTCGCGCAGAAACTTGTCCGCTTTACGGGTGCTCACAAGCGGCCTGAGTGTTGCAAGTCACACCGCGTCTCCTACGGTTGCAAAAAGCAACAGAGGCCCAACTTTTTGCAGGTTTCTAATAGTGTCTGAGTCCCAGACATGAATTCATCCTCATTCAAGTCACAAAGGCACGGTTAACACGCTCCTGTGTTGAAAATGCCCGGTTAAGCGTTTCTCGCCGAGATATTGCGATTGGGGAAGTTTCGCTCCTGCTTCCCAGGAACGACCCCGGAGCTGCTTCCAACCCTTTTGCCCTTCTTATTTTGGACACTAGCTACCAGCTACATTTGGAATTTTCAAGATCGGATGTTCAGAAAGAAAGTTATGAGCTCTGCTTTTTCACCGGCTCTCGCGCAGAAACTTGTCCGCTTTACGGGTGCTCACAAGCGGCCTGAGTGTTGCAAGTCACACCGCGTCTCCTACGGTTGCAAAAAGCAACAGAGGCCCAACTTTTTGCAGGTTTCTAATAGTGTCTGAGTCCCAGACATGAATTCATCCTCATTCAAGTCACAAAGGCACGGTTAACACGCTCCTGTGTTGAAAATGCCCGGTTAAGCGTTTCTCGCCGAGATATTGCGATTGGGGAAGTTTCGCTCCTGCTTCCCAGGAACGACCCCGGAGCTGCTTCCAACCCTTTTGCCCTTCTTATTTTGGACACTAGCTACCAGCTACATTTGGAATTTTCAAGATCGGATGTTCAGAAAGAAAGTTATGAGCTCTGCTTTTTCACCGGCTCTCGCGCAGAAACTTGTCCGCTTTACGGGTGCTCACAAGCGGCCTGAGTGTTGCAAGTCACACCGCGTCTCCTACGGTTGCAAAAAGCAACAGAGGCCCAACTTTTTGCAGGTTTCTAATAGTGTCTGAGTCCCAGACATGAATTCATCCTCATTCAAGTCACAAAGGCACGGTTAACACGCTCCTGTGTTGAAAATGCCCGGTTAAGCGTTTCTCGCCGAGATATTGCGATTGGGGAAGTTTCGCTCCTGCTTCCCAGGAACGACCCCGGAGCTGCTTCCAACCCTTTTGCCCTTCTTATTTTGGACACTAGCTACCAGCTACATTTGGAATTTTCAAGATCGGATGTTCAGAAAGAAAGTTATGAGCTCTGCTTTTTCACCGGCTCTCGCGCAGAAACTTGTCCGCTTTACGGGTGCTCACAAGCGGCCTGAGTGTTGCAAGTCACACCGCGTCTCCTACGGTTGCAAAAAGCAACAGAGGCCCAACTTTTTGCAGGTTTCTAATAGTGTCTGAGTCAGTCAGTCAGTCATTTTCTGTACCGCTTATCCAGTTCAGGGTCGCGGGGGTTGCTGGAGCCTATCCCAGCTATTATCAGGCGAGAGGCGGGGTACACCCTGGACAGGTCGCCAGTCTGTCGCAGGGCTAGTGTCTGAGTCCCAGACATGAATTCATCCTCATTCAAGTCACAAAGGCACGGTTAACACGCTCCTGTGTTGAAAATGCCCGGTTAAGCGTTTCTCG
>JALJCO010009479.1:0-38059 GCA_023101725.1 Atherinomorus stipes | reverse complement strand
ATCCAGCTTTGACTGTCAGGAAAGAGAGTAGGAAAAGATGAACTGTACAGTTGATATAAAAAGTGTAAACACCCTCTGTTAAAAAGCTAGGTTTTTGAGATGTTAAAAACACAAGACTACAATAACTCTGTATTTTAAAGGCTTTTCCTTCTTGTATGATGATCTAAAATCTGTAAAAGAAGAGAAGCAAACATACTGGTTGGTATCAATAACTGTGTTTCTACTATACTTTTAAAAAAAATAAAAGCGATACTTTTGTAATTAAAAAGCACAACTGCGATATGTTGGTGTTTCCATTGACTGGTGTAATTCTCAGAAAATTCCATCCTGCGAGACTTCCACTTTGAGGAAGATTGTAGATGCAAAACATTTTGTGTTTTAGGAGCTACACAGGCAAAGTCCATATGTATGGAGCCTTCTGATCACACAATTGACATTACCACTAATTTCAGCTATCTAATTAGTAGAAAGTTTGACAAGAAGTGAGATCAACAGTCCTGTGTGTTAGAGGGTTCTTAGCAACATAGTGGTGACACAGGAGCAATCTTTTCTTCTTCTTTAAAAAATGTAATAAATGCTAATGGTGTTGGCATGGGTCACTTATTGTGGATTTACTATATAGTCACAGAATAAGCACTGCATTTGGTGACTGAAATGTAAACACAAATCACATGTGGTGTGCCTCTAGGATCTATCTTGGACTCCAGTGCTTTTTAACCCGTATGCTCCTTTTTTGCAGGGTCATCAAGAGACATGGAGTCCACTTTTACAGTTACGCTGATGATACACAGCTGTACATCTCTGTCTCCTGATGACTCAAGGCCGGTGGATGCACTTTTGAACTATTTCAGACATCAGATCCTGGATGTCAGAAAACTTTCTCCAAGCTTAACCAGGCCAAAACTGACGTCTTAGTCATTGGTCCTAAAGCCCAGAGAGAAAAACTTTTACCTGAACTACAAGCTTTGTCTTTTAATCCATCGTTACAAGTAAAAAATCTGGGCGTGATTTTTGAGTCTGAGCTGACTTTTATTCCACACAAAGAATATCACAAAAATAGGGTTTTACCATTTGAAAAACTCAGCCAGAGTCCGCCCCATTCTCTCTCGGGCCACCACAGAGACGCTAATGCATGCTTTTCTGGCAAGTCGTATTGACTACTGTAACGGCTTGCTCTACTTTCCGTAGGGATTTACATTCAATTGATCTCAAATAGGAACACCCAGACGACATGTTCTTCTTTTTTCACTCACCATGACGCTCTCCTCTTCCTGAATACACCCCTTGAGTTTTCTCCTCCAGAGGCCCTCCCTCTTTTCAAACTGCTTGAGCAGAAGCATCTCCTGTGAGAGCGTCATCATGTTGAGGTCAGCAATCTTAGCTGGCAGTTCAGACGCTGTTGCAGGCGGAGCAGATCCCAGAGCGCCGCATCAAACTGGACAAATTGCGTTTCCATCTTACAGAAATGAATGAATGAATGAATGAATGAAGAATGAATGAATGAATGAATGAATACGAACATAAAGACATTTTCATTGTTATTATAGTTATCCAACCCCTGATTGAGAATTCATAAGTTTAGAAAGATAACCTGTTGAATCAAGCAGTCCTGCTCGTACTGCAGCCTGATCTCCTCCTCTTTCTGGTACTCCTTCTCCAGCTCATTTAGCTCTGCTTCCTTCTCCTCTACTGCCTCTCCTTCTTTCTCTTCTTCTTCTCTGTTTTCCGATGAAGCTGAAAGACTGCAAGTCTTCTTGTTCTTTTCTTTCTCCTCCTCTGCTTCTATTTCTTTCTCCAGCTGCTCCAGGAACACTCAGCTCCCTCCTGTTCCTCCTGCTCATCATTCATAAACCTGTTTGAAAAAAAATTGTACTTTCATCAAATAAAGAAATAAATAAAGAAATAAATAAATAAAGCACGCAACAATTCAGAGGTTGTTGAATATTACAAAGCTGGACAAATCATCAACCATCTGCTTTGATTTGAGTCCTCCGTACCTCTGCTTTTTGAGTATCCGGTATCGCTCCAAAGTGGCGCGGCTGCACTGCAGCCTCTTCTCTGGGGTCTCTTCAGGTAACATGGTGGGCAGGGAGGGTGGAGGTTGGTGGAGGTGTGCTGGTAAACGCTGCTGAACCTTCTGCAGCTGCTGAGCCTGAGCAGCCAACCAAGACACCAGCTGAACCTTGGAGTCGCGTAGCGCCGTAATATATCTATTCATCTCAATCTGTTTCTCACGCACCTGGGAGTCAGATCAGATGATCTTCGTTAGCCACACAAATTCTGATTGGTAGCTAATCAAGTTTGGAAATAGGCTGTCTGGTCTGATGAGTCTCCAGTTCAGCTGCTATATTCAGATAGTAGACCAGTCCATCGCACGGCCAACACAGAAAGACAATCATGCCCTATTCTTTTCCCCTTGATCCCTAAGCGGCTGCTATTTAAGGATACGGCTTCCTCCTACACAACGCCAGATTGCTGTGTAACCAACTGTGGTAACAAACTCAGACAAAATTTGTTTATCCTCAACCCAAGTAACAAGTCTTTCTTTCTTTAGTCTCCCCATACTTTTACGAAGCTCCTGGATTACCTGGACCTTACCCTGCCTGCCTGACCTATGCTTTGATCCTTACGCTGCTCAGTCTCTGAGTCCTCCCTGCCTGATGTGTGACAGACAACCATTCACGCTCATTCATTGCAAAGGAGAATTTAGAGTGGCCAGGCCGGTCATAAAAGATACTTCATTTAAAAGTCTTAAGACTTGCAACGCGGAACATGTACGTTAAAGTCCATCCGCCTTTAATCGGACTTGTCTTTTCAAACATATCGCCTCCTCGCAGACTTATTGTGTCTGGGCCACGTTCAGACATCAGGAAATGTTCCGGATAAGTCGATACAACCGCGCTCTCTCTCTCAAATCAGTCCAGAAAATTTTCTTGGGGGTTCAGAAAAAAAACGACGTGCAACATTTCCCGCGCTTATGACATAAAGGCTAGCCATGTCTGCTACATCTCTGAGGTTTAAGAGCGGTACGCAAGTCTGAATGCAAACGGTATAAAGGACAAAGTCCACACTAATACCAGTTTCCAGCGCAAGTCTGAAAGGGGCTTTCAAGATTCTCAATCACTATGAAGTCTATTTGTAAAAACACCCCAGAAGACCATTTCAAGCACATAGAAAAGTTAGTTTGCATAATATGGGCCCTTTAATCTTATTACTATTTTAGGGGTAATGAATCGCCCTGGTAGTGTGAATTAATTTGTGGGCTAAGCCCCTGATGATGAGAATGTCTAGCTCCACCCCTGCATGTCATTTACACAGGACTGTGAAGGTGAAAGTACGTCAGTGAAATCCTGATTGAAATAAACATGCAATTTCAGTCACAAAAAACTAATGTAAGAACTTTAAAGGTACAGTGTGTAAAAAAATCAATGGTCAATGACAGAAAAATGCAATATATAATTCAAAACTGTATTTCTGTTGATGTGTAATCACTTCACTAGAATAACTATTATGCTTTTATTTTCATAGAATAAGTCATTGATATCTACTTGTTGGGGGGTGCACATATGGAGGCTGCCATATTTGTTCCTTCATTTTTACTACGGTGTCCCTGAATGGACAAAACAATCTGTGTGAAGTGAGAACCCTCTGAACTTTAAAACTGCTGTACCAACTTTGTTTAATGAGAGTTAAAGCACTGTTTGGGAGAAGTAACGCCTTCAAAGACATAAAAAGTAGTTACTCATAGTACAGTCACAGCTAGATGTCAGTAATTCTTACATACTGTACCTTTAAGAAGAATAAAAAAAATGCATAAACATTAAATCATTAAATGACCAAAATATTAATGCACCAGGCTCTGCTCTTGTTCTGATACAACTTTGCTTTTTCACCTTTTGAAAATATGTATATGGGACATATTTCACATAGAGCCTTTACAGGTCATATTCCTTCTCATAGTAAACTCAACAAGGAGAGAGTTAAACTAACAGATTTTGTTTGTGTAAGTTTGTACTTTATCTTCCAAGGCAATCAGTTCTCCTCTTCATCTCAGCGTTCACCCTTGGGTTTTTCACTTTGATAACATCCCCAATGTTCTCCAAGGCTTCGCGGATGTCCTGTACATCCTTTGATCCTCACAGCCCTCGTCTGGTTTCTCTGCATAACTGAGACATCAACAATCCAGCTTTGCACCAATATCCAAACAGTTATCACTGATCTGAAATCCTACAGTAGTTTAATTGAATAAACTTGTTAATTCATGTTGATTTTGAAGAGTAAGAACATGTTAGGTATGACTTACAGCTGAGCCCATTCCTTCTTCCTCTTCTGTATTTTGGCTCGAGCTTGCTCAGCTTTCTCAGCAGCCTTTTGAGCCTCTCTCTTCTTGACGATCTGCAAGTTTAATCTTTTTTTTGCGAAACCACCGGAGGAGGCAGCATCTCATCCTCTGGAAAACATGGATAGGTTCAAGTGTGGAGCAAGTTTCTGACAGGTCAAATAAGCACACAAATACTTTCCTACCCATGGTTTGGTGGCTGTCTTTTGCAGGCTCTGCTCTGGTTTTCTTGAATTCTTGTGCAGCCTCTCTTTCTCCGTCAGGCTGCCTGACTGCGCTCTGAGGTCTGACCTGAGTCAGAGACCTGACAGCTGCCGGCAGTCGGTAGGTAGAGACTTTATAGTTGGAGCGGATGGCAACCACTGTAATGATGTTGCTCTCCAGGAGTCCTTGAACCTAAATATATACATATATATACATCTGTGTGAAAAAGTTTTTGCCCCTTTCCTAATTTTTTACTTTTTTGCATGTTTATCACACTTAAATTTTTCAGATCATCAAATAAATTTTAATGTGAGGCAAAGATAACACAAGTAAACAGAAAATGCAGTTTTTGAATGAAGATATTTATGAGGGGGGGGATCCAACCTCCATGGTACTGTGTGAAAAAGTGATTGCCCCCCCTGTTAAAACATAAATTAACTGTGGTTGATCACATCTTTGGAAAGCTGATTTCAATTTCTTAGCCACACCAAGGTTGGATTACTGCCACACCTGTTCTCAATCAAGAAATCACTTAAATAGAACCTGCCTGATGAAGTTTAGTAGACCAAAAAGATCCTCCAAAGCTAGACATCATGTTGCGATCCAAACAAATTCAGTAAAATATGAGAAACAAAGTAATTGAGATCTATCAGTCTGTAAAAGGTTACAAAGCCATTTCTAAAGCTTTGGGACTCCAGCGAACCACAGTGAGAACCATTATCCACAAATGGTGAAAACATGGATTAGTGGTGAACCTTCCCAGGAGTGGCCGGCCGACCAAAATTAACCCAAGAGCACAGCGACGACTCATCCAAGAGGTCACAAAAGACCCCAGAACAACATCCAAGAACTGCAGGCCTCACTTGCCTCAATTAAGATCAGTGTTCATGACTCCACCATCAGAAAGAGACTGGGGGGCAAAAATGGCTGCATGGCAGAGTTCCAAGACCAAAACCACTGCTGAGCAAAAAGAACATAAAGGCTCGTCTCCAGTTTAGCCAGAAAGCATCTTGATGATCCCCAAGACTTTTGGGAAAAATACTCTGTGGACTGACGAGACAAAAGTTGAACTTTTTGAAGGTGTAGGTCCCATTACATCTGGTTTAAAAGTAACACAACATTTCAGAAAAGGAACATCATACCAAAAGTAAAATATGGTGGTTTTAGTGTGATGGTTTGGGGCTGTTTTGTTGCTTCAAGACTTGGAAGACTTGCTGTGGTAAATAGATTCTGCTGTCTACCAAAAAATCTTGAAGGAGAATATCTGGCCATCTGTTCATGACCCCAAACTGAAGCGGACTTGGGTTCTGCAGCAGGACAATGATCAAAAACACACCAGCAAGTCCACCTCTGAATGGCTTAAGAAAAACAAAAATGAAGACTTTGGAGTGGCCTAGTCAATGTCCTGACCTGTATCCGACTGAGATGCTGTGGCATGACATTAAAAAAGGCGGTTCATGCTGGAAAACCCTCCAATGTGGCTGAATGACAACAATTCTGAAAAGATGAGTGGAAAGAAATTCCTCCACAGCGCTGCAGAAGACTCATTACCAGTTATCGCAAATGCTTGATTGCAGTTGTTGCTGCTAAGGGTGGAACAACCAGTTATTAGGTTTAGGGGGCAATCATTTTTCACACAGGGCCATTTAAGTTTGGATTTTTTTTTCCCCTTAAAAATAAAAATCTTCATTTAAAAACTGCATTTTCTGTTTACTTGTGTTGTCTTTGTCTCACATTTAAATTTGTTTGATGATCTGAAACATTTAAGTGTGACTAACATGCAAAAAAGTAAGAAATTAGGAAGGGGGCAAAACCTTTTCAGATAGATAGATAGATAGATAGATAGATATAGATAGATATATTATACACACACATACAGTCATCCTCAAAATTATTCATACCCTCCGATAAAAGATGGAAAAAAGTACAAAAGTAATGATAAATAAAAATTCTATGAAAATTATGGCACTGATTTTGAATTGTGGGTCAGCATAAATATTAAAAACAAACACACAAAAAATTAAACAGATAAACAAGCATGATGGGGCTCCAAGGCTAAAATTTTGTTGAGCAACACTTATACCCCTTTCCCACTGGCCAAAAAACCTGTTTTAACCCGTAAACAATCGGCTTTTAGTGGCAGTGGGAATGACTCATCGACTCGCGTCGACCCACGTCAAAAGACTCGGCAAGCGACATGGGTTTAAATCACCTTTAAGCGGCATGCTGATCGGCATGCAATGGGAACACCAGACCCGGGTTGACCCGAGAATTTACGCGATGACGTTGAGCGCAACGTGTGTACGTCATAACATCACGCTGGTCGCGTGTGATATAACAAGCCAAAACAACGCCAGCGTGATGATGTCACCAGACACGCAGCGATAGGATCAGAGGACACGCAGCTAGCCAGCAGGTGATCAAACCCAGCTTTTTTTGTCAATGGGAAAGGAACATAATGCCGATTATGAGCGGGTCGACACACGTTTGAAAAACCCGTGTAAACCCGCTAATTTCAGTGGGAAAACGGCTTTTGAGACAATCACTGCAATCAGGTGTTTTCTGTAATGTTCAAAAACACTTCTACACCTGTTGACAGGAATTTTGGTCCTGTTATTGGGAAAGGTACTCTAATGTGTCTGGGATAGTTTTGTGTGTTTGGTTTTCTAAAACGATCATTTTCAACCACAATTCAAAAGTAATATTTTATTTCACTAAATTACAATTTTGTCAATTTTAATTTATTATTAGATTCTTCAGTTTTTTGTTTTTTTTAATTACTTTTGCGAATTTAGCAATGTATATACATATATATATATACATATATACGTATATGTATATATATATCTATATATATATATATATATATATATATATATATATACATACATGGGGGTGTGTTTTTGTCCTCAGTGGCTTTCCATCAGGGTCATACTTAACATTAAAACCAAAAGCAGTTCCAAATGCCAGACCATATATATATAATCTTGCGAGATTGTTTTTTAACATAACAACAAGATCTTGTTCCATAAGCACCAGTCCAGCATGTAGTATTGTCCCTTATTTGGGAATAACTTTATAGTTAAGGATATTTTGGGAACTTTGTTCACAATAAATACAATACTATTGTACAATAGATACAACCTCACAGTTGTCTGCATACATCGGTATGAGTTGATATTGAATATCAAAAAGTTAGACTAGGACAATATCTGATATTGGTGAAAAAGCCAATATCAAACATCCCTTTAAAGATTCAGCAGCTCCACTGTCGTTAACAAAATAAAACAAACCCTTGGTATCTAGTATACTGTATTCAGCTCAACTGGCTGAAACATTTTGATTCTATAAAATGATAGTCAATGTGTACCTGTTCATGGCACAAAAACTCTTTTTCTGACACTACATCGAGTCAACAACAAAAGTTAGGATTGCAGGTTGGATGCTTATGCAGTGAAAATAAATACATTTTCAAGGGAAAGTGGATTGGAATTTGTTTGTGTTAGTCTATGTCTATACCATCAAACACCTCCAAGAAATCCATAGTGACTACAAGAAGCACTGCTTTCAGAACTACATTTTTAATCATCTGGGTTAATCTGAAAGCAAATACAAAGCCTGAAATTGCTGATGAAGTTTTAAGGGGCAAGTTTGATCCCTAAAACTGAGTAAAGGACATCTTAAATCTGATTAAAGTATCTTTTTTGTTTTTACATTTCAGTGAAGTTTATTTTGACATACATAAAATAAACTGTCCCAAACTAGGTTCATTCATAGTTGGATGCAGCCAGTCTGTGTGTTTGTGTGTGTACCATTCCTGCAGTTTTCTAAGTGCTATGGTGCAGCGCTCCTGCCTCCAGGCCATATCCCGTCTGACCTCCATCACCATCTGAGCCTTCAGCTTCTCTGCATTTTCATAAAAACGACGGTCCAGCTGCAGCTCCTAAAATAAATCACACACACGAGGAAATGGCAATCACTTAAATGTCACAAAAGTGATCATGTAAATAAATAAAGAAACACAGCACTATATTTGCATTATCAGATCTAAACTATCATATCTCTTGTTTCATATGGTCGATAAACGTCAAACAAAAACTGCTGCGGTGCTGCGAAAGTAGTCTGATCATGCTGATCACAGACCCCTGCAGGACATCACTGCCCCACATCCACAGTGGAACAAGCGGCATCTTCATGTAAACGAACAAATTTATTTCAGAAATATCTGGTTACAAAAACGTTATGTGGAAGTTGAGCAGCTAGTTAGTGCAATCGTTATTAATTACCTGTGATCATGCCAGCATCATTTCATCAAGTCACATTTTCAAAGTGCTGTAAGAAAAAAAAAAGGTTACCTGCACCACTCCTTTCAGCTGCACTGGAAAGTACAGATCTGAAACTCTCTCCCAGTTTTTGTTTCAGGTTGATAGACCATGGAAAACCGGAGATATGATTGTTTTCATTTTGATAATACAAAATATTTATCCGTAATTTACAGATTCCACTCCACATTATCTGTAAATAGGTTGATGTCAGAAAGTTTTTCAATCCACCACTAGAGAGAGCGCAAGTACTACCAGAGCCACCGTTTGAAAACTATGGGTCTCGACCAGGGCAACTGAAAAGGCCCACAACGGAACATTTAGCAGTTTTCTCAGTGACGCACCCCCAATCGACAGCTAAACTAGCATCCATCTTCATCGTACCTGTACTGTGATTCACGCCAGCCAGTAAAAGACAGTCTTATCTTGACCTTGTTCTGTCCCTTCCTCTCTTTCCTTCAACCCCCTTCCTCCAGTAATGTTTCCTTGCGTTTCCCGCTCTGTTCACCTGGTTCATATGTATTTGCTAATACGTGATCTGGTGTTCAACCAATAGTCGGGTGAAACATCACGGCAATTTCTGAGCCTCGGAATGCCGCTGGGCAGTGATGGCTCGAAAATGCACATAATGAATGTTGGTGTGCCATCAAAACGAGTCCGAAATGCATATTTTTAAGGTCTAAAAGTTACGCCATTGGTTTTTAAAGGTGCTATACCTGATTCAGCACATTTTTGAACCATGACCAAGGTGAACAGTTTAGTTTGAACTGTAAGTGCCGCCTTTAACTGTTTCTCCCAGTGAGAAAAGCTCCTACTTTCCCTTACACTCTCCTAACACTTGACATGCATGAAATAACGTGCATGTCTCCTACTTGTGCACAAGGAAACCCTCCAGAGGAAAACTCACATCTTCCAGTGAACTTTTTTTTTGGTTGCAGTAAATGACTGTGTATCAGTTAAATGGCATTTTCCTTCATTTAATTCATAAACCGGTAGCATACCATAACTACAGTTATGTACACAGATGTACAAGTCTGATGTGTCATGATGTTATAGGCGACATTTATGACAACTTAATAAATTATCTAACCGGCCATTGCGAGTGGAAGTGATGTAAAGCTTGGTTGCATTATGGTGTAAATATCATTATATTATATACGGTATAAGGAGGAGGAGGGCACAGTCAAGACCAGCAGAGGTAGCACCAGCAGCCAGATGCCTAAAATGTTCCTAAGGCCCCGTTTATGCAAGTGAAAAACAGAAAATATTTTTCCAGATGTGTCTATCATTTAGACAGTGCCGGGATTTTGGGGAGTCAAAAACGCAAAAAAGTTAAACCACCTTCCAAAGTGGAAATCTTGAAAACTGAAGCATCACCGTGTTTATCATTGAAAACATCATTTTTGTAATAAAAAAAAGTTTTGTCGTCACATAATGATGACGTCACAAACAGGCGCAAGTGCAGGAAAACATCAACAAACATGTTGTTACTCATAGATAACTGGCACCCAATTGCTGTATTAAATAAATGACTACAAAATCTTGGCCACTATTTTTGCGAAGCGGTTAAAATTAGTCTTGGATAACGTTATTGAGGGAAACCCAGTCAGGATTTTTAAGAAACAGACACATCTCCAATAACATTCCCGCTCGTGTTAGACATCTTAGATTATCTGGAATTGGTCAATAATAAAAGCTTTCTTCTTTACCTGGATTTTTTACAAAGCGTTTGACTCCATTGAACACAAATTTATTTTTAAATCTCTAAATTTATTTGGTTTTGGAAATTTTTTTTGCAGTACAATTAAAACTTTATATAATAATGGAAATAGCTCAATCAAATTAAAGAATGGAACATCCCCAAGATTTGAATTGAAAAACGTGGAATACGACAGGGGTTGTCCTATTTCCCCTTACTTATTTCTGTTATCAACTCAATTATTAGTTTATCATATTAGAACTAGCCAGTTGAAAGGTATGTCAGTTCTTGATAGAGAAATCATCATCAGCCAACTGGCTGATGATACTACACTTTTTTAAAAAGATTCTTTTCAAGTTCCTCTAGCCCTGGAAGTAATCAAAACATTTTCCAATGCCTCAGGTCTTTTTTCAAATGGGAACAAATGCGAACTGATGGCTGTTAAGAGCTGTAAGCGGCCTTCAATATGCAACATTCCAATTAAGGAAACCATTAACTACTTGGGAATTACTTTAACCAAAAGATCAGAAAATGAGGTGTGATTTAAACTTCAGCCCAATTCTCCGAGAGAACAAAGAAAAAACTTAACTCGTGGCTCAAAAGAGACCTATCCCTTCGTGGCAGAACATTGCTGTCCAAGGCAGAGGGAATATCCAGGCTGACTTACGCGGCTATCTCCCTAGATGTTGACCAAGGCATATGCAAAAATATTGATCAAATGCTCTGCAATTTTATTTACAAAAAAGAGAAAGCAGATGATATGTTTTAATGTAACCTTATTTTACTGTTGGCTAAATTTTACATTTACAAATGTAAAGTGACTACAAACAAACCCTCAAGTACCTCATTTATAAAAGAAGCAAAAATCTATATCTCCACTATTTCTTCTCTAAAATAGCAAAGCTGTAAAAACGGTGTGTCTGTGCTCCAAATTTGATATCTTTATATGATTATCTTTATATTTTTTCTTTTTCCAAATTTGCTTTTAAATATCTGTTATCCTAGCCTATAAAAAAGACCCCTGGCGATAATGTATTATCATTAATTTCTTGTTTGTTGAATGTTGTATTTTTTCTGTATAATGAAAAGAACATAATAAAGTTTGAAGAAAAAAACAAACAAACAAAAAAAACAAAAACATCAACAAACATGTCGCATCCACAGTCGCATCACTCAGCAGCAAATCTTCAATTTGCCCTGACCACTTTAATGAGAATTCAAGAGAAATATTCAAGCCGTTTGGTCTTGATGGTGGCGCCATCTAGCGACCTGGCATGCACACTGCATCAAAAACCATGACATTCCACGCACTTTTGCGTGCCCGTCTGCACGCAGAATTTCACCTCAAAACACTTGTGTAAATGCAAAGTTGCTCAAGAAAACAAAACCTTACTTTTGCGTTTTTCAAGCAAGTGTTACGCTAGGGACACAACCGCATGTGGAAGCATGCGGAAGCGTACTGAAGCACAGCGCGCCGGTTTTCTTGTCAACACCGCCCCTCTTTGTGTCCACATTGGACGCACACAGTTGGCAGGCAGTCCTGCTTCTCTGCTGTACTTCTACAGCTGATAATTCCACAATGGGTACATCTACTGTTCTGCTTTCATACTATTAACAAGCAGAAAGCCGACATTTCTGTTTGCAAATCCTTCCACTTGCATTTTCAATAAAGTTGAAGACATGATTGACATATAATTAGATCTATTAAAAAGAGATCAGGTTTTAAAGCTTATCTTGGTGTTTTACTTCGAAAATGGTTTTATTTTGAAAGATCTGTCTCGTGTTCCTGCTTATTTTCCTGCCTGGCTCAACAAATTCAGCCACGGTTCACGCAAAAAATAGAACAGAAGCCGAAACAATCGCTCCACGGCACGCAACAATTTTGGCACTCTGCACCGCGACACACCACACAGCGCCTGATGTGGCTGATGCCGTCTGTTAACATGGACGCCAAAAAGAAACTGCCGCGCTTCAACGCACTTCTGCATGCAGTGTGTCCCTAGGGTTATTGTGTAAACATGGCCTAAGAAGAAAGTTACTGAAAAGATACCTGTCTATAGGTGGACTATGGCCAGTTTCCAGTTCACACTCAGTCTGAGGCCGTCCAGCTGCCTTCTGCCTTCAGTACAATCCATCAAAATTTACACAAATTTCTATTTTTCTTTGGTTTATGATGCGTTTCAAGTCTCTCTTCTCATCAGTTTTGACCCTTTCAGGCGGTTTTGTTCAACCCGTTTAGTCTTTGTTGTTTCTCCCATTATCCCCGTTCTTTCGACCCTTGAGTTCTGGATCGGGGAAAGGAACTTGTCTAAGGAAGATGGCCTCCAATGGAAGGCTTTTCCGTTGTTTTTTCCTTAGACTATACGATCCTCTATTTTCTTCCCTTCACCCTATCATACCCTTTATCCCGTTGATTGGATTTTCCCTTTGCCCCCCCCCCATTGTTTCCCCCCTCTTTTATATTCATTTCCCCCCCCCTCACCACAATTTTTTTTTTTCCTTTTTTTTCTCTTTTTTTTTCGTATAAACAGTGACAGCCAGCAGAGGTATTGCTACTTTCCCTTCAGTGGACACCATGCAGTTCTGTTAACAATATCTGCCATGCACGCGCTAAAGCCCGGCATACACTGTGGGATTTTTGGCCATTTTTGAGCCGATTTTCTAGTCGTGCGACAAGTTTCACGATTTGGGCTAACTCTTGGCCAAATCGTGTGAAGTGCGTCGTGCAGTATACTAGGGGGTCACGAGAGGCGATTGGCACCTCAAGCGAGCTCCCGATCAGAAATCGCAAGAAAATCAAGCCTGTTTGATGTTTTGGTTGTGGCTCGTGAGTGAGTCGCATGTTGAAGCGGCGCCACGAGTCGACTGAGAACTCTGTCCTCTGAGATTTGATTTTCACATTTCACATGCGTGAAACAAAAACTGAAGTAAACCAGAGGCAGCATGGCGACCTGGCTTGTCATTTGGACGGAGTTCTCGTTGTAAAACCAACAGATCGTACAGCCCACGTCTGGTCGGCCAATTCCTCATCCACACACGTCACCTTTTATATTTGGCGAATTCTTCACAAAGAAAGAACGCAAATCGCCAAGGCAACGCAGTTTCTTTGGTGATAGCATACTGTTGCTGCTGTTTTTGTTGTTGTTGTCGTCGTCTTCTTCTTCTTCTTCTACTACTAGCCGTATTTATTGCGCTGCATGTCGGGATAGTTCAAGACCCCAACGTGTCTTTGAGCACGTACAGTGTGAGTAGTCAGATCACATCCGAGCGTTGGTTAGTACATTATAAGGACAGACATCGCAAGCTGTGAACTTTTGAACTCTGCGACTGATTTGCACAATTTGAGTTGGAGCCGCGACCAACAATTGAAAAAAATCGAACAGTGTATCCCAAGCTTTACGGAAGGCGCCCCCTCCTTAGGAAACGTTCTTAGTAGAATGAACCCTTTTGACTGAGAAAAGCATCAAGGCAGCGTTAGAAGCCTAAACTAAAAAGGCCTGGATTTGTGCATATGCGCAATCAATGAGTAATTCATTTTTATAAAATGACCTATAAAATGACATATCATACCGTGTAGAAAGCATTTTTATCCGAGAGACTAGAATAAAATCACGTACAGTGCCTTAAATTCAGTCGTAGCATATTAGTTTGTTTTTTGTTTTTTTGGGGGATAATTTTATTGCATCTTTACCTCAGGCTTTAGGCGAACATGCTCCGGGAGTCTCTGGTTGTTGTTCAGCACTTGTTTAAACTTCTTCTGGAGCTCAGCCTGCTGCCTCTGTGTTTCTGTCACCTTTAGTTCGACCTCCTGACGCAGGAGGTCTTTCTCCAGCCTCTGCTTGGCTGTCTCTATGCTGGGAGAAATCAAGGTGGATGTTAAAAAGATGCATTTTCTTTGATCACAGTGAAAATATGCCTTATCTTCTACTGTTCTTCAAAAGCACACTGATTTTATAAACCATGAAAATTCATTTTGACAGTCCAAAAACAAAACACTCACCTGTAGGCTGATGGGTCAACAATGTCTACAGCCAGTCCTTCTTTTTCAAGGCCAACCTGAATGTAATATTAACAAAATACTATTATTTCACAGCTATCTGCTTTTCCATTCTGTTTTAAACCATCTTTTTTTTGGTCTTTTTACAACACATATTCCCCAAATGGGGTGATGGATCATAATCTGTATAAAAGAATCCAAAAGTTCATAAAAATTAGTGACAAGCTGGACTTCAAAAGTAATATTTCTCCTTAACAGAATGTGGACTGACCCTGGGTGAAGGAATATTGGCCTTCTTTCTCTGCAGGCTTTTCTGCAGCTCATCTGGAGGAAGCAAAGAGAAGGAGAAGATGTTTCTGTCATCTCCCGCCGTCAGCACGAAGAGATCGTCGTGGCTGCAGCGGATGTGTCGCAGGTGTCCGTAGTGGTTGTCGTGAACACTGAGAGCCCAGTAGGCCTGCATGGAGGTGAGGCCGTTGTCTCCGGGCTGCAGAGGGTAGACCCTGATGGAGCCTGAGTCCATGCCGCAGAGCAACAGCTGCCTGTCAGAGCTATGAAACAGCAGGAAGACCACTTTAATTACCACTTTTTCATACATGACCTTTTTACACAACAGAGCGCATTCAGTACAGTAGCTCCCTTTCTACTAACATATGTGCTGCCATGCTGGTGTTAAACTGATGAATAAAAGTCTGTTTTTCCCTCTTTTTGACAAAGTGTGATTTACTTTCCTCCAGTACTGAGGAACACATTCAGCTTCAAGATGCTTCAATACGTCCACTGCATGAATCACCCCCAACTTGGTGTTTTTGAGAGTCTACGGTATTTTCATGTTCGGACTGCAGTACTCAACACATCTGATAGTCACATATTTTCAGTATTTTATTTATTCCCCCTTTTCTATTTCAGCTGTTTCATGTTTAATCTCCAAAGCAATGAATCAGAGACATAAAATGTTACATAAAAAGTTTGTTTCACTGTGGTTACTTTTTGAAAACACCCTCACCAGTGTGAAAAATAGGGAGATTTTTTTCATCGGTATATCGACCCAAGGCGTAATTATTTGCAATTTCTTGCCTTGTATTTTAAACCTGATGAAAGGACCTTGTTCTGAAAATAAAAAAAATAGTTTTGATTGTTGAAATAAGTACTAGAATGCTAAATAATAAGGCAGTCAGATGATGAAAATTAAAAGTCCAAGATATATCTGACTTTACCTCCAGTTTAAATCTGTTGTGATAACATGTCTGTGCTAAATCTTTGCTATCTATCTATCTATCTATCTATCTATCTATCTATCTATCTATCTATCTATCTATCTATCTATCTATCTATCTATCTATCTATCTATCTATCTATGGATTTCTACAACATCTGAAAAAATACAGTAAAAAGAGGGTACTGTACCACTTTTTGCATTTTTAAATATTTTTGTAAAAAATATTATTTACAGGCTAATTTATCCTGTATTCATGTGTATATTGAAGTGTGATCAAGCTGGAAGATGAATCTAAACAAATATCAGGTTTTCTATTTAATTTAATTTTAAATTTCATTCAACTTGAGTTGGAAAAAAATTCTCACACATACATAATACACAGGTTTCCCCCCCCCCCCCCCCCCCCCCCCCCCCCGCGCGCCGCCCGCCCCTTTTCGGCTTTCTGTCGCTGGAACAGTCATGTGCGACCCAGCCTTAAAGTTTAACCAATCAGTTCTTTGTTTGTTTCACCCTCCAAGCCCAGGTATTAGTATTTAATATTATGCCGTGGTGGTGTTGGGCTGCTCGCTCAGTTTGTTGTACAGTTTTTTCTACTGTTGTTATTCCCCCTTTCACCCGTCTTCTTCCCCTTCTTTTACGCCTTTCTTTCCACTCGCCTCCTTTACTTCTCAGTTTCTTTCCAGCTTGCAACCCTTAAACATAAGGGCCTGATTACACTATAAAGCTGAGACAGTAGCCTAAAGGCCTTAAACCACTCCGATTTCGTCCGAACGCCGCCTAACAATAATACAGCCGGAGCTCACATCAGCATCGCTTCATTTCCGTTATTTTTCACTACTTTTCTTAATATCGCACCGCACACAACCACCAATCAGAGAGGCGCCTACGCACAGAGCTGTCGAACAAAAAAGAAAGGAAAAAGAGAGGTGTCGCTGCCTCTCACTTGCTCAGTGTACCCCATGTTCAGCGCCCTTGTTTGCCGGGCTGTGGGGTGCCAGCTAGAGCGTGTTCCTTTTGTAGCCCGGATTAGCCGTGTTGATTTCCCCTTTCCCCCGTGCAGCTGTTTTCAGCCCAAGTCCTGCAGCCGCCTCCCCCCCCTCTCTTCCGTGTCCTCTCTCAGTTGTTCTATAGCCCGTTCGCCGCAGTGTGCCGCTCCCCCATCGCCGTCCGTATCCCGGCCCCGGGAAGCCTAAGTCTTGTTGCCTTGTGGCCTCTCCTCCAACACGGCAATAAGAGTTTTGGGGGTAAAAAACGCAAATATCTGACAACGGCCTCCAGAGTGACATTTTCTGACAGTGCAAGGTGAGTCTGGACAGTGCAGCTGATATCGTTTTGCGTCCACGAGTCCGGTACATGATCCGTACATGATCCATGCGCTCTCAGACCTGGTGAGCGCATGGATTGTTGAAGCAGGACCTGGTTCTGTAGAAAAATTATGCCACCGGGCAGGACGCAGAGATTTGTGAGCTATAATCAGCTCCTCCATACAAGTGGACATGCAGCGCTTCTGTTGGGTTGTACTGCTTTTATCTGGATGTGGCCACATCTGGATGTGTAGTTGAAAAGTTTCACTGCCCACTGGAAAACCGATGTGCGATCCGTTTCTGCTCATGTTTGCATTTTCCTGCACAGACATTTTATATCCCGCTGCTGAGTAAAGGGGATCTCTCTCTCTCTTTTTTGAAGTTATTCTTCTCGTGTTCCAGCCAAAGACTGTAGGCGTAAGGGTTGCCAGATACTGTAGCAAATATCCTCCACTAGCCTACTTATTTCCTTCACTGTAAAATCGGGATATAAGCCGGATAAATTACTGATCAGGAGCATGCCGGGAGATGACGTTAAAAAATCGTGAGACTCCTGCGTGATTCGGGAGAGTTGGCAAGTATGGAAGGGGTCACATGGTTGGATTTTGAGACCAGCCGAGGTACATTTAATCATCTTCAGCACAGATAGCACCCAACACAGGTCTAAACAAACTTACGTTTCTTGAAAAAAGCCACTATTGGTGAATTATTGTGCACCTTTAGTTAAAATGTGACTTTAATACTTAAGTTAGTTGATAGCTTAAACTGGTTTTGTCACCTTCAAGCTGAAAATAATTGATGATCCATACTTATGCACTCATTTGACCATGTTTACCTGAAAGTCATAGAGCAAATGGGGTCGTCATCTGTGTCAGTGACAGGCAGGAAGTCAAAGGGTTCATCCTGCCGCTGATTCCAATCTTCATCCTGATTCTCAGAGAACTTGCAGTGATACAAGAAACCTGAGTCAAAGCCTCCCTGCAGGACAAAAAAAAAGGCTAAAATTTAGCTGAAAGAAAACAAAAGCCATCCTCAGGTCAACTAGTAAGCTGCCATTTATGTTCTCACATCAACATAAAGAAAACACAGTTGATACTGCTGCAGTTGCATTGCAGACACCAAAACACACATTCACACATTAAAAACAATCAACTCAGTCTTGTCCTCATTTAAAAGCAAAAAATTACTAGCTACCCAGAGCTTTAGCTCAGCCAGACAATCTAAGAGTCTAAGATGTAGATCTGAATATCGTCTGCATAGCAATAATATGAGATACTTCTGAAAAATGAGTCCCAAAGGAAGGAGATACACAGAATATAAAAAAGGGCCAAGAATGGACCCCTGAGGGACTCCACAAGTGAGTGGTGATGGGACTGAGGAAAACTGCTCCAGGTGGACTGAAAAAGTCCTACCCAAGAGATACGAGCAAAACCAATCCAGGGCCGTCCCCCTCAGCCCCAAACACTGCTCAAGACGAGAGAGCAAGATGATCTACAGTGTTGAAGGTTTCAGTCAAATCAAGTAAGATAAGGCGGAGAGTCTAACGAAAACAGTTTCTGTACTATTGAACACTTGTGTAATAATCAGTTTATAGTACAGTTACTGTGCAGGAAATGTGTGGTTCTGTGTGTACCATGGAGAGCCAGAACTGGCCGGGCTGGGAGTAGAAGCCACAGTAGAGTGGACTTGGAGGATCCGGGATGTGGATGGGAGGTAATTCTTTCTCCTCTGCCTCTTCTTCTTGCTCTCCATCCAGCAGCTTCAGTTCTTCAGGCAGGTTTTCTCTCTCTTTCTTCCTCTTTTCCTTCAAAGCTGTTCGTCTTGCAATCTCCTCTTTTCTCTGAAATACATAAATGTATAGATTAAAACTTTAACCATCTGATAATAAAGTACAGCCATATGGTTGTATGTATTGAACTAAGCAGAAGTTCATACTTTGATTTGAGATTTGATGCTTTTGAACCGGAAGGATCTGCTGGGCACATCAGGTAGGTGGAAGGTTTTGGCTGGTTTTTCTAGAGTGTCTGGATCAGGACTCTGGACCTCCACCACGTGACCGCTCTGACACAAGATGAGCAGCCTGTTTTCAGTCTGAGAAAAATATAAAACAAACAAAAGAAGGCTTAAATCTATAACTTTGAAGAAATATTTATGTATGAATGTTGTGTAAATCCATCCTTACATGGGAGTGAGGTGACCACTCCAGTGCCTGTACCGGCCCAGGGACGTGGATAAACCCGATGGGCTGGTACGATTCCCCAACCGTGAAGAAGAACACAGTGGAGTCTGAACTCTGAACAGAAGGGAGGGGATGAAAAGAAAAGTGAAACAAACAGCAAAAATTAAGGACTAGAAAAAAGCCCTCACAACAGCAATGTCAACATTTCCACTACTGACCTGTTAGATTACACTTAGAATAAGAAAACATTAAATTAAATCAAGATTTTTATGAAGATATTTGCAACAAATCAAGCAGTTTGTACTTCTTTCAAATCAATGACAATATCTTTTTTTACTTATGATGCAATAGCATCTGACCCTGTCAGTAAAACTCATAACTCCACAGAAACGGACAGAAATCATTATTATCAGCTTTTCCCTGGATTAGAATGGATTAAAAGCTAAACACCGTTATTACTGAGTTTAAAGTTGTCCAGATGCATGAAAATGCCAGAAAATTCAACTCTAAACATGTCTAATACTTCTTTTTAGTCATACTTGGAGTCAACCTGAGGTTAGGATTGCTATCAAGATCCACTGATTCAACAGAACCACAACCTGACCAGATATTTAAAAAGGAGGACAATATTTCTCTACATTTGTTGTTCTCTAACTCTTTCACACTATGAAAGAAAAGGAAAAGAGTCAGAGGAACTTTTGAAGTGACTATGACGTCAAACTACTGATTGGTGTAACTTTTATTTCCATATTTACAGTGGCCTACAAGTGCAAATGCACTTCATAGACAAAAACAACTGAAGGAAGAAAACTCTGCATGAACAAAAACAACTGCAACAAGTAAAATGCAACACAAACTAAAACAACTCCATAAAGAAAATGCAACATAAACTAAAATAATTGCAACAAGATAAAGCTGCAAAACTATAACAACTGCAACAAGAAAATGCAGCAAAAATTAAAACTACAACAAGAAATTTAGCAAAAATTAAAACAACTGCAACAAGAAAATGCAACATAAATGAAAACAAGTGCAAAAAGAAAATGCAACATAAACGAAAACAATTGCAACAAAAGAAAAAGCTGCAAAAAACGAAAACAACTGCAACATCAAAATGCAGCATAAATGTAAACAACCCCAACAAGAAATATTGCAAAAATGAAAACAACAGCATTTTCACGTTGCGGTTGTTTTAGTTTTAGCATCATTTTCGCGTTGCAGTTGTTTTTGTTAATGCGGCTTTTTCTTGTTGCAGTTTTAGTTTTTGCTGCATTTTCTTGTTGCAGTTGTTTCGGCTTTTGCAGCTTTTTTCTTGTTGAAGTTGTTTTATGCTGCATTTTCTTGTTACGGTTGTTTTTGCTTTTTCTGCTTTTTCTTGTTGCAGTTGTTTTTGTAGTGCATTTGTAGTGCACCTGTGGGCCAACGTACAAATTATCTTTTTTAAGCAACATCTTTGCTGAAAATCAACAACTAAATGTAAAATAGCAGCTCAGCTTTGTGTAAACCTCACTGCAAATGAGTCATAATGAAGTTATTAACAGCCTGTACAATAAATAAATACTAATTTTATATATGTCTGAAATCTTATCTTTTCACAACCTTTTATATTTTGTCTAATAAATGTCTATTACCATCATTTATTCCTCCTCTGAAATTGCCATAATACAGGATTTAATATGATATGTAGTAATTTCTTTGCATGAATAAGTTGTGCAGAATTACAATCTGTGCCAAAAAGAGTCGGACTGCTCTTTGTTACCCATCAATACTACAATGTGTGACATCATTACTTCATGCAAGGGTACTGTATGTTTTTGTAAAATGAGTAGCTGGCTGTCTTTCCTAAAGCAGCTTCTTAATATTTCTCCCTTTTGATAAAATGTGTTGAATTTTCTGTTGCTCTTTCTAAGTGTGAATGTTCGAGTTGTATGCTCTTAATCCCAAGTGGATAATCAGTGGATTACTTTTTTTTTTCTTATATCAATATTCCCAAAACCACGAGAAACTCTAGAGTTATCATATTGTTCAGCTATGTGTAAGCAACTGAAACTTTAAAATCAATAAACCAAAACCTGGTGCACTTTGAGCTCAGCTGGATGTTTGTTTCATATATAAAATGAAACTGTCTTTATGCAATGATTGTAAGATTTTGTCCTGCAGAGACACCCTGAAGAAGCATGTGTGTCAGTCAGTGATTTATATCAAGATCTTAGTTGAGCAGTTCCCCTCATAGAAGAAAAGACTTTGAAAATATGATTTTAAAAAAGACACATTTTCTGCAATGGGCTCTATGTACAGCTCCACTACTTCCTGAACTTAAGGTATCTCCTTTGTTTCCTGTCTTTCATTTCTGGACGAACTGATTAACCCAGGTGTTTCTGATCTCAGCAACTGGCCAGACACACCTGGATTAATCAGTTCATCCAGTGATGAAAGACAGGAAACAAAGGAGCTACCTTAAGTTCAGGAGGTAGTGGAGTCGTGCATAGAGCCCATTTAGCTGCCTCAAAAAAAAAAAAAAAAGCTGTATTTTGTCATGTTACAATTTTGAAGGAATTTGGTACTTTTTCATGAATTCAGGTACTTCTTTTTCTTTTTCTTCCAGGCATTTATAGTGTTGCCAACTCCTCAGTAAGGACAGTAGCTACTGACTGTCTGAAAATTCACTGTTTAGTTTGCAAACACTCTAAATGTTTGTCCTTCATCCAGACTTTTTAAATATATGCATGTACAGTTTGTACATTTACTTTTATGCATGCAGTTTCATCAAGCCTGGTTTGATTTTTAACCTAACACACTAAAAACCATATAACCCATAATGGGTTAGTTTTGACCCACTGCTGGGCTAAACATGGACCAACTAATTTCTGGGTTAATTCAGCCCAGATATTGGGTTATTTTATTTGACCCAACTTTCAGGTTGAATATTTGACCCAAAATTTGGGATATATTGACTACAATTTTGGATTATTTTAACCCAGAGGGGTCAACAACCCAATGTCTGGGTTGAAATAACCCAGAAATTAGATGGTCCCTTTTTAACCCAGAAGTTTGACCCAAGAGTTTTTAGTGTGCACGGCCATCTTCACCACCAGCACCCATGTTTAACTCCAGTTCTTACTAATCAGACCACTGAATGGAAAAGTGTCTTTCCTGGAAACTGACACATATAAACTGACTCTAGCAGATCTTCAAATTGGATTCTTCCCATAGGAAAAATGTGTTGCTCACTTGTGGTTCAAACTCATCTCTTGAGATCAGTTTGAGCTTCTCACAATGGTATCATGTGATAATTTGTTTCTGAATTACTTCTCCTAAGGGTTCCTTAAGAGTAAGAAATGAGCTAAAAAAGAGAAAAGACATCACTGAGACAAAGGAGGTTAAGTTAACAATTTGAGCCATACCTGAGAAGTGGGATAAACATATGAGATCTCATAATTTTCTGCACCCGATCTCAATTATGTCTCAACTAAGACACATACAAGATGATCTCAATTACATCTTGAGACGTAATTGAGATCAGGCGCAGACAACTGACCCTTCGCCAGCCCCACCCTAGAACTGCCGCTGACCAGTCATACGTTAGCAACCGTAACCGAGGAAAGGAGTTTCTGGCAAACTTCACTTCCATAGATGGGATTCTCAAGTCTGATGACAGACATCCAGAACGTTTGGGTGCTGTTGTATTTTTTGCCCTCTCAAAACCAAAAAAGAACACAAGCGGAGAGATGTGGAATATGGACTAAACAGCGTGGAATATGGATTAAATGACGTGAAAGACTGATTAAATAGTGTGGAAGACCTCACTTGCAGCTGCATGAGGCTGAACACGGAGCTGGACAAACTGTTTATTCTGAGGTAAGACGCTAACACCACCTAGAACAGTAGTTAGCTACAAGACAGCGGTATAATATTAAGTAAAAGCTACTATTTTAACATAAAGTAAGGTAGCCGTGTGTCGCTGAAGGCTAAACAAATACACCAGATAAACACTAGTAAGTCATGTTGGTTACCAAACAGAGACAAATATAACACGGTCCTCAGCCAGTTTCTCAGTCCAGTAGCTGCTAACCTGATCAGATCCAGTATCTGCTATCCCGATCAGATCCAGTAGCTGCTATCCCGATCAAATTAAATGTATTGACCAAACCCACGATGTGGGAACAACATCCTGGTCAAGGGGAAAACATCCAGCAACAGCCTAAAACACATCAGATACCTGAAACTTACTGGAGTCATACATGACAGTTAGCTTAAAATAAAACAATCTGTTAACTTACTCTGCGATGCAAGAACGTTGTTGTTCCTTTATATGTTTTTTCTGGACATGAATCATCAAGACGTGGAGTTTCTGAGTCTTTCCGTATGAACGCTGAGCTTTCGCTTTGATTTTAACATCCTCTTCATCAACATTACTCCGTGGACAAATGAATGAATTCCTCAGACGCATCCTGCAGTCCTCTATGTCTAGCTCCCTCTGATATTTCCCAGCTATTACTTCAGAAATTTAGCACAATTTCCTTCAGAACATGTTCACTGAAATCACAGCAATCCATGTTGATGTACGCAGAAATGAGCTAAAACGGAAAGTTTGCCAGACTTAGCAACTGTAACCATGGGGGGCGGGACTTAGCGAAGGGTCAATTATGAGATCTCCTCTGTTTATCCCACTTCTCAAGCATGGCTCAAATAGTTGTCTCAAATCAACCTCCTCTATCTGAGTCTTTTCTCTTTTTTTAGCTCACTTCTTGCTCCTAAGGAACCAGAGAAATCTCATCTCTTGAGATCAGTTTGAGCCACAAATGAGCAGCACATTTCCCCTATGAGTTCACATGTTATATGGTAATACATGTGTCTGCATATGCTGACTGACATGCCTTGTTTTTTTAAACTGGTGCTGCTTGTTGAGTCCTACTGGTTCCTGAGTGCCATCGTTCTGGAAAACTTACCCCTGTGGCTAGGATTTCTCCGTTTCTCTCGTATGCCACAGCAGTTACAGGAGCATTATGAGGTTTGAAGGCCTTCTTGAGACGCAGATTGGCATCGACTTCAGGGCTGCGATCTGTCCCCTTTATGTAGGCTCTGAGGGTTGTACAGCTCCAGTAAAGCGGACCACACCATCCTCGAAGCCTGCTACCAGTAAACCTCCACTCTGGCTGACCTGAAGGTAAACATTACAGCGGCAGAGCTCAGCGTCCTGCCATCTCTGTCTGCGAAGCACTAATGCACTTTTTTTCCATCACATTCACCATGGATGGAGCCCAGCAAAGAGTTGTTCCACCGCAGTTGAAGTGGATGCTGCTCAGCTCTCTTTTGGCCAGGAAGTCAAAAACTTTGACTGTGCCTAAACAACAGGAAACAAAAATAAATTCGTGTGAGTTGTTGCAAAGACTGTAAGTTAGGTGTAAAGGAGAGGGGAGCTCACAGTCCATAGCGGTCGTGGCCATCAGATGGGATTTCTTTGACACGTCCAGGCCCTTGATTGCTCCGGCATGGAAGGAAAACAGGCGCTCTGGATCAGAAGCCTTGACACATATAGGTAATAGATTAGAGAAACCATGGTCCAAATTACAGGGGGAGTTAAAGGGAGCTCTGCTCCCCTGAAAATGAAATGACATGAACTTAAATAAAAACACACTTTTTTAATGCCAAAGCTCGTGAGAAGAATTATGGTCCTTTTGGTTTTCCATAACACAAAAAACATATCATTGGCTGTGTATATCATCCATTATTCCATAGAAATAGACATAATAACTATCGCGGATGTCTGTGGGGTGGAAATGTTTCCATAAAAACAAAACAAAAGCTGGAAGAAACTCACTGTGTTGGTGAATGAAAGATCCAGTTTCCAGATGGCTCCCTTGGAATCCTGCATGACCACCCAGCAGAGAGACCAGGATCAAGCTGCACCTGCATCCTCTTTTACAGATACTACTACTCACTAGAGCAGCAGCTAGCGATTATTTTAATAGTCAATTAATCTACCCCTGTAATCGATCGATTAATCGATTAATCTGATAAGTTCTTTCTATGTTTTTAAAGATGTGACTGAGATGCAATGGAGTAATAATGAGTCCAAATTGGCACCAAAGACTGTGGTTGACATGCAACAAGTAGGTGCATTACTGCCACCCACTGGTAGGGGAGTGTCCGGTAGTTTACAGCCCGGAAGCAATGTGTGAAGCGGGACTTTAAAAAGTTAAATGAAGCATTGATCACTAAAGTATTAATCGATCATTTTTCTAATAGAATAATTTGATGAATTGTTTCAGCCCTACTACTCACAGACATTCAGTGTTTTGCCTTCTCTCGACCTGAGCAAACCAGATAAAAGAGTCGGGCAGAGAACTCCAGACCACAGAGGAGAGGCAAACATTGCGGCCCACCACCAGCTCATTAATGGGATCCATCTGGAACCAGCGGCTGTCCATGTTAGTTGTGTTGATCCTCTCAAAGTCCCATCCCTAAACGGGAGGATCGCAAAGTCAATGTGTTTATAAAAACATAACAAACTGCATTCATTCTGTAATATACATTATATTCTTGTTGTTTCAAGTCTACATATCTGTAAAAATAATAAGTGTTCATTTCATGTTACCCGGATTACTCCATCAGAGCCAAATGTCCTAAGCCGACCATCTTCCAGGCCAAACGGCTGACTGTCCCCACATGGCAGGTCTCGTCTTCATTGCTTGGAAATCTCCACCTTGACAGTATTTCCATCCCAAAGCAGCAAGTTCCCCCTCTCTGTGCCTGATATTACCTACGCGGGTAGCAGGGAGGGATTAAACACATGGGTGTAGCCTCGACTCTGGGCTGTTAGGTTTTCAGGGTTTAAACCCAAAAGCGAGGTCATACCTTTCCATCAGGAAGCTCTACGTAGCTCTCAATATCAGTTTCTATAGTTGTCTCAAAATTACAGCTGACCCCTTGGAGTTTGGGGCCTGTGATCGTGTTGGTCATTTTTTCCAGAACCTGAGACAAAGAAGGAGTGTGTTTTTGTCTTAGGTAACACCAAGAGTAGGGATGTATATCATTTCGTTTTTATTGATACGGATAATATTGATACTACTTATTGGTACCAATGTTTACCGATACTCTTATCGACACTTCAATGAAATTTAGTGTAAATAATAAAGACATTACAAAATGTTAAAAGATTCAAAGTTTTTTTTTTCATTCCCACCAGGAGAATCAGAACATAACAGAAGATATTCTTACAATTAAACACTTCTAACAGAAGATCATAGAGAAAACCAGAACAGAACAGTACATTGGAGGCACTTCTGCAACAATTAGCCGGTTTTTGTTAGGAAAAAACAATATATTTACTTTCTCAGGCTCAAAGTATCGATAAGAGTATCATTTGTCCAGAATCTTAACGGTACACCGGTATCATTAGGATCAGGAACTGATAAATTACAATTCTTAACTGAACGAAGTGCTACATCCAAATAAACATACACACAGTTTCTTATAAATGCATTCCTCATTTGTTACTATGCTGTTTTCTGTGACGTCAATGTAATGCAATGAGAACTCAATGTAGCAGCAACTGGGTTGGGGGTGGGGGGGTGTATTTCCCGGACTGATAGTCACAGCTTTTTTGTCATAGTTTGGCTGCTCCTGCGACTTATAATCAGGTGGGACTTCTATATCACAAGTTTGATTATGATACAATATTCTAACAGTTCAGTAGATTATGATTTGATGTTTGCTGATCTCACGGGTTCAGTTCAGGATCCAACAATCAATATACAGTAAGACAATATGACAAACTGACTTAACTCATTCACTTCCATTCATATCCAAACCACAGAAATCTAGTTTTCTTCCTGAACTCAATCAGACATTTAGCGTTTAACAAAGCCGACTGTACCACATTCTGTATCTTGAGCTTGTAAATGTAACCCTTCACCTGATGTGTTCAGATCCGGACGTGGTGAGCAGTTCTGGGTTGTACGGGAAAAAACGGCCCCGGAACGCCTCTTTAGAAATGGCCTTGCAGATCTGCATCACCTCCTCCTGCCTCCAGTTCCACACAGTCAGCAAGTATTCAGTTGCACTGTCCACTTTCGCCAGAAAGGTCCCGTCATAGCTGAAGGCCACAGAGACGTAGTTCTGGTCTGTGCCATCTACAGACATAAAAAATTAAAAAACAGCCATCAAATAAAACAATGATGATAAACAACAAGACATATCTGCACGAAACATGGTCACATTTACCTCTGAGGATGCGGTAAGGTCTTAGTGGAGGATATTCGTAGACTATGATGCTGGGGATTGTTTCCTTTCTCTGCCACAGCAAAGTACTTCTTGGTATGATGCACACCTTTATAAACAACAATACAAACAAAGACAAAAAATTGAATACATTTTGGCAGTTGCCTGTATTAACCCCACATCTGTACAATAAACTCCTCATTAAAGAGTTCAAATGAAAAATCTTTTGTTTAAACAGTGGGGTTAAGTAAGCTCAGAGCAATCATGGTCATAATTTCAGATATTTAGATCATTATCTCGAGACGAACTTTGTTGTATCGAGATAATGAGATCATTTATATAGTTATCTCGTGATAATAATGACAGTTATCCTGTGAAAACGAGATAATTATCTTGTGATCTCAAAAAAGGAGTTTTTTTTTATCTCATTATCTCGAGATGACAAATTTTGTTTTACTCAAGATAACAAGATAATTTATGTTGTTATGTCAGGATAAAAATGACTGTTATCCCGCAAAAATGGGATAATTATCTTGTTATCTCGAGATATTCAAAGTTTTGTTATCTTCTTATCTCGAAATAACAAACTTTGTTTTTTAGAGATAACAAGATAATTTATGTTTTTCTCTCAGGATAATAATGACCGTTATCCAGTGAAAACGAAATAATTTTCTCAAGAAAACAAAGTTTGTTATTTCGAGATATCAAGATAACAAACTTTGATATCTTGAGATAAAGATAATTACCCTATTTTCTCAGGATATTATATTTTGGACTTTAATAAAGAAATCCCTTCTATTTAAACGTACAGATGAAATAGTCTTTAAGAAATATGTAAAATTAGGGCTCCAATTTAGAGGTCTCCAAGAAATTATTGTTTTTTTGTTTAATTCAGTTGCAGTCTTTGCAATCCCCCTCGCTTCTTGCCATAAAAATACACTGTTAAAAGAAATTAAGGAAAAACATATATACTGCTATCTTCATCATGTAACTCAAAGTCAGTCCCATCTGGGATATTACGGGTGGAGGTAAAAATATTGATAACAATTCGGCAAATCCTCTGAATTGAATCACCTTTTGACCATATGGGAGTGTGTGTTATTTATATTTTATGGAGGGACCATACAACAACAAAATGACAACTATTATAAGAACTAATATAAGAAAGACAAAATAGCAACAAGTAGACACACGAGTGCACACTCACAGCTCCTGGGTTAGAAAGGGTTAAAAAGGGAGCAACTAATTTATGGGTTACTTCAGCCCAGAAAATTGGGTGATTTTTTCCGACCCAACTTTTGGGGTGAATATTTGACCCAAAAGTTGGGTTATATTGACTACTATGTTGGGTTATTTTAACCCAGGAGCTGAGTCTAACAACCCAACAGCCCAAATGAATGGGTTAAAATAACCCAGATATTAGATGGTCCCCATTTTAACCAAGCAGTTTGACCCAGGAGTTTTTAGTGTGTGATATTTTTCTTGGAATTTTTTTTTTTTTTTTTAAATCAGTAGTTTTTTAAACTTTTGAGGCCACGACCCCCAAAATAATGCGCTTTGGTGTTTGTGACCCCCAGTTTGGAAACGGTGGTCTAGACATTTTCATGATGTATCATTGTATCTAACTTTGCTGTCATTTTTTCCAATGCAACTTTTTTCCCTTGTAAAACACATAATATTGAAACAATGCCACAGCTGAAGGTTTTAGTAAAGTCCCTATTATCTGTGTTAACTGCTGAGTCACATGTTGGATCCATTCCTCATTTACAAGACTTATGTTTTATTAGCTGCCTTACCGCAATGGCCCCAATTCCTCCTCCACTGCAGGAGCGCAAGAATCTCTGCTCCCTTAGTGGAAATATCCAGCAGGATGAGCAGGTTGCCCGCTATAAAAATCAGAGTCCTTTCATCCAACAGCTTTAGGTTATCTCTCGCCCGCTGTCATATCCAAAAGAGTGACTGGTTGTATGATGAAGGATAAAGACCATATTTACTGACATTTGATAAAAGATTTCACTTTAGATAATCCTATTATATCACTTCAATTCATAATGATAAACATTTTCTTATTTAGGCTTATTTAGTGAAATCTGAGGTGGAACAACAAGAGCAAGATTTGTTGTTGAGATGTAAATCTGTTTTCTTGGTGTTAAAAAAGTATTTAACAAAAAAAAGAGGATACGAGAGGTGCAGGAGGTTCTCTGGGATTTCAGAGTCAGGTGTGATGGACGGTCTCAGGGAGTGAATGTCCTCATATTTGTAGTACATGTCTGTCGGCAGCTGTTTCTTTTATTTTTCATCACAATCCTGCGGTATTACCGAAGGTTTGTCAGCGTCTCCCAGAAAGGAACAAATCAATCGCAGGCAGTTTTTAGATACCAGCGACTTAGAAATTCCTCTTCTAAAAATCAAAGAATGTCTCAATTGTAAAGAACTGCAACAAACACCTAAAATGTTCTTAACATTTTTATATGTTATCTAGAATTAAGCTATTCTACCACTTATATCAAATTTTACTTTTTAAGCTTTCATTTCAACTGCCATGTTATCATCAGTAGCTAAATTCAAATGCCATCTTGAACTACATCAGTTTAATGTTTCAAACCCACTCTTTATATTAAAAAAAAGACAGAAAGAAAATACCTTTAACATTTTCCTGTGAAGTTGTTTGTGTTCTCTCAGCTTCATCAGAAACACAATCTTCATTTTTCATCCGACATTTTCTTGTATCACTTGTTGCTCTGGCTGATTATCTGTCACACAAAAAGCAACTTGCAGGTTAATTAAACGGAAGAATGCTCAATTCAGTAGTATTTTTTTATACCGAATGCATTAACAGAACTGAACAAACCACTAAAGACTATAACGTGTTAATTTAACACAATGTGTTGTAATCTATCTATCTATCTATCTATCTATCTATCTATCTATCTATCTATCTATCTATCTATCTATCTATCTATCTATCTATCTATCTATCTATCTATCTATCTATCTATCTATCTATCTATCCATCTATCTATCTATCTATCTATCTACCAACCTACCTATCTATCTATCCAGTATACAGTTGTATTTTCTGTTATTCTGCATCATGATACTTACCAGAAGCGTTTATGGGGCATATAAAGTTGTGGTAAACGCAGGCCTGCGTAAATTAACGGTCTGTTATACGTTGCTAGGCAACGAGGGATAGCAGTCTCTACAAACCACTCCGATGTCTTTTCTTCGTATGTCTGGCCCAAACTGACAGAAAATAGACATTAAAGTGCATTACACCAGTCTATATAAATATAAACCAGTCTATATGAACATAAAATTAAATCCAACCTCATAAAGTCTTTAAAAAAATAGTTTTAGTTTCGCTCGTTGTAACCAAGGCAACGAAGTCTTGTCTCTTCTAAATACCACCCGTAAACAAATATGGCGTCTTCGGAGCCTGACACAGAAGTACGTTAGTACCACATTCCTTGTGATATTTTGTTTTCAGCAGCGTTGACTGTACAATGATCGGGATATTTCAACGTAGTTATTGATACACGTTTGAAATAAACATTAGCCACTTTTGATCAATAAAGCGTCGTCGTAGAACCGCACGCTTTGCGACAACAAAGCTTAAATCTGATTGGACGCTCTGTGCCGTAAACCGTGGTGGTTACAGAACACATGGGCGCTCGGACAGCGTGCGGCTTAAATGTAAGTTAGGCATGTAAAAAATACCTTTTGCGTTTTGATTTGTCTTTTATATTACAATTTTGCCTATTGATAATATCTTTTATTCAATATTTATGTTGTTAGTCTGTTAGCAAGCCAAGCTAAACAACGCGATGTAAAACTCAGAATCGCAGCAAAACTACTACTACTTCGCAGTGTGATTTTAATTTTAGGTCTGGTAATCTGCTGAATATCAAGTCTTCAGGTCTTTGTCATTACTTTGTGATACTCATTCACACAAAATAGGAACATAGTTACATTGTTTATGGGGTATGTAAAGGTTTTAACCCGGCTTTCTATATGTATATTCGTCCCAGTATTAATCTGAATCACACATGAAGATGGAGGCCAAACACAAGAAGCCGATGTCTCCCAAAGCTGGAAAGACGCTTAACCAGAAAGGAAAAGGTAAAGCAGGTGTCACATCAACCAGTTTTACATGCATGTAGCATTAAAGCAGCTTTATTAATGTCTGATTTTATCCAGATTCCATAGGGACCAAATTTGGTGGGAAACCAAGCAGTAAACCAGGTGGTAAAAGACTCTTAAAGTCGCACATCAACAAGGGCAGACCTGTGATGGCCAGAGCTGGAGGAAAGAGAGAACACAAACCGGCTTTTCAGAAAGATGGTAAATCACCTCAGGGGAAGAGAAAACATCCTGGAGGTGACAGAGAAGGTGATAAAATATCTGTTTTGTCCACAGCAAATCATTTATAGCTGCCCCTCTGATGTTACAGGTGTATGAACAAGTTCTTCCTGTTGTTGCGTTGTGTTGATCAGGTCCAACGACAAAGAAGGCTAGAGAGGTGAGGCTAAAGGAGAGGAGAAGAAGCTACGAAGGAGGAGTTGAAGTTGAACAGGCAGCAGAAGAAAAAGGAGGTGAAGAAGAGCAGACAGCAGGCAGAGAGGAGGGACATGTTCGACATCTTCTCTCAGTCTAAACGTGTGGGGAAGAACTCAGTAGGCACGGACGTTTTCAATACACATCGCTTTTTAATCTATTATGTGATGTTTACAGGCTCGTGTATTTCAGGTAAACTTAGTGATGGTCCCTTTTTGTTGTTTCATGCACTTTATGTTTTTGTGTTTCTTGATGTTACAACTTGATTATCTTATGACATTGTAAGTTGTGGCAACATATAGCTTTATTGCCTTTTAAATTCAGGCAAACCATTCTTGTTTTTTATTATTATTTATTTTTAAAAAAATACACAAAATGATAAGGTGGTGAAACCTGTTTATTATAATATCACAGGAATAAAACAAACATAGAAAGAAGCCAATAAAACGGATATTTATATCAACAGGAAAAAATGTGATGAGGAGATGAAGAAGAAGCTAGTGAAGGAGCTTCATGATCTGATCCGAGGGAAGGTCAAACAGGTCCGTGTCGCCTTGTTCCTGCTGCAGCTGGTGCAGCAGCACTGTTAAAACATGCATTTGCTGAATAAGATGCATTCATGTCCTAGCAACCATCCCAGCCGCTGGGTGAACATGATGGCAGTTAAATCTTTTCTCTCAGCTTTGATGATTTCTCTGATCCCTGCAGATGGCGTTTGCCCACGACTCGGTGCGAGTACTGCAGTGTTTCATCCCAGTTCTGCGACCATAACAAGAGACAGGAAATATTTGAGGAAATAAAAGGTTGGGGCTTTCGTTTTTCACCCCGTCTTCTCATCCGTGGCCCAGCTTGTTTTTTTGTCATTAGCTTTGTCTCTATTGTTAGCACCTTGGGGTTGTGCAAGTCAGTATGGCAGACACGTGGTGAAAAAGCTCCTCATGTACGGGTGAGTCGCCTCAGGCTAGCTGCTTTTTTCTCTTTTATAAAATTCAGCTGGAAATCAATATGAGGTGTATTTATTTTGTCTTCCCTCCACAGGAACAAGGAGCTGGTGGCAGCTGTGATCGGGACATTTTAAGGGTAAAGTGAAGCAGCTACTTCGTCACGCAAAGCGCCTCGGTCATCATAGAATACGCCTACAACGACAAGGCCATGCTCGCGCAGGGGCTGCAGATCACCGACGAGCTGTACGGGAACACATACACCATCTGCAAGGTACACGCAAGGGAATGGAGGGGAGTTACAGGAGAATCTGGCTCTCTGTGGAGAATCCAGGATAAAGAAGTGCTTTCTGTCTGTCTCAGTCAGTGGAGCAGAGCTCCATTGAGAAAGTGATTAAAACCAACCCGGACAAGCTGAACGGCATCATAGATGAGATGAAGCAGATCATCACCCCCATGGCCCAGAAGTAAGATCCACGTCTCTATTCCAGTTATTGTTATTAACTCATTGTAGAAAGAGCAGCCAGAGTTCAGAATAAGCTTTGTTCACCAAGTATATGAGCGCTGAGCTGCCGTCTGCAGCTGCTGGTTTAGAGGGGCGACGAAATGATCACCTGACACCTGTGAGACAAGAAGCTAATCATGTGGCAGTATTTCACACTGCATTCTCCCACCAGCAAGACTGCATTTAAAAATAAATGGCTTTAATTGGCTGTATTTATTCATGATTTACAAAGGCAAATTTATTTGTACAGCACCTTTCATGTAATGTCTCATACTGCAGCGTTGTTTCCTGTGGTACCTGTTATGTTTCTCTGCAACAAGAAAGCACGTTGGCCACAGCATGACTCGCTCTCCACTCTGGCTGGGGAAAAATATCGATACACTGATATATCGCAATATTTTCATATGCAGATTTCATATAGATATTAAAAATGAGATATTGATCTATTTTACCTACAAAATTTGCGAGATTTCATCAGATAATGGTGAAATCTCACGAGATTTTACAAAAACCCGCGAGATTTCTTGATTAAACGACGGAATCTCGCGAGAATTTATTAGTAAAATAGATCGATACCACATATTTAAATATCAATATAATATCAGCATATAAAAATATTGCGATATTTCAGTGTATTGATATTTTTCCCAGCCCTACTCTCCATTTTTTACTTTCCTGATTTCTGTCGCATGGCTGACATCATCAACACAAACCCAGCATGGTGGCGACACCAGACCCAGCTTTTTTTTTCAATGGGCAAAGAGTGAAATGCCGATTATGAGCGGGTCGATGCACGTTTGAAAAACCAGCGTGAACACGCTAATTTTAGTGGGAAAGCGGCTATTGAGTGGACCATGAACTCCTCTGGATACCAAATATTCTAGATGTCCGGTGTGAGGCCGTCTGACGGCTAAAACGTGGCCATGAAACCGGCGACGACCCCAAACGCAGCAGCAAAAGGAAAGAAAGTGTTAAAAACCAAAGTTCAGAACTCAGCCCGTCTGAAACTGAGACCTCCAGAGAGCTGCAGAAACTAATGCTGCACACTCAATGAGCTGATGCAACGTTAGAGAGAGGAGGATTCAGCTCCTCCCCAGAGTGATGACATCATACAGCGAGGGCGACTTCACGTGTTAGAAATGTTTAGGTTGTGTTTTACAAGACTTTAATCTCCACCTGATTTAATGGAACAACTGGTGTCGTGTTTCAGAGAACAAGTGATCAAACACTCGGTGTCCACAAGGTCTTCCTGGACTTCTTCCTCTTCGCCCCCGACAAACAGAGATCAGTAAGCTGCTCCTGCTGTAACTGACTTGTGTTGTACTGATTGGCCCGTCCACCACTGACAGGCTTCTTCTCTTTGTGACCGAGCAGGAGATGATCGAGTCCATCAGAGAGGCCGCTGCTTACATGGCCTACACACGACGGAGCCCGAGTGGCGCAGCACATGCACCGAAACGGAACTGCCAAGGTGTGTCTGCACACGCACACACACTCAGAAAACAGCAGCTGAGGCTCATTAGATGCTTCCTGAAACTGCTCCACCCAGATGGAGAGGCAGAGCTCCAGCACCACGTCCTGCAGCAGCTTGTTTTTAGCTAGCAGCAGGTTGCTAACATGTTTAGATCAGTGTCATGGCTCCAGTCTGCAGGACATCACTGCAGCCGAGTACACAATGACATGATACAGGCTTCTTGCAGGGTCTAAAAGGTACAGTGTGTAAAAAATCAAAGATCGGTGGCAGAAAAATTTTATTTATAATTCAAAACTGTTTCTATTGATGTGTAATTGCTTCACTAGAATAGCTGTTATGTGTTTATTTTCTCAGAATGAGTTATTTATATCTACTTGCTGCGGGTGCACTAACATGGAAGCTGCCATATTTATGCCACCATTTTTACTACAGTGTCCCTAAATGGACAAAATAATGTGTGTGAAGAGAGAACCCTCTGAACTTTAAAACTGCTGTACTAGCTTTGTTTAATGGGAGTAAAAATGCTGTTTAGGATCAGTAATGCCTAAAGACATTAAAAGTAGTTACCCATAGTACAGTTTATAGCTGTACCTGAGACCACTGGATCCACTCACAGATGAAAACATCCTTATGTCTGGGAGAATTTTGTCCACTAACAACCTCCGTACATTCACAACAGTGCGGGAATATGAAGTCATTTGAAAGAAAACATCTTTTCTTGCAATACCAATCTTTACCACTAGATGACAGTAATTCTCACATACTGTACCTTACAAAAAGTCTAAAAATGTGTAAATTTCTAAACTTTAAGGCCTTAAAATGTCTTAAACAGCTAGCTTTCCACCCTGGGTCTTAAATTTGATTCTGACTACTCGTTTTTTTTGTATTGGCCACATAGAATATGCTGAATAAAACGCAGCATTCAGAAGTTGATTCGGTGCGTCTTTCTAAGAAGCTCTGATGGCTACTGTACGAGTGCTGGTACGTGATGATTAAACTACAAATCCCCTGACAACTACTTGTTTTTACGGTTTAAAGTTTTCTCTCAGTTTTTACTTCTTCAAAAGAAAAAAAATCTCATCGTGTATGACAACCTCAGTGTCATGGCAGGATACATGACGGATACTGATGGTATGTTGGGAAGGTTACTTTGGTTACGAAGTTAGTTTCGATATCAGTTTTACTACTAAATTGCTTTAGTCCATTTTTTGATGCAAGGAAAAATTTTATTACTAAATTCATAAAACGAAAATAAAGTTAATTTGAATGTTTCTTGTAATGCATCATGTTTGTCTTAAATTGAAATCTTAAAAGGTCTTTAAAGGGTCTTAGATTTAACTTGCTGAAACCTGCAAGAACCCTGATAATAGTAACACATGAATCTGTTGTCTGAGGCATCTTGTTAGCACTCGCTGCTCAGCTACAGCATCACCAAGACAGTTTTTCATAAAGGTATTTTTTGATAGAGAAAATAAACTCAGGCTTCACTGCAGTCGTCCTCAAATTTATTCATACCCTCCAGCAGAAGAAAAGGCTCAGTTCATGAGAGTAATTCAAATAACAAGAAACTAATAATAAATAAAAATTCACAAAACTTATAATTTAGTGAAACAAAATATTGCTTTTGAATTGTGGTTCGAAATAATATATATATATATATATATATATATATAAAAAAAAACTGTCCCAGACATATTGGTGGACATTTCCCGTGAACAGTGGACCAAAATACCCGTCAACAGGTGCAGAAGTCTTTTTGAACATTACAGAAAATACTTTAATTGTAGTGATTGCCTCAAGGTGTTGCTCAAACATTTTTTTTGCTTTGCACCACCGTCGACTTGTCTACTTGCTATATTTTTTTGTTTGTTTTTAGTATCTTTTCCAACCACATTTCAAAATCAGTGTCATGATTCTCACAGAATTTTTATTTATCATTACTTTTGTCAATTTCAACTTATTTCACTAACAGATGTATATGAATAACTTTGAGGAGGACTGTAATTCCACCAATTTAGAAAAACCTAAACAAAACTGATGGAAACATGTCGTTATCTAACAAAAAAACTGAAAAGAAAAATCTCAAACCAGGTGCTGGATCACAATAAACGCAGTTAAAGAAGAGAGGATGGATCCGCACAGCTGGATACAGCTCCCACAGATCATTTATTCCACCAAGTACCGTTTCAGGCTCTGAAGAAGGGCTGAGCCGAAACGTTACCTGGTGGAATAAACTATCTGTGGGAGCTGTATCCAGCTGTGCGGATCCATCCTTTCTTCTTTAACTTGTCGTTATCTCCCATCTTTGACAGGAAGTCCCTATTTTGCTCAGAACATCTGACATCAAACTTTGTCCAAACTTCATGTTTTAAATCCAGTTTTCTTCAACACCTTTCAGGACAGAAAAGTCATCATCAAAACGATGAAGACGTACATGGTGAAGTTTGCCACGGTGAGTTGAAGCACTGCTACATTTAATCCTGGATGAGAGTGGAGTGATCGTCATGTGGTTGGTTGACCCTGTTTACTGTCTCAGGGGAGTTCGGCCATCTGGTTCTTCTGGCCATATTCGACTGTGTGGATGACACCAAGCTGGTCAGACAAGTCGTTCTCTCTGTAAGTGTGCCACATGACTTCAGTGTGGGGGTGTACCATATCGTGTAGTTTCGTATCACGATAATACTTGTATAGTTTTTGACATCGCTACAAAATGTAACAATGTGACATCGGTGTGACCCATGCATCACACTGGAACATGGCAGATCAGAAAATCTGTCCAGTTCTTAATACAGATTTCAATTCACTTTATTTATTTAAAATAGGGACCAGGCATATTAATATACACGTCCATGCAAATATGCAAGATTATAGCCAATGGCTAATTCCAATCCTCAGTCCATTGGCAGGTAGCTAGAGCTGAAATAATAACGTAAAATGACAGTACAACACCAAACGTATCACACAATATAAGGACAGAAAAACATGATACAAGAACAAGAAGTTACAGATTAAAAAAGCACCTAATTAAGAATCTGCTTACAATTTCAGGTATATAAAAACTATCAGGGTTGAACAAGGTGGGTACATGCCGGTGGA